>LPNX011090820.1:167048-234619 GCA_001517045.1 Pseudotsuga menziesii | reverse complement strand
ATCATTATAGCTACGATGCAATTGTTGACAGAAATCAAGAAGCTTACGATCGCCACCACACTAATCTATAGGGAATCGAGTTGAGGAATTTAAGAGGATGGGTGCCATGTTTGGACAGTGCACAATGATGAGGGTTTGTTGCATGATTTAAAGTTGAGCAATTGGGTTAAAGGATTTCATTCAGCTTACAGGCCTCTCTCTAAGGACAAAAATAATGTTCTATAAATGGGCATCTTTCTAGTTGAACTGTTGCAAAATCCTTCATCCCTAAAAGCTGGCTAATAATTTCTCATCCCTAAAAGCTGAGCTGCAAATTAGTGTTGCAACAAGCCCATATTTAGGAAAGTATTCAACATAGAAAGTTGGACTGAACTGGAATGATCTAAAATGCCATACCTCTGACTAAAATTGGATGCACACAAAATGTTTCCAAAATGGTCATAAGACCCTGTATGCAAACCAGATTTATGATTTTATCTCATATACAGATACAACAATGACCAATATGCCAGCAATCTCTATTTCAATTAACAAAAAATACAGGTATCCAAGCTATAATCTAGAAGTATGGCTATATTCACTTTTTAAAAACTGATAAGCTGAAACTAGGTCAACAACACTTATCTGACTTGCACTAAGTTCTCACCCATCTACACCCACTTCATTGATATAGATAGGATTTGCCCACTTGCTGTGTTCTTTGTTTGAATGCAAGTTATCCACTATAGGTAGTTTAAGGGGATATTTTACAGCAGGAAAAAAGTTCGAAAAGTAAAAAGGAAGATTTTTGTAAAGATTTGGAGTTTTGGTATCAGTGAATATGGATAAATGGGATCCAAGATCACTTGTTTTCAAAAAAATTCTGATATTTTCCTTCAAAGACAAATAATCTAGTAAAACAATCCATGAATTCAATCACATATTAATCAGTGGATGCAATGATCCATGTGCAGACATGGAATGCAGTTTTAGTGCAGGAAGCTCAGCCATTTGTCAAGCCTTTGCAATAGTGACCAGGCCCTCCCAGCAAGCGACAGAAACAGAACCAACTCCACAATAGTGCCCAGAAATATCCATGCCAGCAATGAGCCAGAAGACTGCATGTGAATTTGTATTCAGTCAGCACAAGAGCTACAAACGTTGCTTCATGCTGCTCTCGACACATTTATCAAGATGCCACATTGGATGATCACAATTGTTTCTTAGCGCTCAAGGCATACTGTTAAATATGGCGCCGTAAATTATATAAATATGGGCATTGTGCTTCATTTACTCTCTTGATAAATTCTGAGTGAATTGCTAGAATAGACATTATATTCTGTTATGCAACTCACCTCACAATCCTTCTCAAGAATATGCTGCATAGGGTGTTTCCATCCTACAGTTGTACATCCTATGGTACATTGTAACATAAGTGAAAGGGAAATTCTTCAGTTAGGTTAGGAGACATGGTCTCTACTCTCTTTTGACTGTTTATGTGTGATTGTCATTTATTTATCTCACTTGTTTAGTTTTACTATTGCACAAATCTCTTTACTGTTATTAATCTCTGCACATCTATTTGCCAAACAATAATGCTACCGCCATAACATAGATCTCAGATCTATAGCTGTCCACCCCTGACTTTTTGGGGGGTAGATGCATCACTTGTATAAGAGCTAGAATATAGAATGCTTAATTGGATCTCTCGAGTCAAGTACCAGAGATGGATTAGTGTTTCAGTACGTGATGAATGCCCACCTAGAAGATGTGCAAGTATAGAAAGAACAGAATTACACATACAACTCCATCATATGACCTTCCTCTGAACTCATTGCAATCTCAAATGGTGGCGCAGAACAACACAAACATTTCCATGGTGGTTGATCAGATAAATCTAGTATGATCTATCATTGAAGATGAATTGCAGAAGCAACATGAGAAGATGTACAACCAATTTGCACAGCTATTTAATGCTAGATTTGTGCCTCAGACTACAGCTATGACATTTGGACCTATTAAAGTTTAAACCAATCTATTTGGTGACCAATGCCCACTCCAAGTCCAAGTAAACATCAAGATCTAGTACCAATATCTTGGAGCTCTGGAAGGGATTGTTTCGGAAGGTTGAAGCTTACTTTGTATCACTTCACCAACGAAGCTAAGATGGCTTTCACGATGCTCAAAATTGCACATAACAGACTTTGCTCGTAAGAATCTCATGTAGACAAGGTCCAATGGTGCAAGAACAAAGGAGAGAATATGGATACATGGACCAAGTTCACAAAGGCAATGCAGAGTTTTATCGCCTTGACCAATATTAAGATCAATATATCAAGAGGCAGAAATTGCACCAGTGACAAGACTGTCTATCCAAAGACTATGCTAATAAATTTCATAATATAATGAAGCATCTTGACATTCCAGATGCTTGAATGCAACAAGATCTTGAAGTGTCTAAGTAGATTGCATCCATATAATCTGTTGGAGTTGGAATCCATAACTATTAAGAGCCTTGGTGATGCCTAGCACATTGCTACAAATATCAAAGAAGAATTCCACACAAAGCGAGAAATCATGGTACAAAGTCTCTTCAATAAATCAATGCAAGAAATATCATAATACAAATCCTTCTGGAAATCCAACATTGTGCACTTGTCATTGCCAAGATAACCAACCTATACAAGAACAACAACAGCGAAATAATAACCTGACAGCAACAATAGAACAAGCAGATTGGAAAATGGTGCCCTTTACATGAGTCGACAATGTGTTCAAATGGAAAAGGTCATGTCCACAAAACTCTTCTAGCATAAGCTCAAACAACCCCCACAATGTAAGACAAAGGGAAACAAATTATCCACTTTGAACCAGAGATGGTCAATGTTGCATGAAACGGGTAAACGGGGACGAAACGACGAACAAGTTTCACAAGTTTCTGCATAACCTGTAAACATAAGCCTCTCCCATACACTACAGTATATACATATAATGCAAAATAATTTCCATTCATCCAAGAATGCCTTTAAAGGAAAAAAATTACAAGCTCAAGGCAAATACCCAATCTTCCAAAATTAAAATAAAGAGAAAGCACAATTCCATAATCATAGGAAGAATGAAAGCTCACCATAAACACCTCTGGCCTTGTGCCTTCGATGCTAATTTCTTTGTCATTCCACTCCCCAGAGGACTCAAAAAATATGGATTTAAATACAGGGGAACGTGCTGCCAGAACAACTCTGTGGGCATGAAATTTTTCCCCTGATACATCAAATGTGACATTCGCATTTTCAACATCTTCAAGCAGTTCCCCAAATTGTTGACCCAAGTTTGATTCAGGGATGTGAATATAGTGCAATCTGGGGCCTTGAATAGCAGAAACCACAACCCCAACTCTCCTAAAGCAAGGGGATGGATCAGAAATCTCTCCTAAATCTGCATGTTCCTCTAAATCTGGAAGGGTATCTCTGTAAATAAAGTCAAGGGATTCTCCACGTAGAGGCAACTCAAGGGATTCTCCACGTAGTCTTAACACAAAGGTCACACCAACTTAGGGTTCAAGGTAACCCTCGACACTTGACCAACTCCATGTTCAAGAGAGAAATCACCAAGACACATCGGAACAAGCCCTAAGTCCGTTATCTAAGTTATCTTCTTCAGGCCAGACCAATGTGGCTCAAGATCTACGTCTCTCCTACGCATTGGCTTCGTTCTTCCACGCCAATTCCATGTACATGAAAGCATTAATTTTCAATACTGTGCAGTTATGAAAGCAACAGTAGAGCTTACTATCCGATGGGGTCGATATTGCACTAGCCCAACAGACAAATGAGACAGTGAGTTTAAAGGATTACATTTTAATAAGTGAACCGATACATCCGTCGCTTAACCGACACAATATTATTGTGGATTGCAAAATTTAGTCTAGATTTATTTGTTTAATTTTCTCAATTCAACAACCGCGCCGTCGCTTAACCGACGGTTATGAGAATATCCGTCTCTTAACCGACGGGTATGAGACTAGCCGTCGCTTAAGCGACGCTTATGACCACAATTTAAAAAAAAAAATTAACTTTTTGATTTTTGGTAGGTTTAAAATAAAAAAATCCACGCATCGTAGGAAGTAACCGTCGGATTTTGGATCGAAATGTAGTAGTGTTGGGACAACATCCCAAACATCGTTCTTCATGATCAATTGATATTCTTCGATCATAGCATCCTTCCATTCTTTTCTTTCTGCCACTTCTTCATAACTGGAAGGTTATTTGTCAATGAAATCACATGGTAAAGCTACATACTCGGAGCAGGATCTATTCCTCTTTCTTTCTCTGTGATTCTCTTCTAGAGCCCCATATCTTTCCGCACCTTGGATAAGTTCTCGTACCCAAGCAGGTTTCCTCTTATGAGGATTCTTCTTCAGGGGTGGATCTACAGGTCTTTGTGGTTCTTCAAATTCTCGATATTCTTCTTGAATTTCTTCGTTCATGGTTGTGTCATGACTTTTGGGTGCTTCTACTTCTTCAAGTTCTTCACCAGGTCTCTTTTTGGATTTGTTGTAAGTTGTGTCTTCATCAAATGTCACATCCCTGCTAATGTCAATCTTCTTGTATCCTGGGAAATAGATTCTGTAAGCCTTCGAGCTTTCAGAGTATCCCACAAATATACCCTTCTTTCCTGAAGGATCTAATTTTGTTTTCTTCTTTTTTGGAATGTGTATGTACATAGGACAGCCGAATATTCTGAGATGGCTGACCTTTGGTTTCTTGCTGGAGAAGACTTCTTCAGGAGTCTTGTTCTCAAGTACTCTATGTGGAGTATGGTTCTGTATATACACCGCTGTTCTGGCAGCTTCCACCCAAAGATGCATAGGAAGATCTTGATCATGAAGCATAGCTCTTGCAGCTTCCATGATAGTTCTATTCTTCCATTCCACAATCCCATTCTGTTGAGGATTATAAGGAGTGGACAACTCCCTGTTAATCCCTGATTCTTTACATAGCTCTTTGAATTCATTTGAAGTGAATTCTCCGCCATTATCTAATCGAAAAGTATTGATATTCTTTTCAATGTGGTTCTAGATCAAGGATTTGAATTCCTTGAATTTGCTGAATACTTCATCTTTGTTCTTCATGAAGTAAACCCATGTCTTCCTAGAAAAGTCATCAATAAAAGAAACATAATATGCATACCCGCTTAGTGAGCTTGATGACATACGACCGCATACATTGAAGTGGATGATTTTTAAGATTCCTTTTACTTTGATTTCGCTACTTGGAAATGTCTTCTTTGTGTGCTTTC
Organism: Pseudotsuga menziesii; assembly: GCA_001517045.1. Taxonomy (NCBI): domain Eukaryota; kingdom Viridiplantae; phylum Streptophyta; class Pinopsida; order Pinales; family Pinaceae; genus Pseudotsuga; species Pseudotsuga menziesii. The sequence goes on along the minus strand of LPNX011090820.1, from coordinate 229,342 downwards.
CCTTCGCACATCCTTTGCATACCCCATCATGTTTTTCTTGCATTTTTGGAATACCTTCAACAGCTTTGCTTGCAAGAGGTAGTGCTCTCTAATGCACATCTGCAAGCCTTCTATTCCAAAGTTCACTTGGCTCTACTGTGTCATGGACCAAAGCTTGTTCTGGATGTCCCTTCAATTTGTACAAACCTCCTTCTTGTTCACCAATCACTATTGCATCATCCATAGTCTTTCCTTTTGGCCACATGATGACTTGACCATCTATGAATGCAACCCTCAGTCATTTTGCATCCAATGCTGATATGGAGAGAAGGTTCTTCTTGAGTCCTGGCACAAACAACACTTCCTTCATTGTTATAGACTTTCCAGATTCTAGCTTATATGAAGATTCCCCACTACCTTTTATTGGATATTGGTAGTCATCTCCTAGATTCACCTTGTGAGGTGATTCATGTTTTGAGAGTTTCACAAAGGATTCCTTGAATCCATTCATATGTTTGGAAGCCCCACTATCTATAATCCAATCATCACTTCCATGATTAATGTTACCTTTGAGAGCGGAGATCAAAACATAATCATCCTCGCTTGAAGAATCTTCACTTTCATATTTGGTTCTCTTTCATGAAGGTTCATCATCCTCTGCAACATGAGCATGATGTCTTTTCTTGTGTCCCTTCTTCTTGTGAGAGCTACTTTTGTTCTTAGGACAATCTCTAGCAAAGTGTCATTTTTCATCACATGTATAGCAAATGTACTTAGACCTATCTCTAGGCTTTCTAGAGTTATTTCTATGATGAGAGTAATTACTTATGTGATGGTTGGATCTAGAATTCTTGGATTGTACTATGAGAGCTTGATATTCACTTCCCATCTTCTCTTCTCAAGCTTCTATCCGAGCTTCTTCTTGAGAACATTCTTCCCACAGTGTGCTGAACTTGACTAACTTCTTTATAGCACAGATCCCTTGAATGAAAGAGTCCCATGTCTTAGGGAGACCATTCAAGGTGGTCATCACAATTTCTGCATTCTCCACTTCTTCATCTACTGCTTCCAATTGTTCCTTGATCTGAGAAACCCTTGTGAAGTAAGACTGGATGCTCTCTACATTCTGGATCTTCACATTCTTCAGTTGATTCCTCAAAGTCATCTTCCGATTTATGTTCTTCCCTTCAAAGAATTTGGTTATGGCATCAAACATAGCTTTAGGTGTCTTGAGGGAGGACACCTATGGGATAAGGTGATCCTTGATAGAATCAGTAATGATCCTCTTTGCCATAACGATATTCTTCTTATGTGAGGCCTTAGCCTCATCTCCCTCTGGGACTGGAACCTCCTCATGGATGTAGGAGTCTAACTCATTTTCTTCCAGGACCAGGGAGATCCTATACTTCCAGGCTCGGAAGTTATCAGCTCCCTTAAGATTTTCATCAAGCTTGGTGTGATGAGACATCTTAAACTGAGAACCTCAAATGGAAATACAAAAGACTTAGATCTTACCAGGTCAAGATGTCAGATCTAGATTTGGAGCTGAAATCCTGTAGTACTGGATTAGGAGCAAATTAGGGTTTTTCTTTTCTGGAGTTCTGTCCACCCAAATGCCTTGAAATTTATCCCTAACTTCAATTTTGGGGAGGAGATCAATCCAGGCCTGGGCTCACTGAAAAAATCCTCTTCTGTGAAAATCCCTAATTTCTGGCAGCAGTGTCGGGTCCAAAACTGAAAAACCTCCGAATTGGATTCTGCTTCGACAGAAAGATGGGCCCTAAGGAGGAGAGTTATTCCACCTTACTTTTGCTGAAAATCTGTGGAGGAAGGTCCATAAACTAGGAAGCCCTAGTTCCCGCAGCTGCACAATGTATTTTTCTCAGGTTAGCTCTGATACCATGTTAGTTTTTCAACATTAAGCTAGCATTATTAAGATCTTTAACTGAGAGAATAACAAGCACATCAATCAAACACAAGAGACACTGAACACAGTGTTTTTCCTCAGGGAAACCATAAATGGAGAAAACCCCACAACTTCCTCAGAGATAGAATTAGCACCAAAATAGAAAAACCCAAAACAGTAAGTGATCTCTGACAGCAATATCCTTCTTCTTATCTAGCCCCAGTGTCTTCTCCTTCCTCAACTATGCTCTACACTTGAGTTTGTATGAGTTGTGTGATAAATAGAGACTCCAGTTCTCTATTTATACTAATCCCAGCATGACTAAAACCCTACTAGGGCCAACCTCTACTAGGAGAGTCTAATAACCCTAGTGCCCCAGAATTGCGGGGACTTTAACCCTTAGATAATCGAAGGGTTACCCACTATGACTTGACAAGACTTGTTTACATTATAGATCCTCCCAATCGGAACATCGGGGCATGACAACATGACTCAATTACATAATAGATACATCCCGGAATAAACATTAGGTTACAAGACATAAGATACATAGATGAATACATTCCGAAGTTACAAATACATCAACACACTATCCTTCTATTAGAAGGAGCTAGCATTCACATGAGAGATGACTCCCAAATTCCAGCTGTAGGTATAGGTTCAATTAAAATCCAACATGGTGAGTTCAAAAATGTTCTTTATGTGCCCTCTCTTGCAGTTAATTTGTTGTATATTTATCAGATGATCCATATAGGCTCTCCCAAGAGAGTTACATTCGACTCTGACTCAGTTGAAATCACATAAAAGGATACTGGAAATATCATAGCGAAAGGAATTGCAAATCATGCCTCAAAGGCATATGAGTTCTCTCAATTTTTTCCTGTTTCACCTCCTACAACTCTATTGAATCCTAATAACAACACCAACAAGATAGGGAATGAGATATGTGAGCATATCAATTTCAAATATCTCTAGAAACTCCACAATGATAAAATGGTTGAAGGTTTTCCTCTCATCCAAACTTCAAATGGAGTATGTCTTGGTTTCTTGGTAGGTAAGCATCCAGAGAAGAGGTATGAAGTTGGGAAGGAACATAGAGCTGCCTCTATACTTGATTTGATACATAGTGATGTGTTAGGACCAATTCCTATGACATCAATTAGGGTTATAGGTATTTCCTTACTTTTATTGATGATTATTCTAGGTTCTGCTGGATATATTTCATGAAATATAAATCATAAGTATTCGGAATTTTTAAAGTTTTTAAAGCTATGATTGAGAATAGTTTCAAGAAAAATATTAAGTCCATAAGATCAAATAATGGAGTTGAATACATTAAAATATATTTCCAACAATATTGTGAATCAGAGGGGATTCGAATAGAACACTTAGTTCCATACACACCACAGTAGAATGGTGTGGCTGAGAGGAAAAATAGATCATTGAAGGAGATGGAAACATGTATTCTCTAAGACAAAAATATTCCTCCTTCTCGTTGGGAAAAATATATAAACTATGCTTCATACATACATGATAGATTTCCTTATAAATCAATAGTTGGGGCCACTCCATTCAAAGCACTGCATGGGCATAAGCCCAATGTATCTGACTTGAGAGTTTTTGGTTCCAAAGCTTGGGCCAGAATACCCATTGATAAGAGAAAGGCCTTCCAATCCCAGAGTATAAAATTCATACTACTAGCATATGTAGAGGATGCAAAAGCATAGAATTTGATGGAGGTTACAACTAGGAAATGATTTATTGAGCGCAATGTTCAGTTTGAAGAATATCAGTTGTTTGATCTACCACCATCCGAAGCACAAGAAGGTATAACCACTCTTCCACAACCTTTTAATGATGATGATTTGTCACATGTTTCAGATTCATATGAAGAGTAACAAGATTAGCATGATCTTGGGATTGAGGTTGAACCTCATGCGATTCTAGATCCAGATCCAACAGCCATTCCAAAACATAGGCCTAGTCATAGATGGGACCAAAATCTCATTGCTCTAGCTGTGGATGGTGCTGGGAATCCAAAAGACCGAAGGAGAACAAGGTCCCAGTATAAAAATGAGCATGTTTCTCTCTCTATCACAGACTCACTCCCTACAGAGTGGTGTAACAAGGTTCCAAGAGAGTGGTACCTGATGATAACAAATGATCAATCACTTGAACCAAAAAAGAATAAATGTGATCATTCCTTTCCTCCTCCAACAAGAAGAAACACATACTACATCCATCAAATCAGAAGGAAATTCACAGGTTCACATGCACAGCTTCAAGATTTTCTTGCGCAGAAGAACCATGTTGTTGCATAGTACTGGAAATTGCAACATAATTTTTTGCAAGTTATTTCCCAAAGAGGATTTTTTTTTCTCCTAAGAATAGCTTGTATTTATTGTTCCTCATTTTTTTTTTTGCGGGGGGGGCGGGGTTCCCATGAGGTTTTCCCCTATTTCTTCAGTTTATTAAGAAGCAAATTTTAATTCTTTTAGACTGTAATGGGTGTTACGGAGAGAAATTCCTATGGCTTGGGGTACCACAATAGACAGCTTGACTCCAGAAATCAATCCTTTCCAATATGCAATAGAAATTAAATGTCTAACACTAAAGGATCAGACCTCGTACCTTATTCCGGACGGTTGAAGTAGATCCCTGTTGAGCTTTCCAACTTCAGCTTGAATTGATAGATTACTTCCTCAACCACAAGTAAACAATACAAGCATTCTATATATCATAGTGTTAGATCTATTCTAGCATATATAATCAATAATGTATACGCATTTGACATAATCCAATGGATAAAATATTCATTCAAACACACATTATTGGACAGGAAAAGATATTTCTATTAATATAAATCAGATATTACAAGATACAACCTTTGACGGCATGTCTGCGAACCAAAGAAACTGAATCCCCCACTTGGGCCTCCACCACTTCAATCCTCCATCTCTCGATAGCAAGCTCACAAGAAAAATGCAAGCTTGGGAAGAACACACTAGTGCTCCAAGGGACAAAGGGATGTAGACTCAAGCATAAGTTCCGTCAACAATGGACTATAGTTTCTTTGCTCTCAATTCTTTCATATGCCTTCAATGTATCATAGAGTTCCTTCTATAGTTTTTCAAAGGGGTAATGAAAGGTCGAATCCGAGCGATCTCAAGGGATAGGGAAGGCCAGGAGTCAAGTGAGTCAGATCCATGTCAAGGAAAACTCCAAAAGGATTTAGATTTTGTACACATCCTGATGTACGCGGTTATAGAGGTAAAACCCGCGTATGTACATGATTATAGGTTTAAAAGTCACTTATATCATTTTTCACATGTTTTTAGGGATGGTCAAGGAAACATCAAAGGACAAAAGATGGTCCATGGGGTCTAAGGAGTCTGCAACAGGACAGGGGAAGGCCATACAAAGTGTGATTCACCTGGAGTGGTGAAATCAGCTATAACAGGGTGACTTTTGGACTTGTTTCCATGGCCCACATTTTTCAAAGTTAGGATTAAGGGGGGGCGGGGTGTTAGGATTTATATTCCTCACTTGTCTATACTTTATCTCTTAGATTATTTTTTCCTAACTTAGGAGTCATTAATTAATATTGGTCCACTAGTACCATTGGATCCACTCAGGCTATTGGTGTCACCAGTACCAGTCACTAGAGTGTGGGGAATATATATAGAGGTTAACTGCAACTGATTGCATGTTTATGCATAAGTTTATGTTCCTCTGAGACCAATCCCTACAATTTAGGAGCAATTGGGAGTGCCACCACAAACCTCCTTCATTTTTTGGTAGTTTGTAACTAGTTAAGCTAAGTTATGCTCTAGTTACATTTAGTTAGATATCCTCCAGTTCAATCAGTGCTAGTATTGCATGGTTTCATGTGGGTAGGTTCCTATTCTCACCTAATTATCACCTACCTCGTCAATTTAACTAGTTTAACTGGTTGAGAGACTGAATTAGACATTTGGAGTTAGACTAGTGAGCTCCGATAGTAATTTAGACACTTCTAGTTATCCATGCAGTCAGATTGAGTTGGTAGATTCAAATCATATCCACATGATTCAAATTCTCCTTTATGTAACACGATTTTATACTACTGGGATTAATGAAGTTTATACTGTAATTATAATGAGCAATTGTTATCCATTTTCTATGAAATGTGTCTTGTTTGGTGTGTATTTTTCATTACATTACATTGTATAATAATACAATTCAATTGTACTCATTTCATGAACATCAATGGCACAATAATTTAACAAAATAATCCTAGTAGTGTTCAGTAGGTTTTCCCATGGTGTAAAAGTGTTTCTGAGGTAGGGAATCCTAGGGTAAACAACCCCTAACGGTGCAGGTTGATAAGTTTGATGGGTCACGAGTGGTTGATTTATTGGGTCGGTATGACCCCAAGAAGGCTGGCACGACAGGTTGAACCCATGAAGGTTGTCCCAAGACAGAAGAGGGAATAACCATGTTGGTGTTCATAGGAGGAGAACTAGCTACTAGTTGTCCTACTGCTATATTTTTTCCCATGCCAGAAGTAGTTCCCCTTGTTGGTAAAATAGCTCAGGATGGGGTTTTATAGGGGAGTTAGAAATCATAGGGGGATTTAGGGTGGGAGGCGTAGGAATGGAGGGTTGACCTGGATCATGAACAACCATTTTTTGATCCAATGACCCTGAGTCAAGAGCCACAATTGATGGTGAAAGGGAATGGTATCTAGGTGGGGTTATTTTTCAATGGTGGGGTAGAGGAGATAGACTTATCCTCTTTATATTCTCTCCTAGGTTATGCAAACGATCGAGAGTTTCTGAGACTGGTATGAAGAATTCATCACATGTCGAAGTTTCTTGAATGGGGGTAACATAAGATGGCTGAGTGGTCCCATATTCAGAAATGGCCTGACCTAAAGAGATCTCCAAAAAAGGAGGATTTGGACCAAATTATATTGCCACGATATCATCATACGGGTGGTTGAACCCCCAATCTGGTGCACCAGGTTGACCTTCCATTCGAAAATGAAAAGTTGTGTCTTTTGTAGAGGGTTATTGGACTATCGCATGACTTTGAAAGGAGGAAATTTCTTCCTCAGATTCAATAACTAGAACACCTTAAACATGTGAATCAGCAGTAGCTAGTTGGTCCACTGTTTCACCTTCGCTTTCTTCCATGACAGGAGGAGAGTTAGGTGGTAAACCCTACAACCTCTAAGATCGTCTAAGAGGTAGATCATCCAAGGTATTGGTCGAATATTTCTACTCTAAATATCTATACAAGGAATATATGACACACACACAATCCTATTCAAGCTAAGGTGATAATCAAACTTAAATTATAGGATGGGATTATGATAGCCGGTTCCTCACTAGAATTGTCAAGTTGTCACAACTCACGATATACCACAAGGTCCAACAGTAAAATGTGACAAGGAGGATTGGGACTGTACCCTTTCCTGAATACCCAACTACTGTTAGAATAATTAGCCCATAGTTACCCATATTTGACATTAATTAAATCATTTTTTTCTTATTCCTAGAATCCTAGATTCCCTCTCTATGCTAGTTGACTTCTACATGTTCCTAGAACTCAATACTTGCTAAACTGGGTCATGTAGTGCTTTGGAATCATCCTAGAACCATATTTAGCTTGTCTTCTTTATTCTTGATTCCTTAAAGCATATATTTGCTTTTTCTGAAAGCTGCTTTGCTTTACATCTAATTTAAGGCATAAAGGAAAAGCTAGTCTAGGGGAACTTGCCTTGTTTTTTGACCGCATCATCCTCCTTCCTTTTCTCCATAAAAAAACATGAATGAGTTGTCTTTCCACCACACATTATATTTCCCACTTGCTTTATCTAATTTGTGACGATATTTATGGATTTGGAAAGTCCTTTTTGCATCTATGGGAGATTTGACTTGTTTTAGTAAGCCTGATTTTTTACCAATTCGAATGGCAACCTAGTGCTTTTGAATCTCTCATGTAATTATATATTTGAGCAAACTATTACTTCATATGGTTGGCTAATGTACACTTATTCAATACAAGATTAATTTATGCTCCAATTTCAGTCTCCTTTTGTGTGAATTTTGCATGTTTGATTAGCAATTTTGTGAGTGTAATTGATCTATCTCTTGGGTTCAATTTCCAAATGGTATCAGAGCCTTTGTGGATCAATTTATCTCCTTCCAAATTTCTATTGTAGGTTCAAAATCACTAACTGGGAGTGCATTCTGCTGACTGAAGGGCACATGAGCTGAAATATGGACCAATCTCAAAGTATCATCTTAACTCCATTCAATTTCTTCGAATGGAAAGCTGAGATGGAGATATTGTTGAGAGAGAAAGGTCTCTATAGGGTTAACATGGCTACTGATGCATAGCCCAATGCAGCTATAGAGAAAATCAAATGGCACAATAGGAGGGATGAGGCCTATGGTCTTTTGTGTCTGACGGTATTTCAAGAGACCTCCTCTTCCATATTAATTCATTGGCATCTCCTAATGAGGTGTGGGAGAAGATTGAAGATATTTTTGGAAAGACAGATGCGATGAGAGGACATCAAATCGAGAATGAATTGATCTCCTTGAATCCCAGTAGCTTCGAAGCATTTCAACTCTATTTTACCAAGTTTAAGGCCCTTGTTTTGTAGTTAAAACAATGTGGGATTGAAAAGAAGGAGGAGCAACTATTTTTGACCATTCTCTCAAATATTGGTGCTAACTATCCAATGTTTGTTTCAACCTTCTATGACATTAAATTGATAGCTCGAACGTAGAATATGCCTAAGCTTGTTGATTTCATGGAATCCCTCACTCAGGAGCAAGATAAATTGGTGATGATGGGAACCATCAAACCTTCCAAAGACTAAGCTTTGGTTGTTGGAGATTCGAAGGTGAAAGCTAAAAGGACACCTTAGCAAAAGAGAGATAAGGAAAAGTCTCAATAGGAGTCCTCATGCTCCAAGAAGAACCCCCAGAAGAAGAAGAACAAAGGAGAAATGAGCAAGTGCGCATACTGCAGTAAGGGGTATCATCCTGAGAGCTCTTGTATGAAAAAGAAGATAGACATGTTGACCCAACTCCTGGAGAAGAACAACATCTCCCTTCCTGATTTCTCAAAGAAGAGGGAAGGAGGATCAAATTCAGAAGACAAGGAGAGAGTGCATGCCTTGGTTGCTAGCACCTCAAGCTCACCTAGTGCCATCATTGATTCTGGAGCTTCCAGACATATGGTTTCAACAAAAGAGATATTCTCTTCTCTTGACATGATGAAAGGTCCACCAATAGTTTTGGGAGATAATTGTCTAACTGACAGTATGGGAAAGGGTAGGATTGATCTTGACCATGGTAAGTTCAATAATGTGTTGTATGTTCCAGGTCTTGCCTCTAATCTCTTGTCAATGTATCAGATGACTCACACTGGGTCTCCAAATAAATTCATATTCTCCCCCATTGAAGTTGAAATCACTGATATTTAAAATGGTAAAGTCATAGAAAAAGGTGTTTTTGATCACACTTCGAAGGTATACAAGTTTTCCCATTTTCTACCCTACTCAAACCCCTATTCTCTTCTTACTCATGCTAATGAAGCAAGAAATATTTGGCATGAAATATTTGGACATATTAACTACAAGTATCTTTCTGATTTGAGTGAAAAATACATGGTCATAGGGTTACAAAAGATCAAGTTTCCTAAGGGAGTCTGTCAAGGTTGTATCCTAGGAAAACAGCACAAGTATGAGAGAGCTAGTCATGAGAGAACCTCTACACCTCTTGAGTTGATCCAAAGTGACATTTCTGGTCTATTCCCTCATATGTCCATGATTCAAGACAAATATGCACTCACCTTCATATATGACTTTTCTAGGTATTGTTGGGTTCACTTCCTAAAGCATAAACCTGAAGTTTTTGACCTCTTCAAAGTATTTAGAGCCTTGGTTGAAAACCAATCTGGGAGGAAACTCAAGATCCTCAAATATGAAAATGGTGGTGATTATTTCAAGTCTCAGTTCATCCAGTATTTCAAATATGTAGGTATCCACATGCAATATTCTATCCCTTGGACAAAACAGCAAAATGGTGTTGCCGAGAGAAAGAACAGATCATTGAAGGAGATGGAAACTTGTATGATGGAGGCTAAACATTTGCCACCAAATTTTTGGGTCAAAGCTATAAACTGTGCATTCTATATCCAGAATAGGTTTCCACATAAACAGCTTGATGGTATGACTCCTGTCGAAGCTTGGAGTGGCCACAAGCCATATGTGACCCATTTCAATATTTTTGGCTCAAAGGCTTGGGATAGAATTCCAACTGAAAAGAGGAAGGCTTTGCAACCCCAAATACAAGAGTTCCTATTTGTTGGGTATTCTGAATATTCAAAAGGGTACAATTTTATCAAATTGAGCACAAATGAATATTTCATTGAAATAAGTGTTTAGTTCGAAGAAGAGCCTTTAGCAACAGTTGAAGTTGGAGAGTCCTCTTCACCACCATAACCATTGACTGTAAGTGAAGAGACTAATGAGTTTGATGATTCTGATATGTATAATAATGATGAATTAATTGAAGATATTAACAGCCCTACAATACCAAATTGGGCAGCAAGGACCATTCATGCAGTTGGGGAACTAGCTGGAAATCCTAATGACACTAGGAGGACTAGATCTCAATTTGAGAGTGCCCTTTGTGTGAAAGATCCTCTCTTTGATGAGAAGTGTTATTTGATGATATATTATGATCCATAGACATATGAATATTCATAACATGATATAATATGGAAAACATCCATGAAATAAGAATTCAGCTCGCTCCAGAAGAGTAACACATGAGAATTGGTTGATCTTCCCCCCGGGAGGAAGCTAGTGAAGTGCAAGTGGGTCTTCCAAAATAAGTTTGCATATGATGGTTCACCTTTGAATTATAAGGAAATATTGGTAGACGAGGGCTACTCTCAAGTACATGGTATTGAATACAACGAGACCTTTGCACCAGTGGCAAAGATGGACTCCATAAGGCTTGCCCTGGCCATTGCAGCTTCGAAGCAGTGGGAGGTACATCACATGGATTTAAAGTGTGCCTTTCTAAATGGATATCTGACTGAATATATTTACATGAAGCAACTAGAATTTTTTGTATCTAATCCATATTTAGTGTGCAGGTTGAAGAAATCATTATATGGGCTCAAGCAATCCCCCAAGACTTTGTATGCCAAGATTGATGGCTTTCTGCTGTCATTGAGTTTTGTTCAATGCAAGTCTAATCCTAATGTCTATTTGAAGATGATTCATGGTTATTTAATGATTATTTTTCTCTAGTGGATGAACTTCTGATTACAGGAAGTTCAAAGAAAGAGATTGCCTCCTTGAAGGATGTAATGAACCATGTCTTTTCTATGACAGATTTGGGATTATTGAGCCAATTCTTGGGTCTCGAAATTGCTCAATCCCAACATGGAATCAAGGTTCATCAGTCAGAGTATTATTCAGATTTTCTCATCAATTTTAGAATGAAGGATTTCAAGCCAAGAAAGACTCCATTCCTTTCAGGAGTTAATCTTGAAGAAGCAGGTTCTTCTCCTATGGTAAATAATACACTGTATAGGTAGTTTATTGGGTGTTTTCTTTATCTTACACATACTCGGCCTGACTTATATTATGAAGTTACTGTGGCTTAAAGATACATGGATCATCCTCATGAGATCCATTGGAGAGCAGCTAAGAGGATCCTAAACTTTGTTCAGGGAACAAGGACTCATGGGATTTTCTACAAAGCAAAATCTGACTTAGAGCTAGTTGGATTTACTGACAGTGATTGGGTAGGTGACAACACAGATTGAAAGTAAGAAGTACCAATGTGTGTAACTTAGGATATGCGTTCATGCTTTCAGAAGGACCAATCATCTGGTCAGGTAAGAAGCAGAGTGCCATATCACTCTCTTCTACAAAGGCAAAGTATAGAGGAGTTATAAATGCATCTAGTCAATGTTTATGGTTGCAAGGGATACTTGGAGAATGTGTTTTTGAATCAAAGTTTTCAAAATTCATATATTATGACAGTCAAAGCACCATTCGAATCTCCACTAATCTAGTTCAAACACAAATAACCAAGCACATTGAGATCCATATGCACTGTATCAAGGAGCTTGTCCATGATGGTACCATTGCTCTACTCTACTGCGCATCTTCAGAACAAGTAGGAGACATCTTCATTAAAGTATTATGTGCAAACACCTTCAGTAATCTCAAATCACTATTGGGGATTGCTAATCATGTGGTGAAGAATGATTGATGAAAATATTTCCAAAATTTTGTTTTCCTGTCCATGTTTAAGGGAGGATTTTCCCACTGGGCTTTTTCCTCTTTCCTTAGTTGTATGGACATGCAGTACGTAAAAGGGTGACTAAACCTTATTTCTAGGCCCTATAATTTTCTGATATTTACTCATAAATTCAGGCTTAAGGGGGGGTGTTAGAATAATCAACCCATAGTTACCCATATTTGACATTAATAAATTCATTTTTTTGTCTTATTCTTAGAATCCTAGATTCCCTCTCTATGCTAATTGACTTCTACATGTTCCTAGAATTCAATACTTGCTAAAATGGGACATGGAGTGCTTTGGAATCATCCTAGAACCATATTTAGCATGTATTCTTTATTCCTGATTCCTTAAAACACATATCTTCTTTTTCTGAAAGCTTCCTTGCTTTACATTTGATTTAAGGCATAAAGGAAAAGCTAGTCTTGGGGAACTTGCCTTGCTTTTTGACAACATCATCCTCCTTCCTTTTATCCATAAAAAATCATGAATGAGTTGTCTTTCCACCACACATTATATTTCCCACTTTATTTATCTAATTTTTGAGGATCTTCATGGATTTGGAAAGTCCTTTTTGCACCTATGGAGGATTCGACTTGTTTTAGTAAGCCTATTTTTTGACAAATTCGAATAGCAAACTAGTGCTTTTGAATATCTCATATAATTATATATTTGAGCAGACTATAACTTCATATGGTTGGATAATGTACACTTATTCAATACAGGATTAAGTTATGCTCCAATTTCAGTCTCCTTTTGTGTGAATTTTGCATGTTTGATTAGCAATTTTGTGAGTGTACTTGATCTATCTCTTGGGTTGAATTTCCATAAATACCTAGAAGACACGTGTGTAGTAGCTCCTAGATTGATGTTCTCGGTGTATTTATCAAATAAGAAGACCAAAAGGATTTTCTCAGTTGGTTTGGGTATCCTGGAGGGGTCTCCCGATATACACTAGGTACATGGGAGCTCAAATCCGTATTAGTGTTGTGTAATGCACAACTAATCAAAAGGGTCCTTATGATATACCACTGAGTACATGAATTACCTTTTGATATACCTTGAGGGTATGTGAAATGTTGTTTTATATACCAACAATACGTGGAAGAACCACACGATCCCTGAGATGCAGTGCATGCAAATAACAATAGCTCCTATGTTTTAAGACATCAAAACATGTCTCTATCCTATCACTCAAATTACTATAAAATTTTAACCTAAGCTACCGCTGATTTATCTTGACGGTTAGAGAATTTTTATGGAATGTGGATCAAGATGCAACGTGAAGACCTAGATGCAGTGCAACTCTTCTCTTCAATGAATTCTACATAGAGTAAGGTAGAAACTTTTCTTTTTCCAAAGCAAAGATACTATGTCACTTTCAACGATTTAACTTCAATATTTTCAACAAATTTTCAAACGCACAATCATTTCCAACATTAAATCTAAATGATCTCTGAAAGAAGAAAGAAAGAACGACTTCTAATTCCTAAAAACCTATGCTTTCTCAATCAAAGGTGCATAAAGAAATATTATTATAACTACTCAAGCAATCCCAAAAATGACCAAAGCACACAAACCAACAATTTTGTTTTTTATATGATTTGAAAAGGAAAGAGAGATAAAATAATATATTTAACTAATGGGAAAGAAACTACATATCTTCCTTATCACTGACCTAAGTTCGCTTTCATAGAATTGATCTAACAAACCATGCACCCAAAACTATAATTCACACCCATTTTCTTCAATTTCCAAGCTTCCTATCAATGAAAATTTCTAGATATGAACTCAAGAAAAGAGATCAAACTACCAAAATATCACACTTAATAGCAAGACAGAATGCAAATCAACAATCAATCACAAAGAAACAAAAATTTCGAAATAAATTTTCAAGGACAGGGGATGGCCTACCTCAGCACACAATGATTAATTGCAGTAAGGTGTCAGGAGGTTGTCGATGCACCTTGTACACTGGGTATAGGAAACACCGGTGCACTATGCAGTCATCAAATAGGCACCAGCGCCGCTACTTATCAAAATGCAGAAGGAACCAATGTATGTCTGGCACTCTATCAAGCCTACCCAAGGGCGCTAGCGAATCCACAGACTTGAAAAAATCAGTAACCTGCAAAAGAAACCAATTATGGATAAAGCTGGAATAATAATGAGGTCAAACACTCATGACAAGAGGAAATCGAAATGATGGTAAGGTGGATCACTCACCTTAATAGCTCAAATGAGTCAAGCAAGAAAGAATCATAGGTTTTCAAGCAAAATGTAATAAACAATCTCATATCTAATTGGATATTCTCTAGATCTAATCGGATCTATCCCAGATATGACTAGATATTTCCCCCGTATGGTCGCCAATTTTTTTTCCAAGAATATTTCAACTAGTTCGGATACTTCTTGTTCCTCTATCCTATATGGTACAAGTCTTTAACAAAACAAAACAGCAGCATATCATTTCCCTAGATAATTGATCTACTTGAATGAATAAATCTCTTACCATAGACGTGTAAGTTTGTCCTTATTTCACCGATCTTGACTGGATCTACTAAACCTGCAAAGAAACATAAGAAACAAGACAAGGGATGAGAGTAACAAGATAAATCAATAATCTATATTAGTGGTCAAGGATTCTAATAATAAATTATTGATATTAACATAAATCATATATGGGAAAGGGAAACACTTTTGTATTAAAATATCAAAAGAGAAAGCTACAACCAAATCCTTGATGTCAATAGATTTTCCTTTACAAGATATTTGACACACTCAACACCTACTACCAACAAATACAAACTCTTTCTCACAACACTCTCTCAAAGTTACCTCTATACGAGACTTCAATCCAATATCATAAGGATGCTCTAGTTGGTCTCCCCTCACATGATCCATGAATTTTTATTTTATAGGAAAATGGAGGATAAAATGAGTTGAGATATTTTGGGAAGAGGATAGGGAATGATCTCTATGGGTTAGGAGGTCGATTTCCAGCTCTCCCACATGTATCGGGTCATCCTCTACAAGATTTTTTGCTTGGAAGCTTCTCGAAACTTCTATTTTTCCCTCTTTGGGCTTGTTAGAGCTCCTTGCAATAGGGGTAAGTGTGATGGAGCTCCTTGTAATGAAGGAAAGGATGACACCGACGCCTACTGTCAATGTGCAACAAGTGCCAGACTTCCAGTGATGGATGACTCTTGGTGTCAAAATACAAAATGCACCAGCTCGTTGAGGAGTGAGCAAAAGTATCCAAAAGAATTCTTGGCCAAGGATTTTGATGGATTAAAGCATAAGTACATATTTTAAGTGCAACATAAATTTACAAAAACACTTATATATGATTGTGTCATAATTATAACCCAACATCTTAGTGACCTATCATAATCATAACCTAACATTTTAGTGACCTATTTGTGTTGGTCGGGTGAGGATAGATGATGTTCCAAGAAATACTTGAGACTATGATGTTCGACCTTGATCTAAATATGTTTCCAAATTAAATATGGTTTCCATGTCTAAATTGCATGAAGGATAACCATATTTTCTTTATCATAGGTGGATTTTCCTAATTTTCATTCACAGAGCTGCTTATTGGTGAAGGCTAATGTGCATACTTCATTAAATAAGACGACTCTTAGGCCAGGTCCAGAGGAAAAACATTCTAAGATATATTTATTTGAAAATTTTGACATGGATAACAAAATAGTAGTACACATGGCCTCTTTTAGTGTTAATAAGTCCTTCTCCAATTCCTCATTCTAGGGGAAAGCATTATTTTGTAGCAATGTAGTAAGAGCAGTTGTAATATTCCCATAGTTTCTAAAAATTTACAGTAGAAACCAATAATTCCAATTAATCCTCTCAAGATATTGATATTTTGGGGGAAAGGCTAGTTCTTCTTAGATTCCACTTTATTGAAATCCACCCTTACCTTGTCCCGTCTCAGAATATTGTCGATTCCTAACATCGGCATGATTATGAACTGTTGAAACATGATGAATAAGATGAACATGTTAAACTTTGTTGCTTTGTTATTCCATATTCATCGTCATTTCTAGAGAGATGTCATATTTGTTAGGATTTATAATCCTCTCTTGACCAAACTGTCTATTAGATTATTTTATCTTAACTTAGATGTTTTATTTAATTATTTGGTTCCACAAGTACCATTGGGTCCACTTGGCCTAATGGGTCCACATGAACCAGCTACTAGAGTGTGAGGAACACCAATACATGCTATCTGCCACTGAATGCACTTGCATGCATCAGTTTAGGCACCTCCTAGGCCATTCCCTACATTTTAGAATCCACTGGGAGTTCTGACACCAACCTCCTTTAGTTATTTGGAGTTGGAACTAGTTAATCTTAGTTATTTTCTAGTCACATTCAGTTAGATCACAATCAGTTTAGTTAGCTCCAGTTATACATGGATGCATGTGGATAAGGTGCCTTTTCTCACCTACCACTTTAGTTACACTGATTTAACTGATTATTATTGATTGTGCGGACTTGATTAGACATCTAGAGTTAACCACTTGGACTTTGATAGTGATTGAGACATCTCTAGTTATCTATTCAGTCAGATACAGTCGCATCCAGTTGGGAGATTCCAATTCACTACTCATTATTAAAATTATTTTCCTATGTAACACTATTGTAACACCAGATTCTTTAATGAACATGACACTATAATTATTTGAGCTATACTCATTTGTTTCCTGTGAGATTTGTTTTTTTCAGTGTGTATTGCCATTCCTCTTTCACTGTAATAATAATTTTGGACTCAATTCTTGAATATCTAAATGGAAAATCAATTCTAACATGGTATCAGAGCCATTTCAAGCAAGCTTCATGTCTGTCTACTCTCCATTGTACACTAGAAGCAGTTGGGTTTCCACAGAAGTCCCACAAAGAGTGCCTTGCTTACTATGAATTTATTCATAATGATGGTGCGGATGTGAAGGACCCTGAAAATGTGTTCATGTTGAGAGGGAAGGGTTGATTCTAACATAGTTTGAGTATTTTTTTTTGTAGTGATACGTATCTTGATTGGAGATATTGTCTGATCAGCAGGAGAATTATGTATTCTCAATCTTTCACACCTTGGATCCTATCACCTTTCAATTATGTTTATTGGAGGGAAGATATGCAGTTGGCCTTTCACAAAAAAGGATACTACAGTATAATACTGGGAAGGGAGACTGAGCCCCATCATCCAGATAAGAGAAGCAAGTTTATGAACCACTTAGATGAAGCTTTTGGTTACCTATGTAGTCATATTTCCAGAGATCTCCTCTTCCACCTTGAAGGTTTGAGGACTCCTAAAGAATCTTAGGAGAAGCTTGAAGTATAGTTTGGAAAGCAAGATGAGCTTTAGGGACACATTTTGGAGAATGAGTTGATAGCCTTACATACCAACAATTTCAAGACATCCTTTCATTCTATGCAAAAAATCTCCAGCGACTCTTCTATTACCAATTTTGTGCATAGTTTACCAGTGATTGCTCCAGGAAAGGGAGAGGAATTTGATTTCTCTTTCTCTAATGATGTTTATGGTGTGCAGATAAGTAATTATTTGGATATTTTGGAAATAATATCATATTTTATGAGTGATCCATTCACTCTCATTGATCTAGAGCTTCCAATAAATTCCTACATGATTGCATGCACCAATACTCAGAATTTTGAAGAAGGTGAAAAATGTGCATCTACTATCTCGTTGGAGCACGCCCTTGGATCTGATATGAACCTATTTTGATCTTATATGATATTTGGATCTGATCTAATATTACTTGGTTCAATATTTTAGTTTCATGAGCTTCTATTGTTGCTTGTAGCCGGTCTCATCAATTTTGGTGTGAAAAATCAAGTACCAAAAGTCTCTTTCAAAATTACTGTTGGGGAATCGATGTCAGTTTTCTCTCATAAGTTTGTTGATATTATATTTTGTGAAAATTTTGATATTTTGGAAATAATATCATATTTTATGATTGATCCATTCACTCTCATTGATCTAGAGCTATCAACAAATTTCTACATGATTGCATGCACAAATACTCAAGGTTTTGAAGAAGGAGAAAAGTGTGCATCTACCATCTCGGTGGAGCACACCCTTGGATATGATATGAAACTATTTGGATATGATATTATATTATTTGGATATTATCTGATATTACTTGGTTCAAACTTTCATTTTCATGAGCTTCCAGTGTTGCTTATAGCTGGTCTCATCAAATTTGCTGTGAAAAATCAAGTACCACAATTCTCCTTCGAAGTTGCTGCTGGTGATTTGATGTCAGTATTATTTTATGAGTTTTCTGATATTATATTTTTTATATATATGTATATTCTAGAAATAATATAATATTTAAGGAGAGATCCATTCATCCTCATTAATATTGAGCTTTCATAAAATTCCTACATGATTGCATGCACCAATACTAAGGGTTTTGAAGAAGGAGAAAATTGTGCATCTACCATCTTGGTGGAGCACACTCTTGGATATGATATGAAATTATTTGGATCTGATATTATATTATTTGGATCTAATATAATATTAATTTTTTCAATTTTTAAGTTCCAAGAGATTTCAATATATCTTGTAGCTTCTCCCATCAATTTTGGTGTGACAAATCAAGTACCTCAAGTCTCCTTCAAACTTGTTGTTGGGGATTTGATGTTAGTTTCCTTTTATGATTTTTCCAATATTTTAATTAGTGGATCATTAATTATTTTTGAAGCTATATCATATTATGGATCTCAAACATTCACTCTCCACAGTATCATGGCTTCTCTACTGATCTATTTGATCACATGCTCATCTCCTCACAGAACTAGTAAAGATGGAGACATTCTGCATTCGCCTGGACACTTGCTCCTAGCACTTGGGGATGATTTTACCTAACATGATTTTATGTTCAATACTGCAATATATCAGTTGTTTGGGTGTTCCTCACGTGGTTCAAATTATCAAGAACTTTTTCTATCTGATCAGTTGATTTCAGTTGCTCTACATGGGTCTAGTTTTCATCCAGCAGCTGCCTATATTTCTGATTTAGTTGAGCATATTATTATTCTTCCAAAGAGGAATATTCCTCCAGACATAATCATTCAATTTGGATTTAGAGGTTCATATACACAGATTCACGAAGGTGCTACAAATTGCAACAAAATATTTTGCAAGTTTTCAACTTGTATTTCCTAATTCCTGCTTATCTTGAGGGGGGGGGGGAGTGGGTGGGGAGTTCCCATGAGGTTTTCACCTATTTTCTCGGTTGATTAAGCAGCATTTTATCTTTTAGATTGTATATGGGTGAATTTTGGCCTTGTTTCCAAGTCCCACAGTTGTCCCAGTTAGGATTTAGGGGGGGTGTTGGGATTTATAATCCTCCCTTAACCAAACTATCTATTAGATTATTTTATCCTAACTTAGGAGTTTTATTTAGTTATTTGCATCCACTAGTACCATTGGGTCCACTTGGCCTAATGGGGCCACATGTACCAGTTACTAGAGTGTGAGGAACACTGATAGAGGCTAACTGACACTGACTACACTTGCATGCATCAGTTTAGGCGCCTCCTATGCCATTCCCTACATTTTAGGAGACACTAGGAGTCCCGACACCAACCTCCTTCAGTCAGTTGGAGTTGGAACTATTTAAGCTTAGTTATTTTTCAATTACATTCAATTAGATCACAATAAATTCAATTAGTGCCAGTTATGCATAGCTACATGTGGATAAGGTACCCTTTCTCACCTACCAATTCAGTTAGACTAAGCTAACTAGTTATTACTGATTGTGTGAGTTGATTAGACATCTGGAGTTAACCACTTGGACTCCGATAGTGATTGAGAAATATTTAGTTAGCTATTTAGTAATATACAGTCACATCCAATTGGGAGATTCAAATTCATTACTGATGATTCATATTATTTTCCTATGTAACACTATTGTAACACCAGATTCTTTAATGAACATGATATTGTAATTATCTGAGCTATACTCATCTCTTTCATGGGAGATTTGTTTTGTTCAATGTGTATTTTCATTCCTCTTTCAATGTAATAATTATTTTGGACTCATTGCTTGAAGATCTAAATGGTACAACAATTCTAACGATATTCTTATCCATACTCACTTTTTCAAAATTCGTCATCAAATGGATTTCACACCTTTTATGAGAAGTGTCATCATGGAGAAATTCTGTGAATTTTTTAAATTTGTATTATCTCACTACATGTGTTGTCATGATTTTATTATCACACCATTGCATCCAAGTCAAAATACTCTTCAAACCCATATATCATTTCATCATTTTTTCCTTTGTTTGACCCCTACACTGTTCTGGCAAAGATTCATCATGTCGAGTCCTATATGTCTTATTAATTGAAATTCGCCATTGTTGTATCCATTGACTAATTATCTAGTCTCATACGTTACTAGTGTTCCCCTCATTCCTATCTGCAAAGAGTTTAATAACTCCCCCTTATTCCCCTTCTTCCAAAAATCCAATCCTTTCATTAAAGTTCTTATTAAGAAAAAAATTAAAAGAGTCTCCCCTATTTTCAGAAACCCTACTCCACCTTCTTTTCTTATGGTCAATATTTTTTGTAAATACCTTACTCCTTTCTCCATTTATCGCTTATACCCCATCATGACTACAGCAGAAAACCCTCTTTCTATGCGGTTGTCTTATTATTACCCTAAAGCCTCATCGTTTGTTTTTATCATTGGTTATAAACCACCCCTTTTCACATTTAATTTCACTCCATTTTCATTATTACATAAGTTATTACACATCTAACAATAAAAAAATTCCAAATTCCCTTCCCCTTCCCCTTCCCCTTCCCTCCCTAATTTTAAAGTAAATGATTTAAAAAACCATTTTATGAAATTACCCATCATATATAAAAAAATTCCAAATTCCCTTTCCTCTTTCCCAATTTTAAAGTAAATTATTTAAAACCCCCCTTTTTATAAAAGTTGGAAAGAAGAGCCTTCGACTTTATGACCCTCATCTAGGAAATTATAACGTAGGAAGTATTAATGTACATAATTACCCATTAAACTGTAAAAAAATTCCAAAATTCCTTTTCCTTCCCCATTATCCCTATTTTTAAAAGTGGGGACACAAATAACCCCTCTAATTATCAGACAATTATGATTAGACTCATATTAGCCAAGTTATATGGTATTATTTTGGAAAAGAAGATTAGCAGATGGCTTGAAAGTGAAGGTAAGCGGGCTAAAGGCCAAATGGGCTTTAGAAGGCAGCACTCAACAACGGACCACCTCTTTACCCTTAGGATCATTGTGGAGGAATGTCATAATTATAAATACAATCTCTTTAGTTTCTCTGTGGACTTTAGAAATGATTTCGATACATTATGTAGAAATAACCTTTGGAATAGATTAGAAGAGATAAAAGTTCCTTTCCAGTTGAGAGCTGCCTCAATAAGGTTATACGAGAATGTTGTTGGTTGTGGAGCTTGATCTTCTAGATCCAGAGATATTATTTAGTTGTGTTTGTACCCAAGGTGTATTGTACACTCATACCCCCTGCCTTAGGTATTGGGTTAACCATAGTATTTCCCCATGGTATTTCCCCTATAAAAGAAAGCATTGTAACACGATTGTGTATGGTATTATTTTGTATTCTAAACAATCTCTGTGATTGTGTGGGAGAGATTGTGAGAGTGTGAAGAGGAAGTGCAACGGTTTTGCTGTTAGTTGTATCCCTTCATCTTTATGGACTGTAATAAAAGCATTGGTAATTTCTTTGTGGATGTAGCCCATCGTTTGGGTGAACCATGTTATATCTGTGTCACTCTGTAATGTGTTTAATGTGTTTTGCATCTTATTTAATGAATATGTGTTATTTCTCTACAGTCCTATTTTCTAGCAAATGTAATTTCCAAGTTTAAGAGCAATGAGGGGTGGTCGAGAGATACTAAGTGCAATATCAGAGTTAAACAAGGTTTCCCCCTCTCCCCTACCCTATTTTGGAATTTACATCGATAAGCTATAAGGTTGTTTAGAAGAAGAAGGTTGTGCTAGCAAATTCTTAGATGGGATAGTCATCATCCTTCTTCTCTATGCTAACGATATTGTTCTTATGGCAAGAGATCCGTCTGATCTTGATAAGAAAATATAACTTCTTAAGTATTTCTGCTATACCATGGGTATGACTGTCAAAACCGGCAAAACAAAAGTTATGATTATCAAATCCAAGAAGGACACTTAAGCTAATATTGTATATGACAATAGCAACTTGGAGGAAGTGACTTCTTACAAATACCTAGGAATTGATATTCATCACAAGCTCAACTGGAACTATAGCATTGATAAAAGGATTAATGGAAGCTGGAAAGCTTATTTTGGCCTTGAAAATAATTATAAAGTAGAAAAACTTGTGATGTGGGATAAAAACAAGCTCCTCTTTGAAACTTTAGTCACTCATGTTATCTTGTATGGCTATGAGGTTTGGGGTTGCAGCATCTCTAGAGAATCATGGAGGAATATTGAGAAAATCCAGAAGTGTTTTATAATGTATAACCTCAAAATTAAAAGCAATACACCTTATCATATTCTCGTTATAGAACTGGGTCTTTCCCCTATCGAGAGCCTAGCCATGACTAGACTCCTGTTATACAAACACAAAATCAATAACATGGGAGACCACAGACTTCCAAAGCTATCTTTTAATTCCAATCAAAACCACCTAAGGCTCAAGCGAGGTTGATATAAGGATACCAGAGCCTGGTTAAACCACTGGGAGATCAACAAAAATGTTGCATTGCAGAATATTAATAACATTAAAAATATTTTACTTCTACGTTTAAAGAGAAACTATGGTCTGTGAAATATTTAGAGGCTAAAAGAAAATTAAGATATTATAAGGAGGTCATCAACCATACTCTGGAAGATCAAAAGTATCTCTCTGTTTTGACAAGTTCAAAGAAAAAAATTAATATAGCCAAGATAAGAACGAACTCTCATGAGCTCCATAGTGAAACAGGTCGTTAGACAGTTCCTATAACACCATGGGTGGAAAGGATCTGTCATCTCTGTGAGAATATGAACATTGAAGATGAAAACCACTTCCTCTTAGAGTGCCCTACATACACCCACATTAGATCTCAGTTTCATAATCTTTGTTGCAATACTGACCTTCCTAGCCTTCTAACTTGTCAAAATTATAGTGAGCTCGGGACACTCCTCACCAAGATCTTTGAACATAGGAATACAATTTTAAAGTAAACTAATTAATTTGTTTATTTAAGTCTGATAAACCAAAGTTTGGTCTCAGTGGACGTTAACCATCATCATCATCATCAAAAACCTAAAAAAAATCCAAAAGTAAATTTATTTAAAACCCCCTTTTTATAAAAGTAGAAAAAAAGAGCCTTCAACTTTATGACCCTCATCTAGGAAATTATAACGTAAGAAGTATTAATGATACATAATTACCCATTAAACTATAAAAAAAATTCCAAATTCCCTTCCCCTTCCCCATTTTAAAATAACTAATTTTAAAAACCTAAAAAAAATCCAAACTCCCCTCCCCTTCCCCTTCCCCTTCCCCATCCCCATCCCCATTTTAAAGTAAATGATTTAAAAAACCTTTATGAAATTATAAAGGAACAAACCTCCGGATTACTGACCGACCATCATGTGGGAAATTAAGGGAGTAATGATACATGATAAACTCGAACAAAGAACAACCACACAGTTTTAACCCTAGAGTAAACTTTATAGTGCCGCAGACAATGCAAATGCAATAAACCCTATAAAACATGAGGTTTTATCCCTTCAAGAGGAAGAGGGTATAATGAGTGTGGGAATGAATTTCTCTTCCATATGCACAACAAGAAAATGCAGAGTAAATGCCATGTTAAACACAACAACCATGGAATCCTAGTCTAAAATGTTGGCGGTAAAAGGGGAGAAACATGCAAGCCCGCACACAGGTCATTCCCACAATAACATGCACAAAAAGTGAAACATTAACGATGAGGGGACACAATCCGGTTTGAAGCGCTTTACAATGCAAAAAAATATAGGTAGAAGATAAGAAATCGTAGAAAAATTCCTAACAAAACACATATGCAAAGGGAGTTCCACCGTGAAGATGAATGCACAATGAAATCTAACACACGCCAACAACGAACACCACTACAACATACTCAAACCAGTCATTAACATATTATATGTTCTCACACGCATAGTTAAATATGTAGGTGATGAACTCCTCAAACCATAGTAACATAATTCGAGTATGAATATGGATACGAATACGATTCAATGCGAAAAAAATACTTAACAAAAAAATCCAATACAAATAAAATAAGAAAGTGGACTTCTCGTATATAATATTTTAATTAAATATACAACAATATATATAACATTTATATATAGTTAAACATATACAATATTTTTAATAAAATATTAAATATTAACCATTAAATTTTAAACTTAAAAAAATCATTTTTTTAAACATATTTTTTATAACCAAAATTACTCTTTAAAAAACAAAAAGATAATGCCCATGATATAAGAGAGAAAACTCTTAATTATTAATAGTTATTAATTCATTTAAGAAGAAAGTAAATAATATTTACCTCTATTTACATTGGAATTAATTAATTAATGTTTAAATTGTGTTAGGGTTAACTTTGACTCCCAAATGAGCAAGGATGTAAGTGGTTTTGGTAACCAATAAATCTAGTGTTGCAATTATATTTGCATATTTATTTTCTTGAGCCTATTTTTATTCCTATTAAATTGAATTACAAGGTATGAAATTGAAAGGTATTTATTTTATAGTGTTTTAATAATTAAAATGTGGCATTTTAAAAGTAATTTTCAAAATTAGTCTTATCCGTATTACACATAGATCGAATATTCGACTAATTCGATTTTGTTTGAAATTTCACTACACAAAAGGCCAATACAACCGAATTATGCTACTATGCCTAAAACAATAATAGGGAATGGGCACATTTTTACACATTCACACGATGGGAAAACATGAATTCAAGCAAAAACACAACAATTGACAATGGTGAGAAGCTTCAAGTAAATGCATGAAAAGTTTCATATGTAGAGAAACAGGAGGGTGAAGTTGTCTTTTAAAGAATTTGACCATAGAAATGATTTATTAAAAAAAGGCAGAATCGCTCAACCTCGAAACTAGTACAAGTACATTTTACTACTTCTATTACACTAAACCGATTTTCTTGATGGATGTTGAAGCAAAGAGAAAGGTTATGGTATATGATATGAATGATTAAAATAGGGAAGAGACTTGAATGGATCAACAAATAAAAGGTTTTGATCTTTGATAACCAAAGGAAAACAAATATGCAAATATGGATAGTGTTGGGCCTCAAGCCAATAGGGTAGAATTCTAAGTATGGAGAAGAGCTTAAAGGAGAAGAGGAAGGAGCTATAATAGAGGAATAAGTATCAAGGGAAAGGGAAGGATGTTGTGACAGAAGAAGGAAAGAGAAGAAGAAGACAAAGACAAAGTGCGGGACGAGGAAGCTGCGCGAGATAAGTAAGCCACGATAGAAGGACGGAATGAAATACGAGATGACATGGCAGAATATCAACAGAAGCAGTTATGAAAATAGTGTAATGGCCAAAAAATGACAGTAAGGCATAATGCTGAGAAAGTGACAGTCCTTAATGATCGTGGGTACGAGCTCAACTTGAGCCGGTGGAAGCCACACGCATGAAGGAATCTTTGTAATTCAGGTCGATAGGGCCTTTTGTTATGTGTTACTAGAATAGGAAAGACATCCTGTTGGCTGGATATAGTAAGTCGGTTGAGATAGCGACTAGAAAGGAGTCTATAATGAGTCTTTTAGAGTTTGTATCGAGTCGATATTGAGTCTGTAAAAAGCATGTATGGGATTTGTATCGAGTCTATAATGGGGTTATAAAAGAAAGAACCCAAGATGTAAATGGGTTAGTTGGTTAGTTGATTAGCAGATGTAGCATCTGACTAATCTCTAGACTCTTGAAAAGATGCTTGAGCTAGACTTGAGATAGGCATTTCTAATTAGTGATTGTATCGCTGAGTGCATCAGAGTAGAGGTTTTGTAGCTAAGTGCGCAAACAAGTAGAGAATGTTGAGTCGATCCAGGTTGTGTGTCGATCGCTAGTAGGAGTAGAATAAGAAGAGAAAGAGAGAAAATTAGAGAGCATGAGAGGGAGGAAAAGTATGTAAAGATAGAAGAAAATATCTTGAACAGAATCTGCAGCTTTGTGCGCAGACAAAAGGTGCATCTATTTCCTCATGCCAGATAAAGAGAACCTTGATGGTTTTTTCCCAGATGGTTTTCCACGTTACATGTTGTATATATGTGTGAATGTTGAAGTAGCTTAGATACATGTGTGAATGTTGTGTTGAATGATTGGTTGATTATTGTGTTGCAAATGGATAAATGTATGACTTCTACATTATATTAATGAATATTCTTATGTTGTATTTTAACAATTTGTTCACTTAACTCACATGAAGAAGGGTTGGATCATAGCTTGGTGTCGAAGTACTATGCATACAAGTAAGCCACATTCCCGGTCTTCATTGGAAACCTTGGTGCAAAGCCAAGGTACTAAAACACCCTCTCACACAAACTGTGGAAATGTGGTTCTAGAATTTACCCATAAAACTGCGATATCTCGAGTGAGGTGACATCTATGTCGCAGGTGTTTCTGGTTGAGCTCCACTTCATTGGGATGATATCTTGGGCTTTGTTGTGCTAACCAGAGGGGAGTGAACCTAGGTCTACGGACAGATAGAGGGAAGAAATCCAACAAATGGTTTCATTGTCGAGAACTTAAAGTGTTTTGGTGAGGGATATGTTGTGGCATCCTATGAAACCGGAGATCCAGGACTGGGTGGAGCTCAAAGAGCTAGATTTTGCATGAAAAAAAAAGTGAATGATATCGGTGGAAACCAACAGAGTGGTTGGGCCGGTACATTTATTCATACATTTACGAGATTTTCTTTTCTGAGTTTCCCATAGTGTTGCATGAGTGGTTGTATAAGTTGGAAACCCAAAAAAGGAATTTTCAAGGAGGAGAACCAAGAGAGTGGAGTCCTTACTTGATTGAGCAGCTTAAAAGAGTAAACAACCCTATATTAAGGTTTGTGTATATTTGGGTAGACAATATCCTAGAAGGATATATTACTAAGTTTGTTGTCGACATAATAACCTCATACAGTAGGGCAGAGCGGATTTTTTTTCAAGGACCATGTAGTAGATAGTTGTCATCTTTAAAGACGTGGATTAAAATGATTTTATGTGAAAAAAGGCATTCTGTGAATGCAATACTGAATAGAAAAGGGTGGATATGTCTCAGCAGAACCCTAGAGTGAGATGTTCCAATAAGATAGTGGATATGAACTAGATCCAGGAATTTTAAGAAGCGGAAGAAGATTCAGGTCCGGCAAAATAAGAAAAAATCTGCTAGAATGAGGGAGTTGCAATACATATGGAGAAGAAGAAGGCTACAATTTTTCATCATACTTAGACGAAGGTTCTTGTGATGAAGAAGATAAATATCAGTTGATATCAGAAGGCGACGAATAATCCAAAGAGTAGACTAAAGCTCTAGAAAAAGAACGTGCATACAACTTGCCTAGAGTACCAGAGGTAAGATCACGAGACCTGTCTCCAAGTGATTCTATAAATATAAGTACTACTAACACTGTAAATAGTGGACAAGGAAGTTCGACTAGTCCAAATTTTGTTCTAACTATACCAGCAACAAATACAATAGTTGGAGCTGACATTAAGCTCCCAATATTCAATGGAAATGGGCTGGAAGACCCATAACAACATTGGTTTCTTTTTTATGTTATCTGGATTGTATGAGAGATCCAGGATGATAATATCAAGAAAGAATAGATGATAATGACACCACAAGGTCATGCACTGGACTGGTATATGAAAATTTTCATAGTACCGGTAGGAGTTGTCCCGAAAACACTCAATGGGATTCGACTGGGTTTGATATTTGAATTCAAAAAGTCGAAGTCTGAATCATAATTCATCACTGAGATAAAAGAGATTAAGTAGCTACCAACAAAATCTATTTATGATTTTTGACCAAATATTTAAGAAATTAATGGCCAAAGTGAGTTTCCAAATGTCGGATGTGCAACACAAGGAATGGTTTATTGCCACCTTGCTACCACATATCCAAACCTCGATGCAATGAAAAATTGTGTCGCAGAAAGAGGATCTTGAAATAGTAATTAAGTTAGAAGCCTCACCAATTGGAGACACTAGTTCAGGAATGATGCAAATTTAGTCACAGCTTGCCAATCTTACGGTGCAGCTCTAGGATATTAAAAGAGGAAAGGAAGTTCAGGATGAGCTATGGTACACAAGATATAGAACAGATGGACACCATAAATATAATTGCCTAGCACTCATGAACTATGTCGCAACAGGTGCACTGAACCCATTAAACTCGCAAGGAATGACTTGATGTAGAATATGCTAAACTAGAGGTCACAAGTCTGAGGAGTGTTTGTACTTAAAGAAGATTGTAAGTGCACCTACTATTCTGTATTGTAACTTTTGTAAATCGGCAGGTCATGATGAGAAAGACTACAGAACGCTTTAGCTACTGCAAGAAAAAAATATGGATACCTACTTAATGAAAAATGATAAGCAAATACAGGATGAATGAGCACAACCTCTATAATGTCCCCATTCAAATAATTGCATAGCAAGAAAATTCCATCAATCCTACTAGTTCCCTAGGTTGGGTGGAAACATTGAGAAGTTAATAAGGGAGCTAATAAATGGTGTTTATACATTAGAAGGAATTAATATTTATTTAATGTAGTTAATTAAATGAATGCAAGTGAAAAATTAAATGGCTATGGAGAATGGAGACGCATGGAGACTATGGGGCCCACTCGAGCTAGAATTCATATGTTAAATGGCATCCTCCTCTTGCAATATCGAATCTATGGGAAGCCTAATGTTTTTGGATGGATTATAAGGTTAATATACTTTTTGATATACTTCATAGGTCAAATTTTGGATGAATTCTAACTTACATGGGGAGACGAAGATCCAAATGGGAGTTTCATGGACACTTAGCTAGATTCCCCTTACATTTATGACATATATGACACCAATGATGGAGATTTTATGACATTTATGACACAAGTCAGATATGAAGGATGACATATAACATATTTGACATGTCAAGAATAAATAGAGCATCTTATAGGGCACTCATGGGAGTTGGAGAAGGCTAAGAGGTTCCTACTCGAATTTGGGAGAAGAGGGAAGGTGAAGAGAGAGGCCACATGACATAGCATGAGCAACCACACCAATTCAACTTGGATTTGGAACCTTAGAAGACCAATAATTTTTATAGAGTTCAGGGATAAGCCATGAGAAGGCCCTTTTGATCATTTGTGAAAATTGTTATTGTGAAGAGAGAGAGCTAGTGGATGACTAGTTCATGCCTTAGCCAATTTCGAGGGTGAAAGATTCCTATCCTAGTTGGTTTTTGGATAGGCCACTCAGGTCATTCAAGGAGATTCAATGGAGTCATAATTTACAGGTGCAATCTACAGCAGCTCATGGACATATCAAGTTCAACTTGTTCTTTCTTTCATCTCAAGTTTTCTCACCATATTTCAGCTCTACGGAGTGAGGTGCAGTTGGTGAGATATTCATCTCTTTGAGGGAGATTCTCTTGCTCCAATATTTTGTATTCTGATATAAATTCTCTTCTCTTTAATTTCAGAAATCTCTCAGTTTGAAATTCCAAGAGATATCATGTATTATTGCTCAATAATGAAGAAACAGTGCAATTTCCCCACTACCTTGTTGTAAACTCTTGTAATCTTGATGGATTCAAATGGATGTATAAACTATTGAATATTTATGAATTAATGGACTATAATTAAACTATATTATGGGTTTCATGTTCAGTAATTGAGAATTTTTTTCCATTGGGTTGAATTTCATAGCAATTGAAGCAAACTACACCTCATTTCCCCAAGGGTCCAAAACTAGTTTTTAATATAATATTGAAAGAAGTGATAACAGCCATGGGAGGTTGATTGGTTATGAATATCAATCTTTTATAATGTATTCTACACATACCCTGCTTCAATTTATTAATTCAAGTGGTTTTATGTTAGATTTTTAACATTTAAGTTATTATTATATTAGGATCTTTAACTAAGAGAATAACAAGCACAGCAATCAAACACAAGAGACAATGAACATAGTGTTTTTCCTCAGGGAAACCATAAATGGAGAAAACCCCACAACTTCCTCAGAGATAGAATCAGCACCAAAAGTAAAACCCTAAAATAGTAAGATGATCTCCCAACAGTAGTAGCCTCTTTCTTTCTAGCCCCAACAACGTCTTCTCCCTTAGCTATGCACTACAATTGAGTGTGAGTGAGTGTGTGATAAATAGAGAGGCTCACTCTCTATTTATACTAATTCCAGACTTGATAATAAATCACTAGGGCTGACTTCACTAGGAGAGTCTAATAACCCTAGGGCCCCGCAACTGCAAGGACTCTAACCCTTGATGAATAGGAGGGTTACCCACAATGACTTGACATGAATTGTTTACATTATAGAAACTCTATATCGAAACATCGGGGCATGACATGACTCAATTATATTACAAACACTTCCCGAAATAAACATCGGGGTACAATACATAAGAAATACAAGTGAATACATTCTGAAGTTACAATTACATCAACACTCCCTCTTAACTAGGAAGGTATTATTTCGACACAATTTATCAGCACAAGTCTTCTTCTCTGTATCATCTGGATCATCATCGAGTCCTCATCATATTCAAGTCATCTTCATTTGGATCTGGATCATCACTCGATCTGGATCATCATCACTGGATCTAGATCGTCACTCAATCTAGATCATCTCTGGTTATGGAACATCTCTGCTGGATCATCATCGTGGGTGCTATATCTTGATTCTTCTAGTCATAGGAAGTTCTACAGATCCATCCCTTTTTCATGTTGGTTGTAGGCCTAGCCTCCATGTAGGTCTTTTCTAGCACTTATATCTGACCCTAAGTTAGAATGGCTTTCCCAGCACTTACATTTGATCATGTAGGAACCAATCGTATAATCATATCAGAAAGGCATGCCCAGCACTCACATCTGACCATGTGGGAACACATCCCACAACTTTGTTAGAAAGGCCCAACACTCACATATTACAACCAATGTCAGAAAGGCCCAGCACTTACATTCAACCATGCAAGGAACCAATCCTACCTACATGTCGAAAGGGCTCCGCACTTACATCTGATCATGTAGGAACCAATCCTACAATCACCTCAGAATGGCTCTGCACTTACATCTAATCATGTAGGAACCAATCCTACAATCACCTCAGAATGGCTCTGCACTTACATCTAATCATGCAGGAACCAATCCTACAATCACCTCAAAATGGCTCTACACTTACATCTAATCATGTAGGAACCAATCCTACACTCGCCTCAGAATGGATCTGCACTTATATCTAATTATGTAGGAACCAATCTTGTAGTCACATCAGAATGGCCCTCAGTCCCGGACTGAGTATTCCTGGTAACTGACCAAGTGCCCCCATTCCAAGAATGGAATTCAACGCTTATATCTGATCATGTAGGAACCAATCCTACAATCACATCAGAATGGCTCAGCACTCATATCTAACATGTGAGGAACCAATCCTCTCATCATGATAGAATGTCTCAGCCCTTACATCTGACCATGGAAGGAACCAATCCTCTCACCATGTCAGAATGGATCACAGACTCCTCACTTCCCTTTGGAGGGAACCTCGATCTGGAGAACACCAAGCTTCTCCTTGAAGTACTCAAACTTCACTCTAACCAATGGATTCATCAACACATCAACTATCTATTCATACATCGCAACATACTGGAGCTTCACTGCTCCTCTCTACACCATATCCCTGATATAGTGATACTTGATCTCGATATGCTTCGACTTGTCATGGAACACCGGGTTCTCCGAAAACTTCACACAACTCTGGTTGTCTCAATATATACAAGTAGAATCCAACTGGAGATCAAATAAATTAGATAGTAGCTTCCTCAGCCATACTGCCTGACAACTAGCTGAACAAGCTGTGACATACTCTACTTCAGCTGTACTCAGTGCCACATAGGATTGCTTCCTGCTAAACCAAGAGATCACACCTGATCCCATACTGAAGCAACACCCTGGAGTGCTCTTCCTATCGATGACACTTCCTACCCAATCTGAATCAATATAACCCTCCAGTTTAATATTTTGATTCACCTCATACTTGAGCCTATAATCAATTGTACCCCTTAGGTACCTCAAAATATGCTTTACAGCAATCAAGTGAACATGTCTCAGATTTGTCAGGAATTGGCTCAAGGTGTTCACAGCAAAGCAAATATCTAGTCTCGTGTTCGTCAAGTACATCAAGAACCCAATCATTTGACGATACATCGTTGCATCAACCGCTTCTCATGAAGCATCACTCAATAGCTTCAGGTTCGATACCATAGGTATGGTCATGGCCTTGTAGTCCATCATCCCAAACCTCTTCAAGATCTCTACTGCATACTTCCCTTGTCTGAGGAAGATTCCATCTGCATTTTTCCACACCTCCATGCCTAGAAAATAGTGCATCATACCCAAGTCCTTCATTTCGAGCTCAATAGCAAGCTTCCTCTTTGTATCAGCAATCAACCCATCCATTCGTGTTACAAACAGATCATCTACATATAGTAGGAGTATCACTGGGTTGCCATCTTCAACCTTGTAGTAAAGGTTGGAATCTGCTTTACTTTTGGTAAATCCCAAACTCAATAGAAAGCCATCAATTTTTTCGTACCATGTCCTAGGTGCCTGTTTCAAACTGTACAGGGATTTCTTCAATATACACATATGAGACTCCCTATCATGTATCTCAAAACCGAGTGGCTGCTCTACATACACTTTCCCTTCCACTACACCATTCAAGAAAGCAATCTTGACATCCATTTGGTGTATCTTCCATTTCATCATTACAGCCAGAGCAAGTACTAATCTGATGGAAGTGTATCTGGATACAAGTGCAAGGTTTCTTCATAATCTATTCATTATTTCTGTGAGAAGCCACAAGCCATGAATCTTTCTTTATATTTCTCTATGCTACCATCTGTAGCATGCTTGATCTTGTAGATCCATTTGGAAGTTACAACAGACTTTCCTTTCGGTCTTGGGACAACATCCCAAACATCATTCTTCATGATCGATTGATACTCTTCGATCATAGCATCGTTCCATTATTTCCTTTCTGCCGCTTCTTCATAGTTGGAAGGTTCTTTATTGATAAAGTGACATAATAAAGCTACATACCCGAAGTAGGACCTGGTCCTCTTTCTTTCTCTGTGATTTTATTCTGGAGCCCCATATCTTTCTGCACCTTCAATAAATTCTCATACCCAAGTAGGTTTCCTCTTGTGAGGATTTTTCTCCTGAGGTGGATCTACAGGTTCTTGAGGTTCTTCAAATTCTCGATCTTCTTCTTGAGTTTCTTCGTTCATGGTTGTGTCATCAATTCTGGGTGCTTCTATTTCTTCAGGATCTTCAGTAGGTCTCTTTCTGGATTTATTGTAAGCTAAGTCTTCGACAAATGTTACATCCCTGATGATGTCGATCTTCTTGAATCCTGGAAAGTATATTCTCTAAGCCTTCGAGATTTCAAAGTATCCCACAAATATACCCCTGTTTCCTGAAGGATCTAACTTTGTCCTCTTTTCTTTTGGAATGTGTATGTACACTAGACAGCTGAATATTCTGAGATGGTTGACTTCTAGTTTCTTGCTAGAAAATACTTCTTCAGGTGTCTTGTTATCGAGTACTCTATGTGGAGTACGGTTCTGTACATACACCATTGTTCTGGCAACTTCTACCCATAGATGCATGGGAAGATATTGATCATGAAGTATTGCTCTTGCAGCTTCCATGATCGTTCTATTATTCCTTTCTGCAACCCCATTCTATTGTGGATTAAATGGAGTGGATAACTCCCTCTTAATCCCTAAATCTTTGCATAACTCTTTGAATTCATTTGATGTGAATTCTCTGCCATTATTTGATCGAAAGGTCTTGATCTTCTTTTCAGTGTGGTTCTCGATCAAGGCTTTGAATTCCTTGAACATGCTGAATACTTCATCTTTGTTCTTCATAAAGTATATCCATGTCTTCCTAGAAAAATCATCAATAAAATAAACATAGTATACATACCCTCTTAAAGAACTGGATGACATTGGACTGCATACATTGGAGTGAATGATGTCCAAGATTCGTTTTGCTTTGCTTTCGCTACTTGGAAATGTATTCTTTGTGTTCTTTCCTTTCACACATCCTTTGCAGACTCCATCATCTTTTGACTGAATTTCTGGAAGACCTTCAACAGCTTTTCTTTCAAGTGGTAGTGCTCTGTAATTCGCATGTGCAAGCCTTCTATGCCAAAGTTCATTTGGCTCTATTGAGTCATGGACCAAAGCTTGTTCTGGATGGCCCTTCAATTTATATAATCCTCCTTCTTGTTCTCCAATTATTATTGCATCGTCAATAGTCTTTCCTCTTGGCCACATGAGGACTTGACCATCTACAAATGCAACCCTCATGCCTTTTGCATCTAGTGCCGATATGGAGAGAAGATTCTTCTTTAGTCCTGGTACAAACAAGACATCCTTCATTTTCATATACTTTCTAGAGTCTAGCTTGTAGGAGGATTCACCACTACCTTTTATGGGATATTGGTAGTCATCCCCAAGTTCAACCTTATGGGGTGAATTATGTTCGGATAGTTTCTCAAAGGATTCCTTGAATCCAGTCATGTGTTTGGAATCCTCACTATCAATAATCCAATCTTTGCTTCCATGTGTGACAGTTCCCATGAGAGCGGAGATCAGAACATATTCTTCATCACTTGAAGAGTCTTCACTTTCTTGATTTACTCTCTTTCTGGGAAGATCATCATCCTCAGTAGTGTGAGCATGATGTCTTCTTTTGGAGTTCTTATTTTTCTTATATCCACTCTTATTCATGGGACAATTTCTAGCAAAGTGTCATCTTTCATCACATGTATAACATCTCAGTTTGGATGGATCTTTTTTCACAAAATTATCTTTCTGATGAGAATTCTTACCTTGGTGATGGTGATTTTCCCTTCTGCCTTTATTGGAGTGTATTGTGAGAGCTTGATCTTCACTTCCCATCTTTTCTTCTCGAGCTACTATTAGAGCTTCTTCTTGTGAGAATCCTTCCCATAGTCTGCTGAACTTGATTAGATTCTTTCTAGCAAAAATTCCTTGGATGAAAGAATCCCATGACCTAGGGAGACCATTCAAGGTTGTCATCACAATTTCTGCATTCTCCACTTCTTCATATACTACTTCAAGTTGTTCTTTGATCTGGGAGACCCTTGTAAAGTATGAATTTATTTTCTCCTCATTTTGGATCTTTACATTCTTCAACTGGTTCCTCAAATTCATCTTCCGGTTTATGTTATTCCCTTCAAATAGTTTGGTTAGAGCATCAAACATAGCTTTAGGTTTCTTGAGGGAGGACACCTATGGTATGAGGTGATCCTTGATTGAATCAGCAATAATCTTCTTAGCCATAACCAACTTCTTCTTATGTAATGCCTTGGCCTCATCTTCCTCTGTAACTGGAACCTCCTCATTGATGTAGGAGTCCAACTCATTTTCTTCCAGGACTAGGGAGATCCTATACTTCTAGGCTCGAAAGTTATCAGCTCCCTCAAGATTTTCATCAAGATTGGTATGATGAGACATATTAACTGAGAACCTCAAATGGAAATACAAAATATTTAGATCTTCCTAGGTCAAGATGTCAGATCTAGATTTGGAGCTGAATTTCTGCAATGCTGGTTCAGGAGCATATTAGGGTTTGACTTTCCTAGAGTTCTGTCCAACCAAATGCTTTGATCTTGATCTCTTAACTTCGATTTTGAGGAGGAGATAAATCTAGGCCTTGACTCACTCAAAAATTCCAGTTCTGTGGAAATCCCTAATTTCCAGTAGCAATGTTGGGTCAAAAAACTAAAAAAGCTCAGAATCAGATTCTACTTCGACAGAAAGATGCACCCTAGGGAGGAGAGTCAACCCAACTTTATTTTGCTGAAAATCTGTGGAGAGAGATCCAAAAAGTAGGAAGCCCTAGTTTCCGCAACTGCACAATGTCTTCTTCTTAGGTTAGCTCTAATGCCATGTTATATTTTTAACATTTAAGCTAGCATTATATTAGGATCTTTAACTGAGAGAATAACAAGAACAACAATCAAACACAAGAGACAATGAACACAGTGTTTTTCCTCAGGGAAACCATAAATGGAGAAAACCTCGTAACTTCCTCAAACATAGAATCAACACCAAAATTAAAACCCCAAAATAGTAAGATGATCTCTCGATAGCAGTAGCCTCTTTCTTTCTAGCCCCAACAACTTCTTCTCCCTCGGCTATGCGCTACAACTAAGTGTGAGTGAGTGTGTGATAAATAGAGAGGCTTACTCTCTATATATACTAATTCCCAACTTGACAATAACTCACTAGGGCTGACTTCAATAGGAGAGTCTAATAACCCTAGGGCCCCGTAACTGCAGGGACTTTAACCCTTCATCAATAGGAGGGTTACCCACAATGATTTGACATAACTTGTTTACATTATAGAAACTCCTGATTGGAACATTGGATCATGACATGACTCAATTACATTACAAACAATTCCCAAAATAAACGTTGGGGTACAATACATAAGAAATACAAGTGAATACATTCTGAAGTTACAATTACATCAACATTTTTCTGCACATTTGGGAAGCCATTTCTACCACTTCTATTAATTCTTGCACATGATCTAGGAACTAGGAATCAAAATCATCAAATAATAATTAACAAATACTCAAGAATTGGAAATTATCGGAATCGAAAATGGTTTCCTCTCTGTATATTTAATAAACAATAATGGGTTACAATTCCAATGCTGAGCAATGGCTTAACTCCATGAAGAATTCAAATACCTAAGGAGACAATTTGAATTCAGTGAGTGAGTCTAGCTTAACTTACTCTCAACCATTCAATCTCACTCAGTTAACCACTTGACCAAAACCCTAATTGACTCACCAAACCCTAAATGAAGTCGGAGTGCAATAAATGACTGAATCTCAACTGAAGGAGATCAAACGCATGTCATAGCAATCCAACCATCAAGTGCTAGTGCTCCATGACTCCAATGAACCCCGATGAGGTTAACTGAAGTTGAAATTACCATCAGAAGTTGGTGGAGGCACCTTGTTGACTCCAGTTCATTAAATAATAATAAATAATCATTAAATAATATATTTAATGACTGGAGGCACCTTAACTGACTGTAACTGACTGGTTGAACTGATTTTAACCACCAGTTAGCAATTAGGTGCATTAATGTCACACAGATCACCCCCGGAGTGCTCCAGTTAGCCTCCTTGACTGTAGGAGAAGGCTAAGTTAGCCTCCTTGACTGTAGGTAGGCATGGGTGTGACTGGATGATGGCAATTAATGCTCCACTAATGTCAATTAAACTTAGGATAGTGGTTTAACTAGGCCAATTTGACCAAAAGAGTGTGTATGATGGTAAATGTCTCCAACACCCCCCCTTAAGCTATACTTAGGAAGAGTTAGAAAACAGATATGCATAAAAATGCTAGGGCCCTGGAAACTAAGGCCATAGGTCACCCTACACAATGCTTAAACTGAAACAATGATCAAAACAAACTAAGTGAGGAAAAGAGGGAAAACCTAGTGGGGAAAACCCCCC
Organism: Pseudotsuga menziesii; assembly: GCA_001517045.1. Taxonomy (NCBI): domain Eukaryota; kingdom Viridiplantae; phylum Streptophyta; class Pinopsida; order Pinales; family Pinaceae; genus Pseudotsuga; species Pseudotsuga menziesii. The sequence continues at coordinate 191,232 of LPNX011090820.1, read as the reverse complement.
CTCAAGTTGAACACTGAAAGTAGTCTGGATCACCCTGATGAACTCACCCCCAACAGTGAACAGAGGTAAGTGAACTTCTTTTCTAAAAAGATCTTGGTGATGATGTCTGCAATCTGCTCATCAGTCGAGCAGTATTGCAGAATGATGGTCCTATCATGCACTAGCTCCCTGATGTAGTGCATGTGAATCTCTACATGCTTGGTCCTCTGCCTGGTAACTTGATCCATGGATATCTTAATAGCACTCTGGTTGTCACAAAAGAGGACAGTGGACAAAGTACTACCAAGATCAAACTCTAAAAGAATGCCTTGCAACCAAACTGCTTGGATGCAACCATTCACTGCTCCTCGATACTCGGCCTCTGCTGAAGATAGTGCTATGGCAGCCTGATTTTTGCTTGAACAGCAAATAGGGCCACCACCAAACATGAATACATATCTTAAAGTTGACTTCCAATCAATAGAATCACCCACCCACTCGGAATCTGTGTATCCAACCAACTCTAGCTCGGAGTCTGTAGCATAGTGAATGTTGTAGGTCTTGGTTCCCTGAATGTACTAGAGGATCCTCTTGGCTACCTTCCAATGAATATCATGAGGCTGCTACATGTATCTTGATACATCATTCATGTCATAACAAATATCATGCCTAGAATGTGTCAAGTACAACAAGCTACCAATCAGCTGTCGATAGATAGTGCAGTCCATGGGAGGTGTGATTTTTCCTTCTTCAAGGCTGATCCCTAAAAGGAAAGGGAATGGTGTAGGCATAAATTCAGCCATGTTAAACTTGACTAACAGGTCTGAAATTTATTTTGACTGAGTGACCATAATCCCATCAGAATTTTGCTCGATTTCGAGCCCCAAAAATTGTTTTAGAAGCCCCAAATCACTCATTTCAAAGGCATTATGGAGAGTAGTTTTGATGGCTGAAATGGAGGCAATTGTGCTACCTGTGATCAGTAAGTCATCAACATATAAAACAATGATAATTATATTACCATCATGTTGCTGTAAATACACATTTGGATTTGATCTACATCTTTAAAAATTTTGCGAGAGAAGGAAGGCATCCATCTTGGAATACCACTCTCTTGGGGCCTGTTTTAACCCGTATAGTGACTTCTTTATCTTGCAAACCAAATATGGATCAATGATGTAGCCCTCAGGATTCTTCTTGTATATCTCCTCATGAATATCTCCATGCAAAAATTCTGACTTAACATCCATGTGATGCACCTCCCAGTGCTTGGATGCGGAAATAGCCAAAACAAGGCGAATGGAGTCCATTTTTGCAACCAGTGCAAAGGTCTCATGGTAGTCCACTCCTTGGACCTGAGAGAAAAAATTTTATACCAGCATTGCCTTATATTTACAGGTGCTTCCATCAGCAGCCACCTTTTTCTGAAACACCCACTTGCATTGAACCAATTTCCTTCCCGGAGGAAGAGAAACTAGCTCCCAAGTAGAGTTTTTTCTGAAGAGAATTCATCTCTTCATCCATGGAAACTTGCCATCTCGGATCATTCTAATCATGGTAGTAGGATTTTGGATCTGAAATAATCATCAAATAGCAAGTTTCAGACAACAAATTATCAGAACAAGAGAGTGCAATACCTTCTCTTTGGAAATCAGACCGGGTTCTCCTTGGATCATCCGGATTTCCAATGTTGTCTCCTACGGAGGAGAGTGTCTTTTGGGCCCATGTAGGAAGATGATTATGCAGTTCAGGTTCTGATTTAGTATCTGATGATTGATGCACACTGATATCAGAAATCATAAGATCCAAATCAGGGTCATCACCCCCAATTTCATCATCCAAATATTCAGTGGAATAGGAAGGAAATTCAGCAGTTTTCTCCTTCACTAGTTCCACCTCCTGAAGAGGCTCATCGAACTTAACACTTCTCTCGATGATGATCTGTTTGGTATTGATATATAGCATCTTGAATCCTTTAGATTCATCAAGATACCCAATAAATAGACATTCTATGCTCTGCGGTTGCAAATCCCTTCTTTTATCAAGCGGAATCCGGGCCCTTGCAGTGGACCCAAACACCCGTAGGTTCGACACATCTGGCTTGTGCCCGAAGTATGCTTCGAAAGGATTATTTCCTTTCACTGATGAATGTGGCACCCTATTTTGATTGTATGCTGCAGCATGCATGGATTTATCCCACAAATTTTCAGCAAGCTTCTTTGACTCCAACATACAGGTGGTCATCTCTTTGAGAGACCAGTTCTTCCTTTTCGCTACTCCGTTCTGCTGGGGAGTGTAGGGAATTGAATGTTGGACCTGAATACCACTTTGGGAGAAAATGTACAAAAAATCATTACTGACATACTCCTCTCCATTATCATATCTCAATATCTTGATCTTAATCCCAGAGGCATTTTCGATCAAGGCCTTTAATTCAGAAAATTTTCCACATACTTCTGATTTCTTTTTGAGAAAGAAAACCCATGTATACCTTGAAAAATCATCAATAAAGGTAAGGAGGTACCTTGATCCATTCATGGATGTGACAGGAATTGGACCACTGATGTTAGAATGTATCATCCCCAATATTCTTGTAGCTCGGTTTGCCTTCCACCGATCGAACTTGTGCTTAGGGTGTTTTCCAATCACACGGCCCTTGAAGACTCCCGTGGTTTCCTTGAAGACTGGGAGGCCTTCAAACATGGATTTTTTCTATAATTGCTGCAAATATTTGAAATTAAGATGGCCAAACCTCTCATGCCATATCCTACTAACCTCATTTCCATGAGTTAGCAAAGCGGTGGGCTTTGCATCTGCAACAAAGTGAGAGAACTCATAGGCTTTTGCATGATGATTTGCAAGGCCTTTTGCAATGAGTTTCCCGGATGTAATTTCTATTATCTCAACATCATTTGGGATGAAAGAGACTCTCTTAGGAATTCCTGTATGTGTCATCTGATAGACACTAAGGATATTTACTGCTAGAGACGGTACATACAAAACTTTAGGAAAAAAACCATTTTCTAGATCTACAGTACCTTGTCCTTTGGAAATGATGGTGGAGTCATCTCCCATGTGGATGGGGATGGATTTTCCGGTCTCCAAGGATGAAAAGGAATCATTTTCAGCCATCATGTGATTCAAAGCTCCACTGTCAATCAGCAGTGCTTTGGATTTCGAAGTGCTTGCCATGAGGGCATGACCTTTCTCATGCTGTGGTTCCCGATCTTGGTGACCTCTCCTCTGAAGGCTCTCCGGAAGATTGATGTGATTCCTCTCAAGGAGAGAGGTTGCTTCATCAAGCTTTTTATTCATGCATGCATGTTCAGGGCGAAAACCCTTCCCACAGTAAGAACACCTGACTTTTTCTTTCCCATTGTGCCCTTTTCCTTTGTTCTTCCTTGAGCCAGAAGATTCATCATGCTGCTGATTTTCAACTCTAGGCTTGGGAGCATCAAATTTAGTTTTCTGATTTTTCTGCTGCTTTCCTTTACCCTTCACATCTTTGGGCCCCAATACATGGAGGGCTTGATCACGGGAAGATCAAACGATCCCCATCTGGACAAGCTTGTCATGTTCACTAGTTAGGGACTCAATGAAGGCATTGAGTGTAGGCATCTTCCATCCAGGGGTTATGAGCTTCCCTACATGGAATGTAGAAACAAAAACTGAATAATCAGCCCCAAGTTTGGAGAGTATGGCTAGGATTAGCTGATCATCCTCCTTCTCCACTTTGAATTGCTTCAAGAGAAAAATAGTATGCTTGAACTTTGTAAAGAAATCATTCAGAGTCTCGAAATTGGAAGGTTGGAGAGACATGAGTTCATTTTCAAGTTGGTAAACTCTCAATTTATCATGCTTTCCATACAGAGATTCCAATTTGTCCCATATTTCTTTCAGTGTCTTCAGATCCGTAAGATGGAAGAGAAGGTCATCGAAAATAGAGAGGCAAAAGAAACCAAAGGCTTCATCCTTCTTGTTCAAGAATCTTGATTTTTCTATGGTGGATCTAGGCTCAACTTCAGTGTCCATGGAGACTCTATAGAGTCCTTTGGAGTGCAACTGATGTTCCATTTTATTTTTCCATGTGTGGAAATTGTATGGAGTCAACAAAGGTACTAAAGAGGCCATCGGGATATGCTGTAGCGAATGCTTCACCTGTAGAAACCTGAAAATCAAAATAGAAAAGGAAAAATAAGGTCAGACAGCCTGCACATTCTAGGCTTTCATCACACCCAGCATATTCAATCAAGCAATCTTGATCAACAAGTTCTTTACTTGGGGTATTAAGTGGTAAGCCTTGGCTTCTGGTGCAGTGCTGGAATTTTGAGCTATTGCTCACTTCTCATGGAGAAATATGTCAAAAATCTTGTTTTTGAGAGATTGTTCTTTGTCCCTCCGCATGCTCTGATACCATATTAATTCTTGCACATGATCTAGGAACTAGGAATCAAAATCATCAAAGAATAATTAACAAATACTCATGAATTGGAAATTATCAGAACCGGAAATGTTTCCTCTCTGTATATTTAATAAACAATAATGGGTTACAATTTCAATGCTGAGCAATGGCTTAACTCCATGAAGAATTCGAATACCTAAGGAGAAAATTCAAATTCAGTGAGTGATTCTATCTTAACTGACTCTCAACCATTCAATCTCACTCAGTTAACCACTTGACCAAAACCCTAATTGACTCACCAAACCCTAACTGAAGTCAGAGTGCAATAAATGACTGAATCTCAACTGAAGGAGATCAAACACATGTCATAGCAATCCAATCATCAATTTCTAGTGCTCCATGACTCCAATGAACCCCAATGAGGTTAACTGAAGCTGAACTAACCATCAGAAGTTGATGGAGGTGCCTTGTTGACTCCAGTTCATTAAAGAATAATAAATAATCATTAAATAATATATTTAATGATTGGAGGCACCTTAACTAAATTTAACTGACTGGTTGAACTGATTGTAACCACCAGTTAGAAATTAGGTGCATTAATGTCACAAAGATCACCCCCGGAGTGCTCCAGTTAGCCTCCTTGACTGTAGGAGAAGGCTAAGTTAGCCTCCTTGACTGTAGGTAGGCGTGGGTGTGACTAGATGATGGCAATTAATGCTCCACTGATGTCAATTAAACTTATGATAGTGGTTTAAATAGACCAATTTGACCAAAAGAGTGTGTATGATGGTAAATGTCTCCAATAACTTGCCCTGGGGGGAATTTGAGCCCAAAATTGCCAGTAAAATTATCCATCTTCTTCAGAATTTAGTACAGAATTGCAGAAGTGATTGGAGGGCCATAATACTCCCATGAAAATAAAAATTAATTTATTATATCATTCATACACCTTATCTGAACATTAGGGAGCAATTGGGCTAATTTGGAGACCAAGACACTAAAACTAGTCAAGAGCCAAAATTGTGAAAAATTTGGAAAATTGGACATTTTGGTAAAAAAATTTAAAAAATGGACATTAAAATTGGTATCATATCATGGTATTGGAACTTGATGGTGTTAACAAGGATTAAAATCAATAAACCACCACCCTTAGAATCTGAATTGGAAGGTTCGCGGCTTGTAGAAGAAGAATTAGAAGAAAAAAAGGTTCATTTTGATATAGCTATGGCTCACGAGCAAGAAGACTACACTAAGGAGAAAATGGAGTATCTCAAACTTATAAAACCCCTATTTGAATAAATATTCAAGGAAATTACCCAACATATGGTAGAAATGACCCAAGATATAGCAAAAGGATTCGAATTGATGACAAGTCAAATGGGAAGCAAAGGGATAATAGGAGATAGTGGTAGTTCACAATCAGTAGAGAAGAAAACATTGGGTGAGCACATTTTCTCATGAACAAGACCTCATAATAGACCCCATTAATTTTACAGCACACCAAGGACTACTGCACCTAAATTTCTTATTCCCAAAGAAGAGACTGACATTCAATTTGAAATTGATACAATAACAAAAGAGAGGGCTAAATTGGATGAAGAGTGTAGGAGAAGTATAACATTTGAGCAGTACTTCGCCATGGAAAACAAACTCAAAAGGAAGGAGGAAAATAGGTCTCTACACCAAAAAAAAGAATTGAATTGTGCCATAGGTAAAGTGCCACTTCCTACTTTTGATGGTTCATGTCAAAGTTTTGCTAACACTTGGGTGCAAAAATTGGATGTGTATTTTCGGTTGAATCCAATGGTGGAAGTAGATGCTTTAAAAATGGCTATTTTGCACTTGGATGGAGATAAAAATGAATGGTGGTTCCATGGCCTGAAAACATTAGGTCATGATTAGGTTAAAACATATGGGGAATTTGTTGACAGGGTAATAGAAAGGTTTGACCAAAAAGATCCAGAATTGTCTTTCAAAGAACTAGCACAATTGAAGCAGGTAGGGACTCCTATTGAGTATATGTTGGAATTCCAAAGATTATCAGTTAAGGTGTCTAATGTATCTATGGGAAGGTTATTATTTCTGTTCATTGAAGGTTTGGCAGAGCCCTTAAAAGGTTTGTTCAAATCCCACAAGCCAACTAAGTTAAATGATACAATGATCTTGACTAGATATCTTCAAAATGTGCTTCCTAGAATAAGATTTCTTCCCAAGCCTAACTTTAGATTTGAAAGAATTCCTTGGAAAATGATGCATTTGATAAGAATTTTTGGCAAAGAGATACATCTGAAAAGAATAAGAAAGAAGGACAAAACAGTGATGAACTTCGAAGGAAAAAATTGTGCTTCACATGCTTCCAACCATGGACACCGAGGCATAAATGTGCTAAAGGAAAACATTAATACATAGAATTATTTTCTCATAATTATGAGTATGAATGGGGTATGGATGAAGAAGGGCACATTTCAGATCAATAGGAGGAATATGAGACAGCAACTGAAGAAGAAAAAGGTTATAAGGTTAATATACTTGTCCATATACTTATAAGCTTGTACTTGTACCCTTCATATTGGAGGCATTTCAGATTCTAAGGTTAATATACTTTTCCATATACTTCATAGATCGAATTTGGGATGAATTGTAACTTACACGGGGAGAGGAAGAGCCAAATGGGAGTTTCATGGACACTTGGCTAAATTCCCCTTACATTTATGACATCTATGACATCAATGATGGAGATTCTATGACAGCTATCACACAAGTCAAATATGAAGGATGACATCTGACATATCTTACATGTCAGTCCTGAATAGAGCATCTTAGAGAGTTCTCATGGGATTTGAAGAAGGCCAAGAGGCTCCTACTCAAATTTCGGAGAAGAGAGAAGGTGAAGAGAGAGGCCACATGGCATAGCATGAGCAGCCACACCAATTCAACTTGGATTTGGAACCATATAAGACCAATAATTTTTATAAAATGCACGGATCATCCATTCGAAGGCACTTTTGATCATTTGTGAAAATTGTTATTGTGAAGAGAGAGAGCTAATGGATGACTAGTTCATCCCTTAGTCAATTTCGAGGGTGAAAGATTCTCATACTAGTTGGTGTTTGGAGAGGCCACTCAGGTATTTCAAGGAGATTCAATGGATTCATAAGTTACGGGTGCAAGCTACTATTAATTCTTGCACATGATCTAGGAACTAGGAATCAAAATCATCAAAGAATTATTAACAAATACTCATGAATTGGAAAATAACTGGAACCTGAATAGGTTTCCTCTCTATATATTTTATAAACAATAAAATGGTTACAATATCCATACAGAGAAATGGCTTAACTCCATGAAAAATTCGAATACCTAAGGGACAATTCGAATTCAATGAGTGAGTCTAGCTTAACTGAATTTTTTCCATGCAATCTCACTCAGTTAACCACTTGACTAAAAAACCCTAATTGACTCACCAAACCCTAACTGAAGTTGGAGTGCAATAAATGACTGAATCTCAACTGAAGGAGATCAAACACATGTCATAGCAATCCAACCATCAAGTGCTAGTCCTGCATGACTCCAATGAACCCTGATGAATTTGAAGTTGAACTGACCATCAGAAGTTGGTGGAGGCGCCTTGTTGACTCCAGTTCATTAAATAATAATAAATAATCATTAAATAATATATTTAATGAATGGAGGCGCCTTAACTGGCTGTAACTGACTGGTTGAACTGATTGTAACCACCAGTTAGCAATTAGGTGCATTAATATCACTCAGATCACCCCTAGAGTGCTCCAGTTAGCCTCCTTGACTGTAGGAAGGCATGGGTTTGACTGGATGATGGCAATTAATGCTCCACTGATGTCAATTAAACTTAGGATAGTGGTTTAACTAGGCCAATTTGACCGAAAGAGTGTGTATGATGGTAGATGTCTCCAACACCCCCCCTTAAGCTATACTCAGGAAGAGTTAGAAAACATAGATGCATAAAATGCTAGGGCCCTGGAAACAAAGGCCATAGGTCACCCTGTACAATAAATTAACTGCTTAATATAACCAAGGAAATGGGAAAAATACCCCCCCTCAAACTAAGCAGTAAATCAAGAATTGGTTCTTCTATGCAGCAGCATCCTGAGACTATGCATATGAACCTCTGAATCCAAACTAAATGAATATTTCTGGAGGAATCTTCCACTTTGGAAGAAGAACAATGCACTCAACTGAATCAGAAATATAAGTAGCTGCACGGTGAAAACTAGACCCATGTAGAGCAACTGAAATCATCTGAAGAGAGAGCAAAGGTTCTTGAGGATTCGAACCATGTGTGGAACACTCAAGAAACTGATATGTTTCAGCCTTGAACAGAAAACCATGAGTGGTAAAATCAGCCCCAAATCTTAGGAGCAAGTGTCCAAGCGGATGCAGAATGTCTTCCTCTTTACTAGTTCTGTGAGGAGATGAGCTTGTGACCAAAGGTAGAGAATCCCTGGGAATCTGGAGAGCGAATTATTGAGCTCCATAATATGATATAGCTTCATAAATATCTAATGATTCACAAAATAAAATATCATCAACCTCACAGGAGGAAACTAACACCAAATCCCCATCATCAAAATTGAAGAAGAACTGTGGTACTTGATTTTTCACACCGAAATTGGTGAGAGAAGCTACAAGCATGACTAAAAGCTTTTGGATTTTAAAATATGAACAAAATAATATCAGATCAGAATGTAAATTAGATCTAAATAAGTTCACAACAGATCCAAAACTATGAAATCAAATCAAATCCCCAGCAGCAGTTTTGTAGGAGACTTGCGGTACTTGTTTCTTCACACCGTTGATGAGAACAGCTACAAGCAGTACTGAAGGTTTATGAACCTGAAATTTTGAAACAATAAATATCAGATCAGATCCAAATAAGATCATATCAGATCCAATAAGGTTCATATCAGATCCAAAATTATGGTCAACCGAGACGGTAGATGCACAGTTTTCTTCTTCTTCAAAATTCTGAATTTTGGTGCATGCAATCCTGCAGGAATTTGCTGGAAGATGTAGATCATGGGGAGCGAATGTGTCACTCTTATAATCTGATATTTCTTCCAAAATATCCAATTTTTTACATATTTTCACACCAGCAGCAACATTAGAGGAATAAAATTCAAATTTCTCCTCACTTTTGGAAGCAATTACTGGTAAATTTTGCACAGAATTCAAAGGAAAATCACCGGTGAATGTTTGCATGGAAGTGCAGCAGTATTTTTCTTCAATATCAGAGATTCAAAATTCTTCTTATATTTCAGCAATATGAGAATATGAGATATCAGAGATCTCATGAACTTCTGGAGCATCAGGAGAAGGAGTCACTTCATGGAGACTTTCTTCAATTCGAATTGAATGTGTAGAAGATTCTGCTTCATCTTCATCTTGAACAACTTCATTAGAGAGAGTAGAGGCTGAGAATTTTGAGTGAAGAAATCTTGTGGTGCTGGCTGTAATCTCCAAAGTACTATTATGATCCTCATTGTGCTTTCCAAAGGTTTTGTCCAATATTGTCTAGACTTCCTTTGGGTGTTCAACAAAACCAAGAATAAGGTAGTACAAGCTAGGATCAAGGGCCAGACCTATTGCTCTAAAAGATCTATCACCATCATTTAGCCAGTAATTCTCATTCTCATAAGACTCTTTTCCAAGTCCAATAGACACCTCATAGAGACCTCGTCTCTTTACAGATGCAATCATCTTCAACTTCCATTCCGAATAGCTTGTGAATGGGGTGAGAAGAGGGATTGATGAGTCCATTTGAAGTTGTACCTATTAAAACCTACAAATCAAAACAAAAAGGGCACCGTAAGGTTGGACATCCTGCACATTTAGGCTTTCATCACACCCAGCATAGTCAATCAAGCTTGATCAACAATTTCTTTACTTGGGGTATTAAGTGGTAAGCCTTGGCTTCTGGTGCAGTGCTGGAATTTTGAGCTATTGCTCACTTTCCATGGAGAAATCTGTCAAAAATCTTGTTATTGAGAGATTGATCTTCATCCCACCGCATGCTCTGATACCAAATTAATTCTTACACATGATCTAGGAACTAGGAATCAAAATCATCAAAGAATTATTAACAAATACTCATGAATTGGAAAATAACTGGAACCTGAATAGGTTTCCTCTCTGTATATTTTATAAACAATAAAATGGTTACAATATCCATGCAGAGCAATGGCTTAACTCCATGAAGAATTCGAATACCTAAGGGACAATTCGAATTCAATGAGTGATTCTAGCTTAACTGACTCTTTGCCATGCAATCTCACTTAGTTAACCACTTGACTAAAAAACCCTAATTGACTCACCAAACCCTAACTGAAGTTGGAGTGCAATAAATGACTGAATCTCAACTAAAGGAGATCAAACACATGTCATAGCAATCCAACCATCAAGTGCCAGTCCTGCATGACTCCAATGAACCCTAATGAAGTTAACTGAAGCTGAACTGACCATCAGAAGTTGGTGGAGGCGCCTTGTTGACTCCATTTCATTAAATAATAATAAATAATCATTAAATAATCATTAAATAATGTATTTAATGAATGGAAGCGCCATAACTGACTGTAACTGACTGGTTGAACTGATTGTAACCACCAGTTAGCAATTAGGTGCATTAATATCACTCAGATCACCCCTGGAGTGCTCCAGTTAGCCTCCTTGACTGTAGGAGAAGGCTAAGTTAGCCTCCTTGACTGTAGGAAGGCGTGGGTGTGACTGGATTATGGCAATTAATGCTCCACTGATGTCAATTAAACTTAGGATAGTGGTTTAACTAGGCCAATTTGACCGAAAGAGTGTGTATTATGGTAGATGTCTCCAACAGCTACAACAACTCGTGGACATATCAATTTTAGCTTGTTCTTCCTTTCATCTCAAGTTTTCTCACCATATTTCAGCTCTATGGAGTGAAGCGCACTTGGTGAGCTATTCATCTCTTTGAGGGAGATTCTCTTGTTCCACTATTTTGTATTATGGTGTAAATTATCTTCTATTTAAGTTCAGAAATATCTTAGGTTGAAAGGCCAAGATATCTCATGTATTATTGCTCAATAATGAAGAAACAATGCCATTTCCCCACTACCTTGTTGTAAACTCTTGTAATCTTGATGGATTCGAATGGATGTATAAAATATTGATGATTTATGAATGAATGGAATGTCATTAAATTATATTATGGGTTTCATTTTTATTAACTAAGAATTTGTGTCCATTGGGTCAAATTTCATTGCAATCGGAACAAACTACACCTCATTTCCCCAAGGGTCCAAAACTAGTTTTTTATATATGATTGAAAGAAGTGATAACAGCCATGGGAGATCGATTGGTTATGAATATGATATAATGTATTATACACATCCCCTACTTCAATTTAATAATTAAAGTGGGTTTTATTCACATTTGGGAAGCCATTTCTACCACTTACCCCGAGGGGATTTCAGCCCAAAATTGCCAGTAAAATCATCTATCTCATTTAGAATTTAGTACAGAATTGCAAAAGTGATTGGAGGGAAATAATACACCCCTGAACATAATAATTAATCTATTATATCATTCATACACCTTCTCTGAATATTTGGGAACAATTGCGCTGATTTGGAGTCCAAGACACTAAAACTAGTCAAGAGCCAAAATTGTGAAAAATTTAGAAAATTGGGCATTTTGGTAAAAATTTAAAAAAAGGGACATTATAGCCTCAGTATAATCCTACACAATATCAAAAACAGCAATATCCTCAACCAAAATACCAACAGAATCAGTATCCTCAACAACAACAATACCCTCCATAAATGGGGGGTGGGAATTTTAAAGGTCGAGGACAGCAACAAGGAGGAGGTTTTGGTCGATGAAGAGGTGAAATAGTATGTTATAATTGTTGGAAACTAGGACATTTCTCCCAATATTATCAAATTCCTATGAAAATTTGTACATATTGTAAATCATTTTATCACACTATCGAACAGTTCTCGCAGCTTATTGCAAAATGGCAGGCTAGAACTATCGTTACCCCAACCCGATGCAAAATCTAAATATGAACCCTAATCATAATATTCAATTTTTTTCTGCCGAACCAAGACAACCCCACATTTTTGTAGTCACAAGAGGAGGTTTTGCAATGCGAGCAGACCAAAATAAATAGCAAGGACAACCGCAGGTGAGACTTGTGGCACAAAAGAAAGCTCCGCGAGATGTCCAATAGGAGAAAGACATCTTCTTGAAGGTGAGACAAGAATTTGGTGATACCAATCAGTCGTCGACATCTAGATAAGTTAGAGTTACACCCGAATGATTTGAACAACTAATCAAGAATCCGCCAATGAAAAAGGTTAGTAATCTTAAAGAATTTTTAAAAATTGGTTTAGTACTAATCCATGATAATTATTTTGTCATGGAATTGACAACAATCATAGAAGAAACCACGGAAGACATGCGACCTGAAAAACAGTCAATCATATCGAGAGAAAACTGAAGACATGCCGAGAACTGTGAATGACTGCAAAGATAGGAGAATATGATATGGACTATATCATATTATATTTGGGCCTGGATGTCAATATATTGACAAGACAAACATGGGAGAGCATTAATAAGCAACGACTGAACTAGTCTCCTAGTTAGTTAAGGCTCATGAACCAGTCGAAGGTTCTACCAATCGGTAGACTAAGCCTAGTACCTATGGAATTCGAAGGCTTAAGAACATATGCCGACTTTGAAGTTATTTACATTTTTGATGACACAATCCCATATCCTACACTTCTAGGAATTTATTGGGAAATAGATAACCAAACAATTATAAACTTCAAGAGAAGGCTCTTGTCATTCGAATATTCTAAAATAAGAGTGGTTGCTCCAATTGATCCGCTTGAGGGGCAGCGATATGCTGAGCCTGTACATAGCGAAGGGTAGGACAATTATCTCGACCATTGTACAACATCATGTCTTCAAAGGAATACTATATTAACCCAATAGCTGATGGAAACCTAATTTGGCAAAGCATAATCTCCTGCATGTCTGAATCAGGCGATGCTATGGAAAATTGGTAGAATAGGATACATGAAGTCTCCATGCACAAATGTGCAAGATTCACAAGATATTTCCGAAGGGTAGGAGTCGAAGCAAGTGTTCTACCTGCATATGAAGGATTGCTTAACCTTGCATAATTTTTGGTAGAATTGAACAAAAGTTTATAGAATCACAACGATTGTCCTCTTTGGAGTATGTGATGAAAGATACACCCACTAGATCGTGAGGTACACACAAACAATCTATCTCTGAATGGCCACAATATAGGAGATTAATGGAGATCATATTTGGGGAAGTGATCAGGTTCCCTGATCATAAATATATAGGACTGACAGATCCTAGGAAACATATTGATCATTCTCGAGGAATTTGGAAAGAATATTCGCGACAAGAATGGGTTCATCGATTCACCCACACTTTGGAAATGGTACCTAGAAGTTGGTACACATCAAAAGAGATGCGACGATGAACCATTGAATGGGAAAGCTTAGCTGTAAGATTTACCCAGAAATTTGAATTTGTAAGCGAACACCCAATGGTAGATGTTGTGTTATAGGTAATAAAGGAGAATATATTTGAAGAAATACCTGTTGCAGATACGAACTTCCACCAATGCAGCATGACTACACATAACTGGATGCAGTGTTATAATCTCACAAGATAACCAGATGATGATGACCCATTTGAGATAAATATACCTGAGTCAGAAGGTATACATACAGTAGAGGGAGCTTCTATAACTACTGACCAATTTCTAAAACTACTCAAAATTAATAAAGTAAATATTTGGTCGGATGAAAACCTGAAGTTTGCTAATATTGGAGATTATTGGGATGAAGAGACTGTGGGAAAGATCACTAAATTATTACATGAATTTCAGGATCTGTTCCCCATATATTTCTATGAAATGAAAGGCATAGTTGGAGACCTTAGTGAAATAAATATACCCCTATGGCCCGATGCGAAACCGGTCAAACGGATGCCATACAAATTAAACCCGCGCTACAAAGATAAAGTTAAAGCTCAACTTGATCGAATTCTAGAGGCAGGTGTAATAGAACGAGTTGAAGAATTAGAATGAATTAGCTCGATCATAGTACAATACAAAAAAATCTCAGGAGAAGTTAGGATTTGTGTTGATATCAGGAAATTAAATGATGATTTCTTGCATGATCCATTTCCAACTCCATTTACAGATGAAGTATTGGAGAATGTTGGAGGAAAAGAAATGTATTCATTTACAGATGGATTCTCGAGCTACCATCAAGTCATGATTGCAAAATGTAGAAATAATATATCAATGCTATGAGCAATGATGCTAAGAAGAAGCACAGGAAATATATCTTGCTACTAAGAATTCTCACAAGCATACACAGGAAAAATAGAGAGAAGAAAAGAGACTCAATCACATGAATGAAGAGATGAATATTGGTGTGTATCCTTCCATTGAATAATGATGAATAATAGTGCACATAAATAGTACATCCCTCATAATAAAATCGAGTTGTATGGAGACAACTCATAAAGCTCAAAAAGGCTGACTTACCAAAATATAACAAACCCCCATAGGTGGATAAAGCACTTCCCAAATCTATCAAGGACCTCACGAATTGGAAAAAGCATGAGTGAGTTTTCAAGGAGATGGAAAAAAAATGCTAATCCTAGAAAATGGAGTAAAATTCATGAATGATGGATTGGAAACAAAAGCACCTAGTTTCCTAGTTTGACTAGATTTACCTTATCCATAGAAAAGCAGAATAAAGCAGAATCTGTTGTAAAGTGATGTATACTAATTTTGGATGGTAAAAAGGTGGTCAAGATCAACCTAGAGTTATAAATAAATCATTCCAAGGATATAGATGGCATATTAGAAATAAATCATTAAGCTAGTGGGTGAATAATTAATCAAATAATGATTAATTATTTTATCCTAAGTTATGAGTGGGTTTAATATATTCCAACACCCCCCTATAATTCTAACTTTATGATGGTATGAAAAAAATATAGATGCATATAGGGCCGATAAACAAGGCTATGGTCATCCTTTAACAATTATTATGTCCAGAAAAATGAAGAAAGAGGCAAAACCACATGGGGAAAATCCTCCATCAAGAAAGGACAAGGCACAACATTTTGAAATAATATGTATTCAACATATCCTTATATTCACTTGAATGGGCTGAGTGAATTGCTTCTGGATGGAATACTTGTTGAAGAAATCATGAACTTCATGATCATGTGCTGGAGTGTAGAACCTGCAACAAGGAAGAGGAGAGACTCCTTGTATCTCATCATCTGATGAAGTAGGACAATTATCTGAATGGTTCTTTCTGCTGTCAAAATATGATATACAAACATAATCTGAAATGGAAAAGATATCTGTGCATACTCATTTCCAAAGAGTACAAAAATTAAGGAAATTTATTTCACACCCAATTCCCTAAATAGCTGCAAAATTGTGATGTGAATCACATGTCAATATTCCAATCGAATGTAGCACCTGTATATATCTGATATGAGGATGATAAAACTCTGATATATCAGAAATATTATCATATGGAACAGCTATGACAAAGGCTTCAATGGCTCCATGAGGATATAGGGCTAGACTAGGAAAATTATGAGCAACTGGGGAAAACTAATAGGTGTAAAAATATGAATGATGGATGGGAATAATATCTGAACCATAAGTGTTTAGAACAGATCAAAACATGTTTAATATCAGTCCAAATATGACTAAGGTCATGGATAACCAGCCACTGAAAGATAGGAAAGACTTCAAACCATGTAAGATAAATATCACTGCATAAGAGACCAATGAGGAATCAACTAGTGAACTTGGGATTTGTATAGTCTTAGGATTATTCAAAGGTATGGGATATGGTATGGATGGTGGTATGATATGTGTATCAACCTACAAATATGATTCTAAATCATAATCCAAAGGATCACATATAATCATATCAGTAAACTCATGGGAATACACTGGTAATGAATCCTCTCAGTATGAAAGGAGGAAAGAATGACATGTTCACAATCTTCAAAGAGGCTCTGAGTATTGATGCCAAGAAAAAAGGAGGATATGATGAAGCTCATGAGATCAAGTAAGGTAAGTGGTATGACACAAATAAGGCTTGATTTGGCTAAGCAAACATCTTGGAATTCACTGGGTTGTGCACCATCAATGAGAGAGGTATGCACAAGGTGTGAAGGATATGGCACATAGATATCAGAATCTAAGATAGGATATTTTGAGAATAATGAACGGGTGATATTATCATCATAGATATCAATAGAATATCCATATGTTACTTCTTTTTCATCATTAGTATCACAAGAAGAAAAATCACCTTCAAGAGACACAGAAAAAGATGCCTCTTCAATATTTGCTTCTTCATTGAAGGAGGAAGCATTTGAATCAAGGAGAGTAGCAGCAACATGCACTCTATGAGAAACTTATTCATAATGATCAACTTCATCAGAGAATGTAGAGGCCAATAAATCTTGAGAGAGAGAACAAGAGGAGATGTTGGGTTCGCTCCATGCTTCATATTCTATTTCCTGCAAACCAAAAGCTTTGTCCAAATTCTTCCAAAGCTCAAATGGATACTCAGCAGAATTTATGAGATGATATATATTTGGAGACATTACAAAACACATAATTCCATAATATCTATCACAATTATTAATCCAATCAATATTCTCTTCATAAGATTCAGGTTCACTCAATGCACCAATGGAGACATCAAAGAGACATTGCCTCTTCATGTATGCACTCATCTTTGGATTCCAATCAGCATAGTTGAAAGGAGATAGTAGAGGAGCTTTTGAATCCATATTGAAGTTGTTGATATGGTCTAGGAGATACTCTCTACAACCTGCAAAACAAACTAGGAGAAAATCTTGTAAGCTAGACAACCTCTTCTTCAGAGAGGGATAGGAGACTGGATGCACTCATCAACTCTGTAGAACTTGATCAACCTTGTTGCTCTGATACTTTATACAAGATGGAAAGTGTGTGCTCCCTGTAGCTTTGATACCATGTAGAAATAATAGATCAACGCTATGAGCAATGATGCTAAGAAGAAGCATAGGAAATAGATCTTGCTACTAAGAATTCTCACAAGCATACACAGGAAAAATAGAGAGAAGAAAAGAGACTAAATCACATGAATGAAGAGATGAATATTGGTGTGTATCCTTCCATTGAATAATGATGAATAATAGTGTATGTAAGTAGTACATAAATCATAAGAAAATTGAGTTGTATTGAGACAACTCATAAATCTCAAAAAGGCTGACTTACCAAAATATAGCAAACCCCCATAGGTGGCTAAAGCACTTCCCAAATCTATCAAGGACCTCACAAATTGGAAAAAGAATGAGTGATTTGTCAAGGAGATGGAAAAAACATGCTAATCCTAGAAAATGGAGGAAAATTCATGAAGGATGCGTTGGAAACAAAAGCACCCAGTTTCCTAGTTTGACTAGCTTTACCTTATCCATAGAATAGCAGAAAAAGTAGAAATAAAGCAGAATCTGTTGTAAAGTGTTGTATACTAATTATAGATGGTCAAAAGGTGGTCAAGATCAACCCAGAATTAAAAATAAATCATTCCTAGGATACAAATGGCATGTATTGACTTTAAGGTGCAAGTGGATGCCAACTAATTAAGCTAGTGGGTGAATAATTAATCAAATAATGACTAATTATTTTATCCTAAATAATGAGTGGGTTTAATATATTCCAATACAAAAGAGGATCGCTACAAGACTACTTTTTCAACGGAGTGGGGATGCTACCAATACACGGTAATTCCATTTGGACTCAAGAATGTGCCTGCAATCTGTTCTAGAATTACTATTGTTGCGTTTAAAGAGTTTATACATAAATTTATTGAAGTCTACTTTGATGACTCAACAATATTTGGTCTTATAAAAGATCACATAGAAAGTCTGAGAAAGATGTTTAAACAATGCCATTAGTACCAAATTGCTCTCAATTTGAGAAAATGTATTTTTATGCGCCTTTTGGGGCTCTATTACGCCATGTGGTCTGCCATGATGGGATTTTGGTCAACCGGGCTAAAATCACCATCATCATGGACTTACCATGACCTACCATAGTTAAACAATTAAGAGAAATGCTAGGAAATATGGGATATTACAGAAATTTCATCAAAGGATATGCACAAGTGATTGCCCCTATGGAGTAATTGTTGAAAAATACACTAAGTTTTAGTAGACAGACGAATTCTAGGAGGGTCTGGATAAACTGAAATGAAAAATGGCCATTGCATCCATACTTGTATTTCCAGTTTGGAAAAAAGAATTCCATGTTAATGTCGATGCATTCTTTGTTGTGCTTGGAGTGGTACTAACGCAACTAGGAGAAGGAGATATTGATCCCCCCATTTATTTTTCTAGTAGAAATTTGTCAACTACAGAAAAGAATTACACTACAACAGAGAGAGAAGGACTTGCAATGGTCTATGCATGCAAAAATTTAGACATTACTTGCCGTGGGGACATTTTAAAATGTACATTGACCATTCTGCATTGAAATATTTGGTCAATAAGCTAGTGTTGGGGGGTAATGTCTATTGGTGGCTTCTCCTCTTCCAAGAATTTGACTTTGAGATGATTGTTAAACCGAGTCGATTAAACTTGGGACCAACCCACCTATCAAGAATAGAGAGTGGAGAAGAACCTACTAGTATGGAAGATAATCTCCCTGATGCACAATTGTTTGCGATAACCACCTTTGATAATTAATATGAAGATATCATACAGTTCCTAACTACGGGTTTTGCATCGGCCGAGTTCATAATAACACAGAAGAAATAGTTAGTAACATAAGCTACATATTTCCAATTGATTTTTGGCCAGTTGTATAAACTGGTCCCAGATGAGATACTTCGACGTTGTGTTTTCGAACATGAGAGACCTATTATTTTAAGTGAAGCAAATGCTGGTATCATAGGAGGACACTATGCAGGAAAGGTGACCATGCACAAGATATTACATGTAGGTTTATGGTGGCCTACCATCCATGTAGACGATCGATATTATGGTCGCAGTTATGATGTCTACCAAAGAGAAATAAATCCATCTAGACGAGATGAAATGCCAATAGTACCACAACTTACCTTACAGGAATTTGATAAATGGGTTGTTGACTTTGTGGGACCTATTAGTCTAGCATGGAAGTGCACAGGAGCTAAGTATATTATCACTATGACAAATTACCTCACTCGATGGGAATAAACTGCGCCCATCAAGGAAAATACTGCTGTGACAACAACGAAGTTTTTATTTGAAAATGTTGTAACAAGGTTCAGGTGCCCAAAGATATTGATTAGTGATAAAGGTATGCATTTTTTAATCAGTTGATTGAAGAACTAACTAATGAATTTTAGATACAGCATAGAAGAACAAATCCATATCACCTGCAAGAAAATGGAGCAGTCGAAGCATTTAACAAGATTCTGGAAAATTCGCTAACCAAAGTCTGCAATACAAGAAGGGATGGTTGGGACCAAAAATTTTCTGCAGTACTATGGGCATATCACACAACATGTAAGAAGTTAATAGGCCATACACCGTTCAAGTTAGTATATGGACAAGAAGTTGTCATTCCTATGGAATATATTCTACCAAGTTTAAGAGTGACAGTGCTCACAGAAATGATAGATGTTGATTCTGTCGAAGAAAGATTAATTCAGTTAATCCATTTGGAAGAAGAACACTTCATTACAATATTTCATCAAATTGTAGAAAAAAAAAGGAAAAAGGTATGGCACGATAAACACATTAAGAACAAGCAATTTTTAGTTGGAGGCCTTGTTCTTATGTATGACACCAAATTTTTCAAACACCTAGGAAAGTTGAAGACACATTGGTTATGTTCTTATGTGGTTAAGGAAATCACTGATGGAGGAGCAGTGAAATTGG
The DNA here is from genome assembly GCA_001517045.1 of Pseudotsuga menziesii. Taxonomy (NCBI): domain Eukaryota; kingdom Viridiplantae; phylum Streptophyta; class Pinopsida; order Pinales; family Pinaceae; genus Pseudotsuga; species Pseudotsuga menziesii. Next base: position 170,831 of record LPNX011090820.1, on the reverse strand, counting down.
AAAAATTAGATGGCACAAAATTCAGGGGGCTCATCAATGGGAGTCGATTGAAGCCTTATTTTGGTAACTGCAACTAGGTTGCACAAAAAAAATGATAACAAGGACGACAAGGAGAAGAGAAAAGAGTGAATTTCACACAAGGCACGGTGAGTTGACACAATTATGAGAAAGGATTGTTGAGGTGACAAATATTAAATCCATAGACACAAGAAAATTCGATTAGATATCAAGGGAAGTTGAGGGTCACTTCTGCCATTAGTATCAAAATTTCATAGCAAAAAGGGGTGGCATAGTAGGCACCTCTACTTAAGAAGTCAAAATAAGAACCCACGTGATGGTTCGTGTTGTCATTACGCTACTCAATGATGGCACATGTAAGGATTTGACAGACTGATTATTGGAATGAACCCACTACTATTGGCTGATTACCAGCTCGCGTCCTTATAATTCCACAAATGATAATAGTTTGCAAGACATAGAGTGACCAAAAAATTATGGACAAGTATGACTAGTAAGTGTTACAGTGCTATTGGCCCTGGGGGGCTTGTCGAGGAAGCTATAATGATTATTCTGAGTAATAGAAATTTTGTTGGATATGTTCAACTGAAGGCCAATAGCCGCTTGGAGATTAAGCCAATTTCAGGCCTCCACGGAAAAGTGGCTCCAACCATCTTGGTAAAGATGCCAATGAGAATACCTTTTGATACCTGTAAGAGAAACATTGTCTCAAAGGAGCTGAGAACGACTGTAGAAGCAGTGGAAAGAATTTAAAAACCAGAGGAAATCCCACCGAAGCCTCTGGACAAGATTGTGGAATTAATTGGGACAATGCATAGTATCCATTGCTAGGAACTGTCGGGTTGAACAGATGTTCATACTTAGACAAGAAGAAAAAAAGGCCAACATCATCACTATAAACTATTGAATATATGAGAGGTGATGACGATTCCAAAGAAATGTTGAACCAACACACCCTGATGGAGGGAGGTACTACATATTGAGGATGGTAGATCTCACCAGCACTATGGAAAAGAGAAACACTAACCAAATGATGGACTAAGTGATTGCTGTAAGCTCTAAGGTTTCCCTGGATGTTGCATATTTGTTCAGGGATGACGTCGAGGAAGATTCTAAAGGGAAGAAGGAAAAACATGGGACAAGTTGGAAGTTAAAGCTAGAAATGTTGACAAGGAACATCATTGTTACTAATAAGTCCCTCATCCCCTGTGTCCTACCCCTCTAAGTGGTAAAAACATCCAAGAAGCAGTAAAAATGACAGTAGTAGCAGAAGTAAAAAGAGTGCAGCAAACAATAAACACAAAAGGAAAATCCAGTCAAACAAAGAAGGAACATATAGTTAAACACAGAAGGAACATACAGTCAGACATAGAAGGGACGTAATTCATCCTATACACCAGAAGGTGCACAAGGTAGCGGCATCTGTATAAAGAGTCATGGCGGAACACGTTAGTTCTGACTTGGTGGAGCACATGCAGAAAGCATAAAAAGAAGTACGCGCAGAGACAAAAAAGTTGGTGAAAATTGTGGAGTATTTTTAGAACAAAATCAAGGTAAGTCAGTTTATCGAGCACTAGTTCGCATGGCTCGGGACGAGCCATGGGTGAGTGTTGGGGGCCTGTTGGGCCTCAAGACAGTAGGGAAGAATTCATGTATAATTCTACCTAAGTATAGAGAAGAGTGTGTTGCTGCCGCAACCTTTCTCCCCGATTTTAGTCTTTTCACTTAAACTCTGGGACCCCTCCTCTTCATTGTTTGCTTAGATCGATTGTTGAAAGCTTGGCACCTTTGAGCATATCTTTGCGTTTGAGGTTGATTGCCCGCCTTTGTGCTTGCTTTGCTCAGTCAGCTCGAGTCGTGTGGTGATCTGTTTTAGTACCTGTAGAACATGAAATTTTTTCCTTAACGAAGAAAATTGATGTTTTGGCCGCAATTGGGCCTTCGCGCTGTTAGTTTTCTCTTTGGATCGGGCCTCTTTTGGAAGAAGTTGAGCCCTATCTCACCCACCGTTGCGGCTCCTAGAACAAAGTTTCCGCCCAATTGAAGTGTGACCCGACGCCCGATTCGTGGTTGTGAATCGCTTGCTCTAGAGTTCCGTCTCACCCGCCGTTGCGGCCGGAAGGGGGAAGTTGGCCTCTGATTCATTTGTCGTCCGACGTCCGACCTGCCGCTCCCCACCTGAACTTTCTTCTCCCTCGTCGCCTGTCTCTGACCTATGGCCCGTCCGCCGTTACGGGTGACGGAGCATTCTATCCGCCGACCCACTCCTCTCCGCCGTCCGATTTCCTTGGTCGCCTGCCTTGCCACTCGCCCGTTTCTTACGCTCCTCCGCCATTGCGGCTCCTGGAGCCTTATCCCATCCGGTGCAGAATCCTTGTCCCATCCGATCCGTGTATCGCCCGACTGCCGATTTGCCTATTTGTTGCCGCCTGAGCCTACGCATTTCCCCTCACCTGGATGAACCAGGCTAGCTCGTTGTGGATGTATCATTATAATTTAAAAAATTATTGATGCCTAATATCTTAATTTAGTGGATAATGCACCAAGTTTGTATGCAGAAATCATCCCATGAATCACTGAAGCAAAGCGCCGCGCAGAAAAGGACAACATAAACAAATGACAGAGGCGCCGGTTGGGCATTTTTAGCAGTTACTGTCATGAGGTAAAAATGCCTATGGAAATGATTAAAAAAAAAAAATGCAACGACGAGAGAAGAAGCTAAATCGTAAGGGCGCTGAAAGGACACACGCCAGGCAACCTAGGGGACAGCAGTTGTAGCTTAAATAGTTGGAATCAAGACTGAAAAGGGGCTTTTTCTCGGAGAAAATTTGATAATTGTTGGCTTGTAAGAGGAACTACTTCGTTTTGCAAAGTGAACTGCAATTTTGTCTGCTGGAAAGAGTAAAGAAGTGGAATGTATCAATGCAATTCGATGAATAATGTTGAAGATGAACTATTTCGTTTCCAGCTGTATTTCATTTGCTGTAAGAATATTTGATGTTTTGAACCTATTTTCTTGTTGATTATTCTTCAGTAGTTTTCTGGGATGCACTTTCACTAAGAGCAATAAATGTTGTTATAGAATAATCGGCTATCTGGTTATTTGAATATTTGTAAGCTTTCATGTGCTGTGAGAGAAGTACTAGCTATCTGTGATTTTTCTTACTGTATGTGATAATGTATTGCTCAGTCAAGATGATAACCATGCTCCCTAGGGATATTTTAGTTAGTGTATTGCTTTTGTATCTGGTGAGATGATTGTGAGCAAGACGAGAGGTAAGAACCTGCGCATCACTTTGTGACCGCTCCTTGCATTTTGTTCACCCTGCATTTAATTAGGCACTTGCATATCATTCCTTTAAGACAAAATACAAAAACTCGGTGGGCCGGGCCGCAACCGGTAAAGCCTGTGTTTGTTACTTTGACCTACGGTAGCCGGACCGCAAACCGAACGGATTCCCTATACCAAACAGTCAGCGGGCTAGTTGGGAACGCTGATTGGGGAGAATCCCTTACTGTTGCCGCCTGCGAATTTACAGGCCTCAACATTTTTTGGCGCTAGAAGGAGGGCCGCCTGTGCATGGCTGGCCGAGGAAACCCGTTTTACAGAGATCATTCCGCTGGTTACAGTTCTGAAAGTAGTGGACCATGAAATCCAATTCCAGAAGAAGAAAATAAAGAACATCTATATCCTGTTCGCAACGAAATTGTAAATGATCTAAGAAGACATACCCGTGCTTATGTAAAGAAGATCAGAGGTTTCCC
>LPNX011090820.1:84320-166898 GCA_001517045.1 Pseudotsuga menziesii | reverse complement strand
AAGAAAGAGAAAAAAGAAAAAGTGCACAGCTTCACACAAAGGTTTGCAGCATATCTAAGAAATTTCTCTGAAACAGATAAGCCTTCAGACAAAGTGCTCGTCGAATACTATACTTCAGCTTTGGGTCCTGATTTGGCCATGTTTGCAAAAGGCAGATCCAAGCCTACATTGACGGAGACCTACGAAGAGGTAGAAGTGGTGGAAGCGGAAAGAGAAAGTGTGGAGGACTATCCGGAGCAATCAGGAGAGAAAGGTACGGGAAGAAAAACTTTACTTTTAACCAAGCCTAAAGAAGAAAAGACACCAGACTATGATAGCATGGCTAAAATGATACAAAAGCTGTCCAATAAGGTCATAGACTTGGAGAAGGAAAAAGAAACACAAAGGTTTTTCAGGCCATATTATAAGAAAAGGGAGGATAACAATCAGGCTCAACCTCCCTCTCAGAAAACTGCATCCATGAACCTCACAGAAATAGGGATGGAAAATTTCTGTACTTTTCATCAACAACCCCATTCCGAAAAGAACTGTCCACAATGGATAAATTCTATGACATTGGTTATGAATCAGATGTTGGATTCGAGGTTGATAGAGGAAGATGATGATGAAAGGAAAGAAAATGCTGCATCCACTTCTACAAAAGATCAGGAGGAAGAGACTATGGCATTATGGAGTTCTGTCTCCGTACTCGACGCAGAGGAAGAAAATGCACAAGGACGCAAAGATATTAGGGAGGCTAACGTAACAACTAGGAGCAAAGGGGCAGTTAGTGATGAGATTCTTTTGCTCCCTAAGATTCGAAGGTTGCAAAGAAATATTAAAAAGAAATTTCAAGACAAAGCATTGGTGGATCAGATTCCGGAGTTTACCATTACTAGCCAGGATCCGAAGCAAAACAGAACGCCGCCTAAGCTAAACGAAGACAATGTAAGCGCTAGTAAACCTCAGCCCATTAAACAACTAATCGAATATGACGTTGTTGAAGATTTAAAGAAGATAAAGGCAAACGTCCCACTGTTTGAAATGTGCAAAATACCTCAGCAGAAAGAAACATTGCTGAAAGCATTAGAAACAGCAGAAGAAAAGCTGCCCACTGATAATCAGCCGCAGCAAGAAGAATAAATTGGGGAAGCTAGTAGTGGAGGTAAGTCAAAAACTAAACACCCACCTTTCCTTTTGACGTCTGAAATTTTTAATCATAACATGCATAATTGTCTAGAGGACTCGGGAGCGTCGATTAATGTCATGCCCATATCAGTATGTAAGAAAATAAATGGGCATCCCAAGCTAACCACGTGGAAAGTGGTGTAGCTGGATAGGACGGACGTCAAGGTAGTTGGCGAAATGGAGGACGTGCTAATCCGCCTGGCATCCGATGATAGAGTGTGCCAAGTCATCAACATTGTAGTGGCTGACATACCAGATGCTTACGGCTTGGTCTTGAGTAGAGATTGGTCGGCCAAATTAAATGGGTATTTCGCCACAGATTGGTCACATCTTTGGTTGCCGTACAAAGGGAGTCCTAATCAGATCAAGGTTTTGAGAGAAACTCATATGAAATACAATGTCACTCAATTGGATGGGAAGAATGTACCAGTTGAATCTTATTGGGAAACTACTTTCTTGAACTAGAACCAGGGAATTATCAAGCGGAAGAGGCTAACAGCACACCTAATACCCAGCCTGATCTCCTTCGTTTTTCTCGGGCTGATGAGCTTGACTGTAAAATAGTAGCTTTAGCTGTAGGAGTAGATTCATTTTCAGTAGACAATGTTTGTTGGAATTTATATTTTGATGGCTCAAAAACATTATAAGGATCAGGGGTCGGCTGCGTCCTTATTGATCCACAAAAAAAAAAATACTTCTTGTCCTGTAGGTTAGAATTTGAGTGTACTAACAATACAGCCGAGTATAAAGCACTGCTACAGGGACTCAAAAAAGCGATTGAGCTGAAGGTTAGTAATTTAAAAGTTTTTGGGGACTCAGAAATAGTTGTGAAACAAATAAAAAATCAAATACACTGTGTCTCTCCTCATTTGAAAGCTTACCAAAATGAGGTATGGGAATTGCTTAAATGTTTTCGTGCGTTCAACATTATTTCAATTCCAAGAATAAAAAATGCAGCTGCTGATCTTTTAGCCACATCAGCTGCCAGGCTGGTGCCCACTAATAATAAATGTTCGATTGAATTACTTTTCAGGCCCTCTGTGCCAGACATGATCACCAACCTGCGAGTATTTGACGATGATCAGCAGATAATCGAATGCTTAACAAATGATGAGACTTTTAAAGGAGCTATCATAGATGATGAGGAACATCAGGCTGAAATGAAATATAATAATTTCATTCCCAAAGGTGTCAGGACGCTGGAGAAAATGTTTGACTTAAATGAGAAATTTAGGAAACCAGCTAACGTGAAGACACACAGCTCAACTTTACTGTTCGAGTTAATAAACTTAGGAACTGAAACAGAGCCCAAGTTCGTGAACCTTGGCAAGTGCTGTTCACCAGCAAAAAGAGACAAGTTCCTCAGTTTGTTTAAACAGTACAAAGATGTCTTTGCATGGACGTATGCAGATTTAAAAACCTATGACACTAATATCATCAAACATATCATTCCTATAAAACCAAGCGTCAAACCTTATCAGCAGCCGTTGAGGAAGATGCACCCAAAACTGGAACCACTTATTCAAAGTGAAGTGAAGAAACTGCTGGACGCTCGGATTATCTTTAAAATCAGGCATTCTGAATGGGTGTCAAACCTGGTGCCTGTCAGGAAAAAGTCGGGAGAGATCAGGTTGTGCATAGACTTCAGAAATCTAAATCGCGCCTCAGACAAAGACAACTACCCAGTTCCCCCCATGGAGCAGTTGCTACAAATGGTTTCCGGCTCTGAAATGTTTTCATTGTTGGATGGTTTCTCTGGCTACAATCAAGTGTTGGTAGCTGAGGAAGATAGATTGAAGACGACATTCAGAACTAAATGGGGAACGTTCGCATACAGAAGAATTCCCTTTGGACTGATCAATGCGGGCGCGACTTTTCAAAGAGCTATGGACATAGCTTTTCACGGACTGATTGGGCGAAGTGTGGTGGTCTACCTTGATGACATCATGATTTTTTCGAAGAAAAGAGGGGAGCACGCGTTCCACCTAAAGCAAATATTTGAATGCTGCAGGAAGTATGGCATTTCCCTCAATCCAAAAAAGTGCGTGTTCGCTGTCACAGAAGGCAAGTTACTGGGGCATATAGTGTCTAAGGAAGGTATCTCTATAGACCCAGAAAGGGTTAAGGCCATTGAACAAATTCTCATGCCTCATAATAAGAAGGGAATGCAATCCTTCATGGGAACAATAAACTTTGTAAGAAGATTCGTGCCTGATTTTGCCCAGACTGTCAAACCATTGCAGCAGATGGTCAAGCAAAATGCACAGTTTAAATGGACTGAGACTGAAAAGAATGCTTTCAGTAAAATCAAGACCGTTGTGGCACATGCACCCTCTCTTAAAAGTCCATATTTTGACAAAGAATTCATTATGTATACTTTTGCGTCCGATGATTCATTGGCAGCCGTACTTACACAAAAGGAAGATGGGGGTGATGAATTCCCAATTTCTTTCATGAGCACTGGGCTACAGGGGGTTGAATTAAACTACCCAGCCATTGACAAACAGGCATACGCAGTATTTAAGGCAGTCAAGCAATTCAGACCTTATATACTGAAAAATCGAACCAAGGTAATAGTCCCTTACCCAGCTGTAAGATCCCTTCTCATTCAAAAGGAATTGGGAGAAAGAAGGGGCAACTGGGTAACAGCCCTTCAAGAATATGATTTGGAATTCAAACCAGCCACTATAGTGAAAGGTCAGGGGCTATGCAAGCTGATGACCGGAAGCAGTAATGGTGAAGAATAGGCATGGGATAATGAAGCTGAATTGCATGTAATGGATGTTTGTCCTTTATTCACAGCCCCTGAATCTTGGTATAGAGACCTTGTACATTACCTGCAGTCAGGGGTATTGCCTGAACATTGGAGTTCCAAACAAAGAAGAGCTCTGTGTCTAAAATCAGCTTCCTACCAACTTGTAGAAGGCATATTATTCAGAAGAAACTATGATGGAGTCCTTCTAAGATGTCTGGAAAGAGAGGACGCTGAGAAAGTAATGTCTGAATTACACGATGGCCCAGCCGGTGGACATTATTCAGGAGGCACTACAGCCCACAAAATCCTTAGGGCCGGTTACTATTGGCCAACACTTTTCAGAGATGCACATGCACACGTCAGAAAATGTGATACTTGCCAAAGATGTGGTGGAAGACAGCCCAGAGCAGCAGCACCTCTAAAGCCTGTAATGATCACAGAGCCTTTCGAGCAATGGGGAGTAGACGTCATTGGAGAAATAAAGCCAAATTCCTCCCTGCTACACAAGTATATTCTTACTGCAACTGATTATTTCACCCGCTGGGTCGAAGCTGTCCCTTTGCGCAAAGAAAACGAGGACGAAGTCATCAGTTTTCTACAAGACCACATCATGACCAGGTTTGGGGTTCCAAGTTCGTTAGTTTTTGATAATGCTAAATATTTTTCATCAATTAAATTGATTGCATTTGCTCATGAAAAGGGAATAAAATTGCATTACTCTGCTAACTACTATCCTCAAGGGAATGGTCTGGCGGAATCCTCCAATAAAAACCTCATCAGAATCCTGAAGAAGACCGTCATAGAAAACCAGCAAAGTTGGCACTCAGCCTTACCCAATGCCCTATGGGCTGATAGAGTTACCCCTAAGTCTGCTTTAGGAGTGTCACCCTTCACCCTGGTTTACGGAAAAGAGGCCATCTTTCCCCCCAACATCATGCTCCCATCTTCCATACTGGCTCAGGAGTCTAGGGGGTCGGATGATGAAGTTATCCAAGTAAGAATATACAATCTTCTGAAAGCAGAAGAGGCCAGATCCAAAGCTAGAGGACGTTTCCAACAGCAGCAGGAGGTAGTGAAAAGATGGTTTGACAAACATAAAGCCGGAAAAAGGGACTTGGAAGTAGGAGACCTTGTTCTCAAATGGGATCATCCCCATGATGAGAAAGGGAAGCACACTAAGTTCCAACAGTTATGGGTAGATACTTTTCAAATCACCGCTAAACTTGGCCCTGCTACCTATATGTTACAAGATTTACAGGGATGGGAGGAGAACCTGCCAGTTAATGGTCTGGTTCTCAAACCTTATTTTTCGTAAGTTGTTTCGAGCTTTCTGACTTGTACATAAATAAACTGTGGTGAGTTATACTTTATTTTGTTTTTTATTGAGTTTTTGTTTTCAATAAAGGTGGTTGACTCGTGGTTATGTGGGGAACCCCAAATTTCTGGAACTGGTAAACATTTGTTGAAAAGTTAGACTGTGGGTCTCCATGTGAATTCCTTCCACTAAACAGTTTTTCGAAGTCTTTGTGTGCATTGAAGTCCTGCCTAACCACCTGTAGGGTCAATCAGATTTGAAAGTCCAGAATACTATGCTGAGGCTCCGCGCACTTTACACTTGTAATCTAAGGGGGAAACGACAGGCGACCCACGGAGAAGAGCAAACTGAACAGGATGTTAAATCTAAATGATCCCCATGCCAGGAAATAAATGTCAGAAGGCAGATAAGAGTCAGAATTCCTATAAAAGCATCATGCTCCAAAGCTAAATCCAGGTCATAAAGTACTAATTTGCCAATGATCCTCTCCGTCCGTGAGCTGAAGCCTTAAGCACATCACTCACACAAAAGGGCACTATGGGATAGAGGATCCTGAATGAAAATTCAGTAAGAAAGGCATGTATGAAGACTCTCATTAAAAGAGGACAAAATCCAAAAAGCACAAAAGTTGCTAGGACGACATGGGAATGAGGAACAAATGAACCTTTCTGTTCATCACCTGCTACAATCCTGTGGTGTCCAATGTTACCAGCTACCTGAAGAAAAATTAATAATGAACTCATATTTTGGCCTCAGCAGAGTTATCAAGACTCTAGAATCTTGACTTTCATCGCCCAAATTGGACTGATATCAATGATCAAGGTACACACTTCTGTTATTGAGAAATCTATATAGTTGGAAGAGTTCAATGGATACATTTATTGTAGGACAGTCCACTTTTCAAGGAAGAAACCACCCAGATATCTAGGTTCACCAGGAAATCGCCAGTTGTATCTGCCGCAACCTTTCTCCCCGATTTTAGTCTTTTCACTTAAACTCTGGGACCCCTCCTCTTCATTGTTTGCTTAGATCGATTGTTGAAAGCTTGGCACCTTTGAGCGTATCTTTGCGTTTGAGGTTGATTGCCCTCCTTTGTGCTTGCTTTGCTTAGTCAGCTCAAGTCATGTGGTGGTCTATTTTAGTACCCGTAGAACATGAAATTTTTGCCTTAACGAAGAAAATTGATGTTTTGGCCGCAATTGGGCCTTCACGCTGTTAGTTTTCTCTTTGGATCGGGCCTCTTTTGGAAGAAGTTGAGTCCTATCTCACCCGCCGTTGCGACTCCTAGACCAAAGTTTCCGCCCGATTGAAGTGTCACCCGACGCCCGATTCGTGGTTGTGAATCGCTTGCTCTAGAGTTCCGTCTCACCTGCCGTTGCGGCCGGAAGGGGGAAGTTGGCCTCCGATTCATTTGTCGTCCGACGTCCGACCTGCCGCTCCCCACCCGAAATTTCTTCTCCCTCGTCGCCTATCTCTGACCTGCGGCCCGTCCGCCGTTGCGGGTGACGGAGCATTCTATCCGCCGACCCACTCCTCTCCGCCGTCCGATTTCCTTGGTCGCCTACGTTGCCACTCGCCCGTTTCTTACGCTCCTCCGCCATTGCTGCTCCTAGAGCCTTCTCCCATCCGGTGCAGAAGCCTTGTCCCATCCGATCCATGTATCGCCCGACTGCCGATTTGCCTATTTGTTTCCGCCCGAGCCTACGCATTTCCCCTCACCCGGATGAACCAGGATAGCTCGTTGTGGATGTATCATTATAATTTAAAAAATTATTGATGCCTAATGTCTTAATTTAGTGGATAATGCACCAAGTTTGTATGCAGAAATCATCCCATGAATCACTGAAGCAAAGCGCCGCGCAGAAAAGGACAACATAAACAAATGACAGAGGCGCCGGTTGGGCATTTTTAGCAGTTACTGTCAGGAGGTAAAAACGCCTATGGAAATGATTAAAAAAAAAAAAAAACGCAACGACGAGAGAAGAAGCTGAATCATAAGGGCGTTGAAAGGACACACGCCAGGCAACCCAGGGGACAACAGTTGTAGCTTAAATAGTTGGAATGAAGACTGAAAAGGGGCTTTTTCCCGGAGAAAATTTGATAATTGTTGGCTTGTAAGAGGAACTACTTCGTTTTGCAAAGTGAACTGCAATTTTGTCTGCTGGAAAGAGTAAAGAAGTGGAATGTATCAATGCAATTCGATGAATAATGTTGAAGATGAACTATTTCGTTTTCAGCTGTATTTCATTTGCTGTAAGAATATTTGATGTTTTGAACCTATGTTCTTGTTGATTATTCTTCAGTAGTTTTTTGGGATGCACTTTCACTAAGAGCAATAAATGTTGTTATAGAATAATCGGCTATCTGGTTATTTGAATATTTGTAAGATTTCATGTGCTGTGAGAGAAGTACTAGTTATCTGTGATTTTTCTTACTATATGTGATAATGTATTGCTCAGTCAAGATGATAACCATGCTCCCTAGGGATAGTTTAGTTAGTGTGTTTCTTTTGTATCTGGTGAGATGCTTGTGAGCAAGACGAGAGGTAAGAACCTGCGCATCACTTTGTGACCGCTCCTTGCATTTTGTTCACCCTGCATTTAATTAGGCACTTGCATATCATTCCTTTAAGTCAAAATACAAAAACTCGGTGGGCCGGGCTGCAACCGGTAAAGCCTGTGTTTGTTACTTTGGCCTACGGTAGCCGGACCGCAAACTGGACGGATTCCCTATACCAAACAGTCAGCGGGCTAGTTGGGAACGCTGATTGGGGAGAATCCCTTACTGTTGCCGCCTGCGAATTTACAGGCCTCAACAGAGTGTAAAGGATAAGAGGAAGGAGCTTTGACAGAGGAACCAGCATCAAGAGAAAGGGAAAGATGTTGCGACAGAAGAAGGAAATAGAAGAAGAATACAAAGAGAAGGCACGAGAAAAGGAAGCTACGCCAAATAAGTAAGCTTCGACAAAAGGACAGAACGAGATACGAGATGACATGGAAGAATATCAGTAGAAGCAAGTGTGCAAATAGTTTAACGGCCAAAAAATGACAATAAGGCATAAATATGAGAAAGAGACAGTCCGTAACGATTGTGGGTACAAGCTCAGCCGGAGCCAACAAAAGTCACACAAGTGAAGGCATATTTGTAAGCCAGGATGATAGTGGCTTTCGTTATGTGTTACTATAATAGGAAAGACAACCCGTTGGATGGATATAATAAGTCGACGTAGATAGCGACTGGAAAGGAGTCTGTAATGAGTCTGTTAGAGTCTGTATCGAGTCGGTATTGATCCTATAACAGGAATGCATGAGATCGGTATCAATTTTTTAATGGGACTATACAAGAAGGAACCCAAGTTGTTAATGGGTTAGCCAATTACCTAATTAACGGATGTAGCATCTGAGTAATCTCTATACTTTTGAAAATACGCTTGAGCTAGACTTAAGATAGGTGCTTTTGGTTAGTGACTTTGTATCGCTGAGTACATAAGAGTAGATTTTATGTAGCTAAGTGCGTAGACAAGTAGAGAAGGTTGAGTCAATCCAGGTTGTGTGCAAATCGCTAGTAGGAGTAGAATAGGAAGAGAAAGAGAGAAGATCAAAGAGCATGAGAGGGAGGAAAAATATGTAAATAAAGAAGATAAGATCTTGAATAGAGTTTGTATCTTTGTGTACAGGAAAAGGCGCATCTATTTCCTCATTCCAGATGAAGAGCACCTTGTGGTTTTTTCCCAGATGGGTTTCCACATTACATGTTGTGTATATGTGTGAATGTTGAAGTAGCTTATATAGATGTGTGATTGCTGTGTTGAATGACTAGTTGATTAGTGTGTTGCAAATTGTTGGGCACTCTATATACTCATTAATGACTTAACAAGAAGAGTGTTCAATATTTAACTATCAACCTAGGGAAGTATGTTATTTCAAAGGAAATTAGCAAAGTATATGCATAAAAAAGTTTCAGTAGTTGATAAGTAAACTAAAAATAACTCAATTCTAATTACTTCTCAACCAACTCAGCTCCCTGTAAGAAACCAAAATAACATTACCCATCCGGGAATTGAAAAGAACTTCTATTTCCTATAATACTAGTCTTAAGGTTTATGATCTAAAGAGAAATCCACCTAGAATTACTTTTGCAGAAAATGGAATTCTAATTTACCAAATCAAAAAGATCTCTATTCATTAATAAAGAAGCAAATTCATCAAAGAAAATGAATTGTCTAATCATGCAAACTCCTGCATAAAAGGAAATATTAACTACATAGTCAACTGTCACACCACACCACCTACAGCAAGCCAAAGAAAAACCAAATAATGCAATAACTGAATCAATGCAGTTGCAGCTAACCATATAGATGTATCAAACTAAAATTCCAAACTTAAACAGAAATAAAATAAACTAAAGCATCGAAACTTCCAGAAACTATGTTAGAAGGCGGGCCCTGGACTTCAAACAAATATGTTGTCAAAATCTCACAAAGTCTACAATAGAGAAATGCTGAGAATTTCCAGTCCTTTATTAATTTGATAAAATTGCAGCTACTATTACAGTCACTCTACTATATCTATTGCAATTTGTGAACCCTTGACTCTCCCTGCATGCATATACTTATAAAAGAGAAAATCTATTATGTTACATAAATTTCGGGCAGCCATGAATATATTTGATATTCATGCTACCGAATCATCATGACAGTTGTAGTTATCAATCCATTGCATAAAACCAACTCAGGAATAAATAGGATTTTACTTCGAGTTGTTCCATGAAGTGACATGCCCAACGAACTGTGAAAGATTCTCAGGGTGTTTCAGTTGCAAGCATGAAGGAGTATCTAAGATTCCTTCTGCATTAATGTTGACTGCGTCATTGAGCAGGTAGTTGATGCCAAGTGGGACTAACTTCTAGACATGATGATTTGTTGTAGTTGCACCATCTACTGATTATGAATCCTTCTTTCAAGTCATTAACAGATCAACACCTATGAAAGGTAAAATTCATAATTGTAAGTAAAACCAAGCATAAAATGAAATAATGAATAATTATTTATACCTGGGACTTCCATGCTTGTTTGTATAAGAAAGATAAGGATTTAGCTGCAAAATGGGGACAAAAATTGGGAGAAAGGATGAAATAGGGTAGGATAAAAAGGGGAAAATTCAGGACCCAACATCTCACCCCAGCTATCCGATTGCATGTCCTCATGCAAAAATTTGAACTAGTCTGAGTTTGAATAATACTTAAGACTCTTCCTATGAAAATTTGTGAGGTTAAATGAAGGTTATGGTACCTCCTCTGGTTGCAAAAACCCATTGCTCATGAATAGAGCACCCCAATAGTCTCTTTCAAGCTTCTTTGTCATCCTATAGGTGCCTTTGTAGTCTCTGTCTAGCCACCAAATAAGTGGAAATCTAAACCTCAAACCAAACCAGTTTAGACCATGGGACTCCATACATTTAACATAGGTAGGTACTCTAGACAGGCATATTTAAAGTTTTCAAAAAAAAGGGTATTTTTCCCTTAGGGCTATAGGGGAGAATTCCCATCTCTGGTTTCTTCCTTGAAGAGCAATATCCTGCTGCCGAGATATCATATCAAAACAAGTGGAGATGATATTCTGTTGAAATACAACAAAATGATTGAATTTTGATGGAAATGTCAGGTTTCCTCTACACCTAGCAATCAAAAGGATAGGGGCTCTAGGTTCTCCATGAATCTACAGAGTGGATTTGTCCTTTTTTCTCTGAATGGTTTGTGAGGCCCTCAACAAACACACATGATTAGTGACAAAATAGGTAAATCATGTTAAATGAATATCCCTAATATGGGGAACTAGGTTATCTTGAGTATACATCAGGCATGCCCTATCATGTAGATATAATTCACACGGCAAATTCTTCTCAAAAAATTCACTCTGGGTGAAAGTTTCCAAAAATTGAGAAGGTGTTACAATATGCTAGGGCCTCCCTTCCTTGAAAGCCTTAATCCAGATTAGAATCATCTGTTCAAATAGGAATACAGGGTAGGATGCAAAGGGGGCTCTGCAGCTCAATAACTCATGAGTTAAAGTGAGCATTTGTTTTTTATCTTTCTCCCTAAACTCATATTTCTTTAGCTATTTTAACTTCTACTACATCTCTTCCCATCGAATTTTCGGAAAGAATATATCCTCGGCCCATTGTTCCCTTATGTGCTTAGTAAGGGAAATCATACCTTCATAAAATTATCTTGCATGATACTTTCATTTACTTACTTCAATCTTTAAAAGTGATACCTCTTCTGTCAACTCTTGATTATTCATGTCTATGGATGTCTCCTGAATTTTTGCAACCTCAAGCTGTGTTACTGCTTCTTGTGTTTGAACATTTAGAATATGGTCTATTGCTTCCTCATCCTCAATATGAACTACTACTTCATGTGTTTTAGTGGTTTCATCCTTAGTTTGAACTTCTACTTCCTATGTTTTAGCAGTTTCAGTTTGGACTACTGTTTTAACAAATGTTTTCAGAAACACTAGTTCTTGGGTGATCACCTTTTCTGATTCTTTCAATTCCATCGTAGTAGTTTTAGCAACCAAACATTGGTTCTTGTGTAGCACTGTCATGCTCTATCTCCATATATTCAAGCTGTTGGACTCCTTCCTGCACAATCTCTGTGTCACCCGATTGTTGCTCCTACACAAACTCTATGTCACCCGACTGATGCTCCTCATCTGGAAGTGAATTGGATCCCCCATAATTTATTCCAGAAGGAAGTAATTTATTATTTCCTGAGTATTGGGGTTGTATTACCTCATCTACATGTAATTATTGTTCAGGAATCTCATCCATCTTCAAACCTATTTCTTCTATCAGTTCCTCATTCATTGTCTCATCTCCTCCTTGTCTTGAATGTGCCAATATCTAGGCTGCTATTTACATTTTATCAAACTTATATCCTTCCAATTTAAATAAAACTCCACATTCAAGACATATAAGATCTTCTTTTTCCTGGCAAGAAAGTAGATCTTCAAACTGACTAGAAGCTTCTGCGAAGGTGTCTATCCCTCATGCTACTTCCTTTTTTATTACCTCCTTCCATCTTTCTAGTTCTTTCCTAATTGCTCGTGCATCTTTGAGTCAACAATTCATTCTCATATTGCAAAATTTCTAGCTGGTGTTGAATAGGTTCTTCGGTAATGGAGGCCACCATAGGTGAATTTCCCATTGGTTATTATGTTTCAGTGGGTACCCCATGTTTTAAAATGGAAATTTTGATCCTTTCCCTTTATGTCGCCCAAGAATCCCTAGTTCTTCTTCTTCTAGATGATTCTCCATGTGTTCCAGTAGGTTATTGTGTGATAATGGCATCCATTGGTAAATTACCCACTAGTTCTTATGCTTCAATGGGTAACATATAAATTTCAGTACTTACCACTTATGTTGTCCAGGAAGCCCTAGTTATTCTTCTTCTGGATGATTCTCCTCTGGTAATTGATCTTTTCCTCTTCCTCTGTGGTGTGATAAAGGTGGAGGATCCTCCAGATTCTGCTAAAGGTTCCTCCTCTTCTATTGCATTTCATTTATCTCCAAGGAAGTTTCTATCTCAACAACCTGAGGCCTTATTTCCTCAGTTTTTACAACCTTTCCTTCTTCTCCTGCTGCATTCGTAGCTCTAGCTTCCGTTGTTGCTACTTCTGTAGTTGTTCCCCTTTTTATTGCTTCTATTGCTGCTCCCTCCATTTCCTCTATTGCTCCAACCATTCCCTCCATAGGACTATCTGCTATTGAATCTCCCCATAAATTTTCCTCTTGCTCATATTCACCTTCTTCTAACTCTTCATGCCTCCCCACTGCTGAACCTAAGGAGCTCTATTCGAATTCTCTATCCCCAATGTGTGCTACTATAGGTGCGTGATGCACTGAAGCTCCAACAATCTATTCCCATATTAAGTTATTTTGTTCCAAATGTCTTCACCCCAAAATTCTAATCAACCCATTATTTTTGATAGAGGAGAGTGGGTGTCTGGAGTTCTTAACATAATGTACAATGTTTTGCATAGTTTATGAAAGATAAAATGGCATATTTATAAGTTTATGATGGTGTAAGTGCGACAATAGGACAAAATTGTAAATGTAAACAACCATATATATTCCTTAACAGGTAATGTACCTTTCCAAGAAGGTAGCAACTTGGTCCCATTATCTTGGCAATGCCTTTAGTGCCACTCCTATATCCCTTCTCTGCACTTTCTCCCCTGCTGCTAGAAATTCTTCGGCTACTCTCAAATTGTTCCTCTTCTGGAAAAACCAGCTCTCTCCAATCTGAGGCAGTCTTGTGACCTATGCTACAGCCCGTTCTGATGCATCTATCCTCAACCCTCTATTCTCTGAGTATTCTCTAGTCAATTGATACAGAACTGGAGTGATGTTTCCTCATGGAAACCATTCAATATCTGGAAATAACCAATCCAACCAGCTTCACGAAAAATGTCAAAGACCTCTCTGTTTGCAGACATAGCGTCTAGATTTCTAGGTTCATACCTGATTGGAGGAACCATAATGTTTTTTCTTTACTTTCTGTGATAGGTGGGTATAGTAACTGATAGAATCAGTTGTTCAAGTTGCAGCAATTGAACACAGTAACCGGATAGTGTTGATGTAATTGTAACTTCGAAAAATATTCTGACGTATAGTATCATTGTATGTTGTTGTACCCCCATTGGGGATGTGTGCTAACCCTTTACGGGATTTCTAAATTGTGTCTAGACCTTGAGGTACAACCTCTATTATAATTCGAGGCAATAGTCCCTAGTGTAGCATCATGTAATATGTAATTGTGGTCTCTCTAGGATAAGTGGGCCCCATGTGAGATGACATGTAGGCTCGAGTCTTATATTTGGTCAATGAATTGAAAGGGTATAAATAGGGAGGTGCTCTCCCTCATTTATACACACCAAACACCTCTCTAAGTAGAATGTGTGTGTGTGGGGGGGGGAGGGGAGAGAGAGAGTTAGAGGAGGAGAGAAAGATAGTTGTTGAACTTTTCTTATTACTGCTTTTGATCATCTTACTATTCTGAATAATTTTATGAGGTTTTCTCCTTTATGGGTTCCCCGATGAAAATATTTGTGTCTTTTGTATCTTTTATATATTATGCATTTTGATGTACTTTTTATTCTTTCAGATAAATATCTTAGATAATCTAATCATATCTTAGGAAAATCTAACATGGTATCAGAGCCTCTCTGAAAGAAGGAACTATGTAGCTGTAGGAACTAGGGCTTCCTAGTTGAAGGTGTTCTCTCCACAGATCATCAAGCAAGGAGGGATAGGCTATATCTCCTCACTAGGGCACATCTATTGGTGGTATCAATTTCTAAATCAGAGAATTTTCACTATACAGCCAAAATATAGTTGCAATGGTAACTAATGAAAATTAGGGTTTCATGCCTAAAAACCCTAGAAGACTGAATTTAGTAATTCTAGAACTTTCTCTATAATGCAAGATTGGAGAAGGACCAGAAGTCTAAACGTTTACATGCCAAACATAATTTCGGTCTATATATTGTATAAATGTTTCAGCCTCAGCTTCACTGTACTTCAGGAGATATGGTTCCTCCAAATCAAGGTTCCAACCTCCTTCGGAACACATTCATAAACATGTGACATAGAGATATTTTCTATAGCTCGGGAAAGAAAGGTCCAAACGAAATTTCACAAGTTATTGCAAGTATGGAACTGACATTAATTTTTGTGGTACATTCTTCCAACCCAGAATGTGAAACAGTGACACGTGGAAGTCTATACAAGTACGTTATCTTGAACAGTCCCCAAAATAATCACCTTGGGAAAATCCAAATAAGTCCCACTTGGAGAGTCCAATTTTGCTCTAACCTATGGGGTTGTAAATAATACTTATCAGGATATCACAGTGAAAATTTTTGGACTTTAAGGATCCAAAAATTTGGAGATACAGTAGAATCAATATCAATCATTTCTTCATTAGAAATTGGAAAACTAGAGCTTCCTGTTCTAGGAGCTTCCCTCCCCTGTTTTTAGAAAAGGAGTACATTGGACAGATCACCTTGAATATGCCCATATTTCTATCCAATCAAAATTTTGATGTTCCAAGTTTTGAAAATTAAGGTTTCTTTGAAAAACCCTAGATCAGCTAGCTCCAAAACTAGGACGGACGCCTCAAATCAGTAAGGTCTAAATTTTTGCTATTTACATTTGAGGTTCTCATTTTGAAAATGACCAATCACACCAAGTTGATGACAAGCTTGGTGAAGCTAAAAAATTTCGAGTATGGAAGTATAGGACCTCCGTGATCCTTAAATAATTTGACTTGGATGAGTATTTCAATAAGGAAGTTTTAAGAGCCAGAGGGAGATGAGGCTAAGGCTAGAGACAAGTGAATCATTGTAGACTATATTAAAGATCATCTCATCCCTTGCGTGTCATTATTAAAGACACCAAAATGAAATGTTTGATGCTATGATGAAGCAATCAAAGAATAATAAGATATTGTTATAACCACCTTGAATGGCCTCCCAAGATCATGGGATTCATTCATTCAAGGAATGTGGGCCAAAAGGAAGTGATTACCTTCAGCTAATTCTGGGAAGAGTGCACAAAAGAATAATCTAGACTCATAATAAAAGAAGAAAATATGGGAACAACTGAAGATCAAGCTCTCATGATTCAAATAAGATCCCTCAAGCAATGAGGAATATGAGGGACTCAATTCTTGAAAAAATTCTTATCCATCTTAGCATTTGGATAAGAAATGATGTTGTTATGAATGTGATGAAGTTGAAGGATCTAGGAGTCTACCCATGAAACAAATAAAGATAAGTATTCAATTGCCATTTCATCGTATTGTTTGGTTATGCATTTGTTTATATTCAGTTGATGTGTTATGTATGTTTGATTATTTGCATTTATACTACTAAATTGCACATGATGGGTAAGAAGTCAATGATCTTGTACAACATTCCATTACTACTTATACAGATTGAAACCTCTTTGCTAGCATATTAGGAGTAGTACACACTCTTATAACATTAGGGTAGAATGCATCTAGAAGTTATTGTATGTATACATGATATTGACGAATGGTGTAGCATTAAAGAAAATAGTCTCATGGCTATGTGACATATATTTGTCACTGTTAATATGTTTTGGAAATTATTATATGTTTCTAATCATGCAAATGAACTTGACTTGTAGATTACTCCAAAAAATAAAGGGTAACTATAGTTCAGAAGAGGATCGTAAAGATTCACGGGTCAAAGGCACCATAGTGAAAGAAAAGAGATTTAGAAGAACATAAAGAGAATGGTAGATGAAGAATAATCCAAGATGGAGAATAGTATGATGAGACTTCCAAAGAAAGAAAGAGGCCTCAGACACACTCTATTTATGTGACACTGATGCAAAGCCTTCCAACTATGAATAAGTAGCCAAGAAGAAAGGGAAGGAGAGCACCAGTTCAAGAAGAATGATGTCTAGAATGCGGTATTGAGATGTGAAGGGAATTCCATAGTGTCTTCCATATGGATATACAAGATCCAGCATCCAGTAGATGGAAACATCATGGGATACAAGGAAATATTCGTAGCATGAGGCTTCTCCTAGAAAGAAATCATAGACTACGAAGAGACATTTGCAGCCACTAGGAGTTGAGACACATGATAGGAAGACTCATGTGTTCAAATTAAAGAAGGCCTTGTACGAGCTCAAAAGGCACCCATGGGATAACACATACATGAGGAGCTTGAAGATCACCTAGAGTGATGAATATCTTAACCTTTGGTACAAGTTTAAAGATGAAATCCTATAGAGGATGACTAGCTCACATATGGGTGCGAGAAGAACTTTTCAAAAAGTTCAAGATAGAGGATCTTGGTATCCAGTGACCCTAGATGGATACATAGCATATTAGTAGCAGAGGAAGCTACTTGTCACTCCAGTACAAAATGTTTCAATACATAGAGTATGAAAGATAGAGGGAGAATGGTGCTCTGCTTCATAGGGAGTGACTACAGAAGATCCTGAGGTTCGACATGGTACGATAGGATGGACAGATTACTGATGGCTCTAGGATTTACTGAGAGTAAAGAAGATTCCAACCTTTTCTTCAAGGTTTAAGAAAAAATACCAATGATGCTCCTATTATATGTCAATGACCTCTTCCTGACAGGAAAAGAGGAAATCATTAAAGATGCAAGAAGGAGACTTGCTGCAGATTTCAAGAAGAAGGACTTGGGTATGATGCACTACTTTCTAGGCATTGAGATGTGGCCAAGTGCAGATGGAATCTCCCTTGGACAAGGGAATTATGTAGTGGAGATACTGAAGAGGTTCGGGATGATGGACTGGAAGGCCATGGACACACCTATGTCATCAATCCTGAAGCTATTGAGTGATGATTCATCAGAGACGGTTGATGCCATGATGTATCATTAGATGATTTGTTAATTGATGTGTCTAACGAATACAAGACTAGGAAAATGCTCGGATGTCAATGACCTGAGCCAGTCCCTAATGGATCCGAGACATGCTCACCTGGTTGCAACGCTTGCATTGAGGTACCTGGTTGCAAAGCATGCATACGAATCAGAAGACTAACCTGCATGGTTATGTTGATTCAGATTGGTAGTGCCACTAAGAAGAAGAGCATCTTGGGTTTCTTCTTCAGTTTAAGATCCAGTATGGGCTACTGGTTTGGTAGGATGCAGTCCTACAGGGCGCTGAGTACAGCTGAGGTAAAATACGTTGCCACTTGCTCAGCTATTTGTGAGGTATTATTTTTCTTTTGAAAGCTACTATTTGAATTTATTGATATGGCTTGCATTTTTGTATGATGCAGAAAGGAGCAATGAAGCTCCAGTGTGTACTTCATATTGAGTTTCCTTCCAAGGGTAATTGATGAGTCTAAGATCCTTTTCGACATGGTGGAAAGCTGGGCCTCCCATGGTTGGATGTAAGTGAAGATCCTTTTTGACATGGTGGCAAGTTGGGCCTCCCATGGTCAGATGTAAGTGTAGATCCTTTTCAACATGGTGGTAGTTTGGGACTCCCATGGTCAGATGTAAATACAGAGCCTTTCTGACTTGGTTCTAGGATGGACCTCCCATGGTTGGATGTAAATACAGATCCTTTCCAATTTGGTTCTAGGCTGGACCTCCCATGGTCGGATGTAAGTGCAGATCCTTTCCTACATGGTGGCAGGTTGGGCCTCCCATGGTCGGATGTAAGTGCAAATCCTTTCCGATATGGTGGCAAGTTGGGCCTCCCATGGTCGGATGTAATTACAGAGCCTTTCCGACATGGTGGAAGGTTGGGCCTCCCATGGTCAAATGTAAGTGCAGATCCTTTCCTACATGGTGGTAGGATGGGCCTCCCATGGTCGGATGTAAGTGCATATCCTTTCCTACATGGTGGCATGTTGGGCCTCCCATGGTCAGATGTAAGTGCAGAGCCTTTCCGACATGGTGGCAGGATGGGAATCCTATGGTCAGATGTAAGTGCAGATCCTTTACGACATGGTGGAAGGATGGGCCTCACATGCTCGGATGTAAGTGTAGAACCTTTTTGACATGGTGTCAGGATGGGCCTCCCATGGTCATGATGTAAGTGCTCAGACCCTGTCCGACATGGTGGCAAGTTGGGCCTCCCATGGTTGTTGATGTAAGTGTTTTTTTAAGTGTATCTGGGATGTGATCCGTGTGACGATGAGAAGATATGAATATGATGAGGTAATAATATGGTAAATAGGTGTTGCAAGGCATGTAATTAGTCCTGATATGCTCCTTCATGTTTTGCAGTGGCATATAATCAGTCCTAGGAGATCTTGTAGGTTTTTCAAGAGGCATATAATAAGTCTTGAGATGTACCTACTTGATGGCTTTCTCGTAGCGATGATGAAGACATGGAAGAGGACTAGGCCTACATCCATCATGAAAAAGGGTCGTCACTATAGATGAATACCTTGCAAAGGGCTAGGCCTACATCCAGCATGAAAAAGGGATGGAACTGTAGAAACTTTTGATGACAGATAGTATGGAACAATGATCAAAATTATAAGAAGATGATGGAATAAGCTATGATGAAGACTCTATGACTCTGTGATGATGATGATTATGTGATGAATACCTGACCAAATGTGTTGATGACTGTATAGAGAGAGAGAATACCTTCCTATTTAAGAGGGAGTTTCGATGTATTTATAACTTCGGAAGACATTCTGATGTATATTATCATTATATGTTGTTGTACCCCCATTGGGGATGTGTGTTACCCCTTTATGGGATGTCTGAATTGTGTCTAGACCTTGAGGTACAACCTCTATTGTAAGTTGGGGAAATAGTCCCCAGTGTAACATAATGTAATGTGTAATTGTGGTCTTTGTAGGAGAAGTGGGCCCCATGTGAGATGACATGTAGCTCAAGTCTTATATTTGGTCAGTGAATTGAAATCATATAAATAGGGAGGTGCTCTCCCTCATTTATACACACCAAACACCTCTCTAAGGCGCATGAGAGAGAGAGAGAGAGAGAGAGTCAGAGGAGGAGAGAAAGATAGATGCTAAACGTTTCTTATTACTACTTTTGATAATCTTACTATTCTGAAGAAGTTTGCGGGGTTTTCTCCTTTATGGTTTCCCAAATGAAAATCTTTGTGTCTTGTGTATCTTTTATATCTTATGAATTTTGATGTACTTGTTATTTTTTTAGATAAAGATCCTAAATAATCTAATCATATCTTAATAAAATCTAACAGATAGTAGGGGTTCGTATGGGTTTTTTAAAGTTTTTGGAAAAATTAGAAATAGGATGTGTTACAGATTATCAGAGATAGGGTGACAGTTGTTTGGAAGTACACACAGGATAATGTTGAAAGGAATATTAACTAATTATGGTGTACTGTCAAGACTTGAAAAGGTATAATCATTACTATTACATCATTTAATACTTTATTATACTTACAATCAAAATCCATACCTCATCATTGTTACTCAAGCTGTCAATTCCCTTAAATAATTCAAACTTTTGATGCCAGGTAATCACGAGGGAGATGATTTCACACGCGCAATTGAGAATAAATCTATTGTCAAGCATTAATAAGGTCAACCACGTTTGTATCGGCATTGATTTCCTGAACATGCATAAGGAGTGTAAAATATCTCATCATGAAACAATAAGATTCAGTTGGAAATCTGCCCCAAATGTGGCATATTTTCTGTGAGATTTTCAACGATACCAACGGAGTTAAGGAAAAAGTTAGTGGAAAAAACCACAGATTTGCAGTGCAAAATAACCAACTTTGATGGAAAAGTAGAGGAGTTGCAACGGACAATGGTAAAATTTGGTAGGAAAAACAATGGAGTTGCAACAGAAATTGGCCATAAATAGAGAAAAAATTAACATATTTGCAGTGGGACTCGACCAAAAATTGCGGAAAAATTAGTAGAGTTGCAGTGGGATTAGGCCAAAAATAGCAGAAAAATTAGCACAGTTACAGCTGAGTTTGGACAAAAATAGCAGAAAATTAGCAGATTTGTAGCAGGATTTGGACAAAAACAACGGAGTTGCAGCGGATAAAAATTAGACACTTAACATAATTTCTGCTAAAAAAATTTTGACAGGGCTTGGTGAAAATATGAGAAATAATAAATTTGCTATCAAATATCTACAATCTTATCCATACATTCTTTCAAGGAGTCATATCAATGAAGAAGGATCATCCATGGTTCTGCAATTTCTTGGCCCATTGCAACTACTTCTTCTGCTTGAACCTTCTCACGAACAACTACTCACAATTTTTTAAAAAAAACACCTTATCATAGCTCACAAAAAAAGTACATAGAGAAAATTAAACAATTTTATTTATATACAGATTTTGTGGAATTTGCAGCAGACTTAAAAAAATTTAGAAACAGGGGAACAACCTTTCTCCTATACCAGTTGAAAGTTTGGATCAGTTGCCACCTATGAGATAAATGCATCCTTCAAGATAGGTTTATGATAAATCTGTAATCGATGACCATTTACAATTAGAGGTGTCTGATTTTCATCAATATTGGTCAACTAAATGGTTCCAATGTCAAATACCTTATCTATTGTATAAGTTCCCAGCCATCTCATGTGTATCTTGCCTTTAAAATCCATTTTAGACAATGAATCATATAGGAAATCCCAATCTCCTTCACAAAATATCTTCTTCTTTATAAATCTATCATTCTATTTGGAGCGCTATTGTTGAATTAAGTCCATGTGATGTATAGCAGCAATGCACTTTTCATCTAACTCATTAAGATGATTCAGCTGGTTCTTTTGAGCCTATGTTAAATCCAAGTTTCCCTCTATGGTTGTTCTCAAAGTTTTGATTTCAAATTCAATAGAAAAAACAACACTCTTACCATACACCAATTCGTATGGGGAGAATCCTACAGTATTGTGCCATGTTGTACAGCAGGCCCATAATGCTTCTGGAAGCCTATCAACCCAATCCTTGCAATGAATCTTCATTGTTTTTGTAAGGATTGACTCGATCACCTTATTCATGTTTTCCACCTGCCCATTGGCATGTGGATGATATGGAGAGGTTACTCGATGCTTAATGCAATACTTCTGAAACAAAGCCTCCATCTTTTGGGAAAGAAACTGTGGTCCTTCATCTGTCACAATTTCCCAGGGTACTCCAAAGCTAGTGACGATCTCTTCAAATAAAAGTCTATTACAACTTGATCATTGGCCTTTACCAAGGCCACAAATTCTACCCACTTGGTCATATAGTCTGTGCAAACTAGAATGTATACTTTCTGTCTTGATGGACGGTTGATAGTCCCTAAAAAATCTAGGGCCCATCTATCAAAGGGTTCAACCACCAAATGTGGATGAAGTGGCATTTATCTAATCTATTTGGCTGACCCATTCTTTGGAAGTTGTCATGAGCCTAAACATATTTTCTCGCATCCTAAAATATAGTTGGCCAGAAATATCCCATCCTTAATGCTTAATGGCCTGTCCTTTTATCGGAAAAATGGCGCCCACGGGACCCATCATGGAAGGCCTTCAAACTAATATGGATTTCATCCTCTCTCACACACCGCATGATTTCCAAATCAGATCCTGTATAAAAGAGGTGTCCTTCGATCCAGTAGTACCTCGCACTTTGTTGTATAATTCTCCTATTTTCTCATTTGGATAAGTGTGATGGAAGTCTACCTGCAACCAAATAATTGGCAATGTCATCGTACCATGGGGAAAAGGTTGGTACTGCAAATAAATGTTCATCAGGAAAGGAATCTTCGACTGGTGTATCATCATTGTTATTATTCAGTCAAGAAAGTAAATCTACAACCACATTGTCCTTCCCTGATCTGTCAACAATAGTGATGTCAAATTAATCTTGGAGTAACAGCAACTACCTAGTCACTCTAGCATTAGTAATGGGTGTGTTAATCAAATATCTAATAGTTGAGTGGTCAATATATAAAAATGCAGAGTATCGAGTAATGTAATTTATAAATTTATTGCTGGCATAAACGATAGCAAGCAATTCTTTCTCTGTTATCGTGTAGTTTAGTTCAGCAAAAGCCAAATTCTTACTAACATAGTAGATAGCGTACGAGTTGTGACCGTCCTGCTGTCCTATAACTACTCCAATGGTTTTGTCTGAAACATCGAAAGAAATATGAAAAGGGCACAATCAGGCTCCCTCAATATGGGTGAGGCAGATAGCCTCTCCTTTAGTTCTAAAAATGCCGCCTGGCATGCATTTGTCCACACAAATTGGACATCTTTCATTAGTAAAGTAAATAAGGGAGATTCCAATTTGGAAATTTTATCTATAAATATCCTGTAATAAACAACATGACCAAGAAAAATTATTACCTCTTTTTGTGACCCAAGGATATGAATATTTGAAATTACCTTTATCTTGTCTTGACCTACCTAAATACCTGCAGCAGAGATAAAATGTCCCAGAACCACACCTTCACTCATCATCTTGTGGCATTTTTTCAGTTCTCAGAGATGGTGTGTCTATTCACAATGTTTCATAACTTTTTCCAATTTTTCCAGTGCTTCATCAAAACTGTTTCCATAAGGAGTGAATTCATCCATAAATACTTCCATACAATCGTTCACCATTTCAGAGAAAATTCCAATTACAGCCTGCTAAAATGTAGTCGACGCATTGCACAACCAAAAAGGAAGCAGCATGTATGTGAAGGTGCCCCAAGGATAGGTGAAGGCGGTTTTATCCTAGTCTTCAGGGGCAATCTGGATTTGGTTATATCCACTGAAACCATCTAGGAAAGAAAAGAATTGTTTCCCAAACACGGTGTCTAGAACCTGATTGATGAAAGCAAAAGGAAAATGGTCCTTCTATGTTTCTTTATTGAGTTCCCTGTAATCTACACAGTCTCTCTGTTTCTTGTTCCTTTTAGGTGCAATCACAAGTGGGGAGACCCACTCGCTGTTTGAAATTGGGTAAATAAAACCTGCCTCTCATTTTTTTTGGATTTTCTCCTTCACGATATCTCTCATGTTCAGGTTCATTATGTGTTGAGGTTGTCGTACATGCTTTGAATAATTTTTAATATAAATATGATGGGTACACACTGTCAAGGGAATTCCCCTCATGACTATGTACTCCAATGCAAAATCCCCCTTATGTTTTTTCAGCAGTGTAATGAGGCGTTCCAGTTCGTCAGCTTTGAGATTAGGGTTGATGTTCAATGTTTTCCCTGATTTGACTTCTACAAGAACACTCTTGGAATTATCAATTAATGGAATCAATTCGGTATTACTAACTAAGGATT
Source organism: Pseudotsuga menziesii (assembly GCA_001517045.1). NCBI lineage: Eukaryota > Viridiplantae > Streptophyta > Pinopsida > Pinales > Pinaceae > Pseudotsuga > Pseudotsuga menziesii. The sequence continues at coordinate 142,845 of LPNX011090820.1, read as the reverse complement.
CTTCTCTGAGTCCTTCCTGTTCTTGTTATTTTAGTGTGTTATACAAGATCTGATATGCTCTTTTAGTGACAGACGTGGGCTCTCTAATGAAATTACAGATGGTATCATCTTCAGTTTCTATCTTAAAGTTCAAGGTTCTCCCAATTGTTAATAAAGGATGAATATCTTCTTACTACTCTATATCCATCCACAATGGAGTTTCAACATCTAGGATCGGTCTAGCTAGAGGATATAAAGTCATATTTTTAATGGCACTTCCATCAGAAATTGTCATGGAGCCTAATCTACAGTTGATGTATGCATCCGATGTAGCCATCCATGGTCTTCCCAATATCAATGGGTGTCCCCCCAGCTATGACTTAGGTTGTAAAACAACAAAGTATGTAGGGTACTCTCATGAATCAACGAAGACTACTAGATGGTCCACAACTCCTTCTAGTTTAATAGTAGATCTATCATCCATCTCTAGTGTGGTTGGGGTAGGCCTGATACTAGTGAGTCCTAGTTGTTATAAGGTCTCAATAGTCATAACATTTATTGACGCACCTAAGTCGACCAAAACATTAGAGATTTGAATCTGCCCAATACATACTGTGACATTGGGGTTACCTGGATCAACATATTTGGCCAATCAGAATTTTCCCATCATTAGTTCAGATAACTTTCCTACCAAATGCACTATAGGGGGTCTTTTGGTTTCCTTCCTGGTTTTCTTACAACCAGGTCTCTAATAGTTTTGGCATAAATAGGTACATCGTGTAGGGCTGGTATTCTTACATAAATATTTTTCAACTCTCCTAGGAGGTTGAAACTAGGTTGTTCCATGACCATTTTCAAGGTTAATCATTTAGGACACATTGTTTCTCTCGAATACTGTGTAAGTTGTGTTTTAGTACATGTCTCTGCAAGTGTTTCAGCTATTGTTTTTTCATGTATCTCAATCGACGTTTCAGCTGGTGTTTCAGCTGGAGCTTCAGTTAGTGTTTCTACATTCTCAATAATGGGGATTGTTTAAATGAATGAATTTCCAAATGGTGGATTCATTCCTTCATCAGTCACAGAGTATGGAACATCCTTAATGACTATCTATTCCACCACCCTCCTCGATTGTAGGTGTAAATTATTGCAAGGGAGAGGGTAAATGGAGTAAGTTGGCATGTCGGAAATTTTGAATTGTTGCACCGCCTTATTGCTGGGATTGGAGTTAGGTTGAGCAGGAAATTGAGGACGGAGTGGTGCACCCATTGGTGTAGCATTATTTGGGATTTGTAGTTGAGGTTGATGATACTACATAGAGGATGGCTGATTACGAGAAAACCGGTTCCCTCGATAAGTATTTCTCCATCCGAGAGACCAAGGATGTTGTTGGTTTGGATGTGGTGTCCATGAAGTCCAATGGTTCGGATAATGTGTTGGAGTTTGGGAAGGTTGGTTCCACTGTGTGTTAGGATATGAGTAAGGTGGAGGAAATTGATTATTAACATTATTCCAAGAATTGAAAGGAGTAGGCTCAGAGTGCATACCTGGAACCCGAGGTTGCCATGGCTTCTTCTACACACTAAAACATGCATGTTCTCTGTCTACAGTGGATTCTTGAAAAATTTCTTTGGCTTTTGGATGTGAGGAGTAGTCTTTGGTATCATGCTCCAATTCACATAGCCACACACCTCCACCTTATCCAGTGGACATTCTTTCAGAAGGTGCTTCTTCCTGCACTTAGGGCAGAACACCCCAAGTACCAGATCTTCAACGACCTATTTTTGTTTTGATCTCATGACATACAGTTGTGAATATATGGAACTCATCATGTCAATTTTAAAATTCTTGAGGATATTTCCAATCTCTACTGGAGTAGCTCCTCCTCCAGCTAATTTTTGTTCTCGTGTCAAAATGTCTCGATTCTTTGTGTTGGTTCTGGAATATTCCCTAGAGTACTGTCGACATAAGTCCACAATATGGTCAAAGGACTCCTTGGAGATATCTCCCTTCCCTAACAAGTTAAGCATGTCCGGAAAGTCTTCTCTTATTCCCCACAGTAGAATGATCTTGAGGACATCCCTTCCAATAGTGTTTAACCTAACCTCTGCACATTATACAAAAGCCATTCCAATACTCCAAACTCTCATTATCTTTTTGCACCATATTAAATAACTCTTCCCTCTTATCCTTCGTCCTACAATATTCTTGGTACTTCCCGAGGAACTTCTATTTCAGTTGCTCCTAGGTTGCAACAATTTTTCCACCCAAACTCATAAACCATCGTAAGGCATTATCCTTCAAGGTATCCAGAAATAGTTTCATCTTCTGTTCACTGGAGGTGTAGTCATAACTTTGACAGAGAATGTCGAACTCTAACAGGAATTCATTTGGATCTTCTATGGACTTCCCATGAAATTGAGGTAACACTGAGGGTGAAATATTCTTCATGGGGGTCTATCCAGATGGTTTTTGAATAGGGAACTAGAGTCTGGTGACTGTCTCCTCATGTTGTAGGTCTCCATTATCATTGTGATTTTCCCCAACCTCTTTTTCATGATCATCATGGTGGCATTGGTTATTCATGATTGTCTCTTCCTCTAGATTTTCTCGATTCTTCTAATCTTCAAACTGCTGTTGAAAATGCAACCAATCCTCTTTTGTAAATTCCTCTCTGTTGATCCAATAGATCTCCTTTGGTCCACCTAATCCCACATAACTACCCTTATCTCCTAGATTTCCTTCCACATGGACACCAAATGGTGTCGCAACACCTATTGTTCTCTCCACAGTTGACATTGATTCTTCCATCCTAGGAGAAACAAGGCTTCTTCTCACAGATGATGGTCCTTGATTTTGAGCCCCAGTAAAAGAATTAACCCTGGAAACTAATTCATCAATGAATGTATTTCTCCCTAACCCTAGGCTACAGCCACGACCTCTTCCACCTTCCAACTTTGAAGTTAGTATTTTGTGGGGTTCTAGGAATATCCCATTGAGTTCTTCTCATATTCATGCAAACCTATGAATCATGCAAGCTTAAAAATCATACATGATCCCTGGGTAAGGAACCCATTCGTTCTATTGAAGGATTCATAGCTCTTCACTACGTCTTATTGCTCCTACACCTGAGAATCAGTCCTACCAAAGAAAATGAACCAATTCAACTACTAACTATGCCTATCAGCGACCTTCCCTGACAATGACGTAAAATGTTGGGCACTCTATATACTCATTAATTACTTAACAAGAAGAGTGTTCAATATTTAATTGTCAACCCAGGGAAGTCTGTTATTTCAAAGGAAATTAGCAAAGTTTATCCATAAACATTTTTAGTAGTCGATAAGTAAAATGAAAATCACTCAATTCTAATTACTTCTCAGACAACTCAGCTCCCTATAAGAAACCAAAATAACATTACCCATATAGGAATTGAAAATAACTTCCATTTCCTATCATACTAGTCTTAAGGTTTATGATCTAAAGAGAAATCCATCTAGAATTACTTTTGCATAAAATGGAATTCTAATTTACCAAATTAGAAAGATCTCTACTCATTAATAAAGAAACAAATTCATCAAAGAAAATGACTTATCTAATCAGACAAAACTCTAGAAATATAAATAACACACACAACACAGGAGTTGAGCAAGTCTGTAGCAGGTACTAACACACTTCTGAATAAAAGGAAAGATTAACTGCATAGTTGAATGTCACACCACACCACCTACAACAAGCCATAGAAAAAAAATTGCAATTGTTGAATGAATGTGGTTGCAGCTAACCATATAGATGTATCAGACTAAAATTCCACACTTAAACAGAAATAAAATAAACTAAAGCATCTAAACTACCAACAACTCTATTAGAAGGTGGGTCTTGGACTTCAAAAAGAGATGTTGTCGAAATATCACAAAGTCTACAATAGAGAAATGCTGAAAATTGTCACTCATTTATTAATTTGATAAAATTGCAGTTACGGTTACAGTCACTTTGTTATATCTCTTACAATTTGTAAACCCTTGGCTCCCCTTCCTGCGTATACTTATACAGGAGAAAAGTTATTCTGTTACATAAATTTTGGGCAGCCATGAAGATCTTTGATCTTCAGGTTGCCGAATTATCAAGAAAGTTACAACTATCAATCCCTTGCATAAAATCAGCTCAGGAATAAATAGGCTTTTACTTCGAACTGACATTCCCAACGAACTGCGAAATATTCTCGGAGAGTTTCAGTTGCAAGCGTGAAGGGTATCCAATATTCCTTTTGCATTAATGTTGACCACATCATTGAGCAAGTAGTTGATGCCAAGTGGGACTAACTTCCAAATATGATGAGCTATTGCAGTTGTGCCATATGGTGATTTTGAATCCTTCTTTCAAGTCGTTAACAAATCAGCACAGCTGAAAGGTAAAATTCATATTTGTAAGTAAATCCAAGCATAAAACGAAATAATGAATAATTATTTATACATGGGACTTTCATGCTTGTTTATATGAGAAAGATAAGGATTCAACTGCAAAATGGGCACAAAAATAGGGAGAAAGGACGAAAAAAAGTAGGTAAAAAAGGGGTAAATTTAGGACCCAACACAAATGGATAAATGTATGACTGTCGTGTTATATTAATGAATATTCTTATGTTGTGTGTTCACTGTTTGTTCACTTAACTCACATAAATAAGGGTTGGATCATATCTTGGTGTTGAAGTACTATGAATACAAGAACCCACCTTCCCGGTCTTCATTGGAAACCTTGGCACAGAGCCAAGGTACTAAAACATTGTTCCGCACAAACTGTGGAAATGTGGTTCTGGCAGTTACCCATAAAACTGAGATATCTTAGGTGAGATGACATCTATGTCGCAGGTGCTTTCGGCTGAGCTTCCTTTTGTCGGGTCGATATCTTGGGCTTTGTTGTGCTGACCAAAGGGGACTGAACTTGGGCCAAGGTTAGAGAGAGGGAAGAAATCCCACAGATAGATTAAATTCTTGGGTGCGATGTTATCTCACAAAGTGGCTACAAAAGAAGTTGAATTGGGTCTATGCTTGTTGGGGTAGATGTGGCTTTGATGAAATTGTTAGTCGGATATCTTCCTCAAAGCATAATACTATAAAACAACAATGATTATGCTTCACTTGAAGTGATAAAGTACCAAAGCAAAATACACTTACATTTGCAAAAAAGTTTCATTCTAATGTCGATTCACCTTCCTCATCCACATATAGATGCATAGAGTGTTATATTTTTTATTTGAGGGCGGGTGTCGGTTTCTTGTGATTCATCTTCTCAAACAACCATGAATGATTGAACTTCAAATGTAGAAAAATTCCCAAGGTTCCAAGAAGACGAAATAGTTCTCTTACACCATTCACCTCTTAAAAAGAAAAGGAAAAGGTCATGAAAGAGGTCTCTCACACCAAAGGTAAGGAGTGGGTATTCCTAGGTTCTACAGTTTTTTCCCTTTCATACTCAATAGTCTAAGAACCTAAAAATGTAGCAATGGCGGGTAATTCTACATCCAAGTCCATCCATTAGGGTGAAGGAAGTTTGTCCTTCTATCAAAAGTGTTTTTTGTTTTCATGCACATTTTCCAAAATATCCTATATTATTATGAATGACGTCTTCATGCGTGCATGTTACCATATTAATAATCTAAGTGGTGAGTGCTCCCACTATGTAGTTTTCATCCATATTAACTTGAGATGGTGAAAATAGAATAGGGCCTTATAAACCTCATATTCTTAGGGGTTGAAACCAATCATGGATCGTTTTACTTAATGACTATAAAATTCCATTGTTTAGTAAAATAAAAGTACTTTGGGGAATACCTACCTCTTCCCTCCAATTCAACAAGCATTTTTCATTTTTTATGTCATTCAAATTCCTGTACAATATATGAATGATTTGAACTCCACATATTATTATTTTTTTAACTTATACATATGGTTGATTTTCATCCTTTGGGCATTTAGCTTTACAATGTTTTTTTCAAAACTCAGTTTTTTGTGCTCTTTAATTACATGCAAATCGTTAAAATTAACAACCTCATTTTTATAGAACATCCAAAGTGCAAAGTTTATTACTCCACAAAGCAATTATTTGCATGCATGAAATTATTGAATCTAATAAATCTGAATTTGAATTTAATCGATGTACTTCTCTTGCACCTTAAAAGTAACTAATTAATATAGCATATTCATCATAAGGATTTTAATTATTTCTTTTTTTATCCACTAACACCTTAACTGTAATATTTCTAGAAAATTATTTCATAGTATTGTTTAGTTATACTTGTAAATATTATACGACTGATTTTCCAAGTTTATTTTACTAGCCATTCATATTTTTGTATACTTAGTATTGTTTATTTTGTATATCTAGTCATGACTAATACTATTTGATTTTTTATTCCTTAGCCAATGTTTAGATGCATATTCAAATATCATTACAACTACTAGTTTAAACTTATCTCATTAATATTTTTACATGAACAATTTTATTTCTCTTAGGATGATAATGAGTGATAAATTTAGTTTCATCAATTAACTTAGTGAATCCAATTCATCAAAGGGATTAAATCACAACCCAGTTTTCCATCCCCATATTCTCCTTGATGAGCTCTCCAATGGTCTTTTCAATGTTCTTTCCCAAACCATGTCAATTGGAGCATTAACAAAAAACAACTATGTTGAGGAACATGTTCCTATCTTTCTTTGAATCCTTTTTATCTAACCCCTTTGAGATTAAGGTTTGTTGAATATTCTAGTCGTTATTGTTTAATCATGAGCGATGCATGGTGGCCTTGTGTTATTGATGTAGACAGCCTTCGATTTCTTCATCATTTTATCGATGTATTATCACCATAACTTTGAATTCATTTATGTATTAATCCACAACTAAATTAGTTGTGCCTCCAAAATTAGTTATCCCACTAATTCAATCTTTAATCTCATGGATTAAAAAAAAGGCATAATTAAGACAATGTCACATCCTTCAACGAAAATTTGGATTAAAGTCCAAACACAACACCTGAGTGAATATGAACCGTTGGATCTTATCAGACCCAATCAAAGGTGGATTTGAAATGTTATAGAAAAAGTTTAAACTAAATTTCAGGTCATAATCTTTGTGTTAATCCCTGTGTGATTCTGCATAGTGAAATAAGTTACCAGCCACTAATTTCTCTCTATGATCTGAATCCTTCGATATGCAGGAAATGAATCATGGTTTCATCTTTATTAAATATTCAACATTTAGACATGCAAGAAATCTATGGACTCCATTTCAATTATGGTAGTAAGCCACGATTTTCCAAAGATAAACTGATTAGGATCAATTGGGTCTATTCTCAACAAGATTCACACTAAATCAAATTAATATTCACAAAAATATTCAAATTATGAATCTAACATTCCTTATTGAAATCATACACATGGGAAAAATCATTACAACATATTAATGGTCACTTGGAACAATAATTTCTTGGAATCCTTGGAGCATGATACTCCACTTTTCTTTTTTCCAACCAATCGAACTTGATTACCAATGCATTATTAAAAGGAATGAACCATTTGATCCTATTTTATCCGAATAGGTAGGATATGAACAAAATATATCAAAATAGAAGTCCTTAACAAATACTATCACTAACTAACTCTCAAGAGTTCGAGAGCATATTTGGCATACTATCCATTATTACATTCATCCCTAATATTTTGACTTAGGATTGAATTAGAATAAAATATCCTTTTATAAACTAATAAAAACAAAATGAAATGATTCCCTTGCATAATACTTCCATGCTTGAAACTTTTCATTCACTCCTATCCATGAGGTATTCAACAATATGGCCACAATTTCATGATATTAATTTAAAATATATTCAATCTCAATAGGTAGATTTGAAATATTTGTGGTTGTAAACATCACTTTAGGCTTGCAAACTAGGAAAAAATTACCTCATTGTTTCCCACTTGTTGTAGGAACTCCTTACCACTTAGCAACAAGGATTTTAAATCATTGCTACAATATTTTCCTTCTTCTTGTAATGGAACCAAAGTGTGATTTATCCCATATTTCTGAAAGTCTTGTAGATGTTCTTCTTTCCTTCATGTATGGAATCCATATCATATTGCCTTGGTCTTCCCAATAAGATGTGACATACATCCATTGGAATGATATCACAAAGAATCTTGCCTTTGTAGCCCCCCAACTACAAATCTACTTCACATTGCTCATTAACCAAAAATTTATGACCTTTTTGAATCCATACCACCTTATAAGGTGTTGGATGTTTTTCTTTCTTTAGATTCAAGTTCTCCACCATTTTTGTACACACCAAGTAGTCTGTACTTCCACTGTCAATCACTACCTTGCAACACTTTCCCTTAACCTTACATGTGGTTCTAAACATGGCCTTCATGTTGCAATCTAATGGATTACATGGAATATAAACAACATAAATATACAATATGATGAATTCACATTCTTATATATAAGAAGACACTAAAGTAAAGGGGAAAATAGTAATACTTGTATTATTTTAGAGCTATAATATATACAAAAGTAATGGAGAACTATCTAACAACTCAATGGCCTATATATATTGTGTTACATTTAGTTATCTAGTTACAAAGTAGTTATGTCGAATTAACCAACCGACTGTTTCAATGATACTGATGTTGTTAAGAAATATTCCTATGACTAGGGTTAGGAAGGTCACCAATGTATTGAATCATATTTAGACTGAAACAACTTCAAAGTAAATTCAAACCAAACATATTATATGAGAGAAAATAAATAGGGTTTGAGGGATGGAGATTACATACCATATTTATGAAGGTTGGTCCTAGCTTTGATTTCCTTCAAACCAATGTCCAATCTGTTGCTCCAAGACTTGCAAGAAAATATACCTTCTTCAAACACTTTTGACCATCATAAAGATGAAACATGTATAAGAAAGAAACTGAAATTTGATATTGAACTCAAAATATACAAACATGATTAATTAAAGATAAAAAGAATCATACACAAATTGGTGGAAATGGAAGATCTCTTTATTAATCAAGTAACTTGGAACAAATACAATTATACCTCAGTCTGATGTTAACTCCTTAAAACCATGACTTGGCTCTCCTTGCTCCTCTCTTCTAACCAAAATCATCGAACATAATCTTAGGTTAGGTGAGTTTCCTTTAGACAACCTATGTGTACAAAGTTTTACAGAAAAAATGCTAGTTGTAGATAGTAAACTAGTGTGTGAAACACGAGTTGCTATAGTTCCACACACATTTATGCCTTAATATTATGAAAAAAGAGACAAATATGGAATAAACAATTAATGATGAGGGCCATGATCATCTATACCAAAAATGTCTCTTCAATCCGTTTGTCCTATTTTCTTACAGAAAATTTAGTATTGTCACTCGGATGGAGAAGTGCCAATTTGAAGGATAACAGATGCCTCCTAATGTATTAGATCAGATGGAAAATGATGGTTTAAATACATTACATAAGAAAAGATGAACATAGAGAACATACCTAAAATAGACAAATATGAGGACATATTACAATATGATCACTGATAAGATTCCATGTTCAATAATGTGGAACATGAGATCCAATACAATATAGATCTTCTTTAGACCTAAACATCATCTGAAAATGACAAAATGGTCACGAGTAGCTTACAAAGTGGATCGCATCCACATAAGTAAAAATATATATCTTCAAAGTTGTACTTATGTCACAAAGGATGACATGATCTTGTGCAACTTAGGATTTGTTAGCTAAAATCCTAAGGTCTTCATCCAAATCCAATCATAAGTACAAGTCTTAACCATGTGAATAAGTTAATTGAAGTCAAACATGGAGGATACCTCGGATTACTGGTTTAGAATATGAACCGATAACAAACACAGGGGAGACCACTAGTAATGAAAGTGGATCCCAAGGTATTATCTGGAACTCTAAGTCCTCTTCCAAGAGTAAGATGAGTTGAAGTTGATGGGAAGAAACCTAGGAGAATGAGGTCATTAATGAATCCTTCATCAGTTCACACAAGTAAACTTAAAGAATGGAATGTTATGAAATAATATGACATAAATCAAAATCAGGGATGGACGACATGGAAAGGTCAAGGAAAACTCCAAAACCCCCGACATAGGTTATAGGTCTTTGAATAATGAGAACGGCATAGTAATTACATAGGAATATTTGTATAAAGAAATATGACTGCTATAGATATGCAAGTAGAAGACATTAATAGATACCCCATATAGTTGGAAGAGTAACCAACCAAAGGGGCAAAAATGATCAGTCAAGGGTGAATCTAAGGTCAAAAGCTAGAACCCAACCATAACAGTAGAAAAATAGTGCTTTGTTCAAGGAATATGTGAACTTGTTTCCAAACAACTTATTAATTTCAAAGATCATTCCCTTCCCTTTCTCTTTTTTTTTGTTTTTTAAGAATATATTTTTTGTATAGGTTTAACGAGTCCAAGAGAAAAAACTCAAGACCTTCTTCATTTGTAAGCAAGATCGAAGAAGAGAGAGAAGAATGCTTGAGAAAACATTGATCCATGGATTTTACGAGCCCGAATTAGTGAGTGACGGGTGGTACGTTCACAATTTGAGAGTATGAAAAATCCAAAGAATACTTTAGGGGGGAACGTTTTCGTAAATTTAGTCTCCAAAGTCCGAAAAAGTATAAAACAATACAAAGGAGAACTCTCTAAGCTCAGCAAAAGTAAGGTATTCATTTTTTGTAGTTAGTCAACGAGGTCCAAAAAAGGGTTAATTTATCACCATACCAACACTCCTTCAATAACGAGCATAAAACTTTAGATTAATGAGTGTGAAGGAAAAGAAAGGTCACTCGTGATGTTACATTGATTTGCAAGTATGGGGAAAAACAATAAAAATGATGCCTTTGTCTTAAGGTTTTAGCGATCATGAAAATAGCATGAAGAATGCTCGAAATCTATTTCATGCTTTAAACTAGAGCATAAGAAAAGAAAAATTCATCTCAAATAAGTTCCTTTCTCCTAATTTTAGTCTTTGAGACATGAAAAAGAGATAAACATGTACCTCAGAATACTATTCTAGCCACAATGAACTAGAGTATTCCTTTAACGTAAGTAATCCACATGGTCTGGAAAAGGGTTAAACTAATACCTATGTGGATGTTCATTCAATTCCTTTAACGAGTTTAAAGAAACAAGCTAACTTGGAAATCTTGTCATATTTAAGGATTCTGACTAGAGCTTAAAGGTAAATTTGTATAATGGGAGCCTGATATGAAAGGTAGTCAATAGAAGAAATGAGTATGAAGCTCTTATTTTCGCATATAGGAGAACTGACAAGGCTCCCAAGACCTATCAACCTGCAACATGGGAACCATGATAACAACAAGAATTCTAACTAGGGTGCCCCATGTAGGATAAGTTCTAATCCATGGAAGAATAATGGCAACTCAAGAATATAAAGAGGCTTAAAGTCGCATTCCATGGAGAAAAAGTGGGTCCTACGACATAAGATGGAGTAAAGTGTAAATACAATATGAAAGATGATGATGCCCCATCCTATATGTAGGGATACGATATGTAACATTTTAATCCATAGATGTGAATAGAATCAGAAAAACCATTTGACCAATATGACCTAGCAAAAAAACCAATAACATTAGTCTTTCTAATAAAAATGTGATAAAAACTATAGACAATGGGGTAAATATTTAATTTTTTTACCACAAATAGTAACAAAAGGTGAAAAAACTAAGTTATTTGTGAATTTACCTTGTAGTGGTGCAAAAAGGGCGGCCTAGATATTCAACTGTTGATCATGATCAAATTGGTGTACAATTTTTGAAACTGCGAGTTGCAAGTACTCAATCTCTCTCTAAACTTCATTTTCACACCATTTTTATTTGTTTTTAGCTAAATTTTTTGGTGTTTTGATTAGGTTATAATTGTAAAATTACACACATGCGGGAAGGGGCTTGTACATTCGCGTGCTCACAAAAAACAAATTTAGTGGACAAGCATTCACCCTTGTGTGGCATGTGAGTTGCAGTGAACTGCGCCCACGTTTTCCAAAATTCACAAACAAAATTATGGACGTTGATAAAAATAAGTGTAAATTTGCAAGTATGGAAAATATATGGCCAAAAAGGGAACATGAGGATATGGATAGGGAATCCATGTGCAATCCATTAATTCTAAATGCACTACACTAGTGTGCGTTATTGCAATTCTTTCGCACGACGAACATGTGAGCTCAACCAAAACTCTGGAGACATTGGTAAGGTATTGGGATCCCAGACATGGTGTTTTTTATATTCAAGGTGAAATCCTAGATATCAACATGGAATATATCTATTTTATCACCAGTTTATCATTCCGTGGAGTAGCCATAAACTTAAAAGGCTCGGCCCATGGTGTGGGGGATTTTACCGTTTAAGACTATGTCAACACCTACTACATTCCAAGAGCACAGAAGTTAGGAAGTCATATTGCAATTGCACAAATAAAAAAATTTCCACTAAAAGTCATTGTGACTACCATTACACAGGTTGCAGGTGTGGAAGCATTGCATTTTTCTACACACAACTATATGCATCTTGGTATAGAATACTTGTGAAGTGTGATTTTTGATTGGTGGATTGGTCCCGTAGTAAACATGAAGAAGAAAATTATTGACTTCAAGAAAGGAAATAAGAAAAATTTTGGTCATGCAACTATCTTGAATGCATTCTTCTTTGAGCAGAATCTAGGTTTGAGCCCGAGAGTAATACTCCCACTCTCCTGTCCTCGTGAGCCTAGACTCACCAGGTGGGGTGATGTCTTGGTGAGGCAGGGAGGTGGAGACACCAAAGCTGCTTTTGATTCTGAATTTCATGCATGGTGGATTTGATAGGTTCCTTCCATCAAGTAGGTTTCCATATGCAGGTTTGGATTTCTATGGATATCCTGAACTCATGAGTCCTCCCAGAGAAGCATGGGGAGATATTGGTATGTTTTGTTTTTTGATATATTAAATTTTTATGAGTTTTAGTTTGTAAATGTGCAAACTTATATATTTTTGTGAATATAATCGTAATCATAATGCTTGATGCAGATATTGGACCATAACGGCTAGATGGACATCCTAGGGTATTTGTATGACTGATAGAGGTAGGAGGAGCTAATATCGTGCTTATGACACTTGAGGTAAAATTTAGTTGTTTAAATCATGATATTCCTACTATTCGTATGGATATGATTCCTATAGAGATGCAAGAGCAAGTAGTGGGAGTGCACACTGCATGGTTGATATTGCTCCAAAAATTATCTTGATGTGTTATTTGTTACAAAGAAGTAGTGGTAAAGGCATTTGAGGCCCCAACCTCTCCTTAGGAGTATTTGCATCATGAGGGATTATGATACCAGTTATATATATTGATATGTACTATTGACTGGATATGCCGACTTGGAATCATTTTATATTTTTTTGGATTTATTTATACATATATATAGATGCAATGATTCATACTTTCATGTGTTTCTTATTTATACTTGGTTATTTTTTATAGTGTATGATACAAATGCCAGTTGATGAAATTGTTTTGCATATGCATCAGTTAAAGTACTTTGATGTCTTAAAATATGCTTATATGTAATATAATTAAATTGTATTTCAAGTAATATAATTTTTAGAAACTAACAAAATAAAGAAGGATCCTTCATCTGGTAATCACAATTGAGTTGAGATACGACTAACTAAGAGTCAAGTCTAACTTCAATACACGAAATTTTATGGGAAACCACATCTAGGAGCAACTGAATTGTTATCACTCCAAATTTACCCTTGGTTGTGAGAGGATAATCCCAAGGTAACCACAAAACCAACCTTTAGGAGGAAAGTTGTCTTCTTTCCTTCCAGAGAGGTATCTCTCAATAGATAAACATAAAGTACAGATATATTTGAAAGAAATGAATATTAATGGGAATAATGGTTGAAATATGTGGTCATTTGGGAATGGAGTCAAATGTGAAAAATAATTAAAGATGGTGCTTTGCAATGGAGTTCTTAACAGAGGCAAGGTAGTCACTCTTTTATAGTCAAAATGCTGGTTGTCTGGTGATAAGGAAGAATAAGAAACATTCCATTAATATGGACATCTAAAGATGAATCCAATATTAACTTTAGTGGAAAATCTTGTGAATGCTCGAAATTAAAGAATCAGAGCATAAAACTATGAATTCAGATCCAATATACACTTATTCAAGCATTGAAAGATAACAAAATGAAAAGGATAACAAGAAACACATTCGCATGAAGGAAAGAAAGTAAATACTGTAAAATAAATAACACAATAATATCTGGTAGAAAACTTGCTTGGATCTGAAATCTTTATTAAACTTGAAGCTCTCGTACAAAAACCAGTTCTTGCTCACGGGTTCCAACCCTCATTACATTACAAAATCATATTTTTATACATCAAATCTCCTTGTGCTGCTAACTACCTACATGTTAAAAATATGCATATGTAACTGCCTTATTAACTTTGTCAATTGACCTTAACAAACTATTCCTGTCTTATAGGACACCAATCTAATCTATATACTAAAAATAGAATTAAGTTGCAATAAATATGGAAAGGATTCCAAGTGATTCAAGTTTATTGACTACGCCCTATTGATTGTGTTCTTGAAGTCCTGAAAATGATCCAAAAATGTTTCTTTAGATGCGCTACTATTGTTCTAGTTTTTATTTTGAAGCCATCAAGTTGATTGTGTGCCATGATTAGAGATATGATTGCTAATATCCTAAACTTATCACCCATCGCATGTAGAATCTGTTGAAAGTAAAATTCTTTGCTTAAAATATGGCCAAGAATCTTAATCTTTTATCCTCTAACTGCTTTGTTGCTCTGAAAACTTAATGCTGCTTTGAAACCTGTGCTCAAGGATTGATGTTTCACTGCCCTAACTTAGTAGAAAACATGCTTAAATTCCAACTTTGAAAAAACCTGTTCTAAACTGTTCTAAAATTTTCCACATTTGGTTTTATGAGTTTCATAAATGAAATTTCAAAACAAATTCCAAAACCATTCACTGTTTTAAAAATCCATTCCTTGTTTTGTTTCCTTATTCTTGCATCTTCAATCTAATTGTTTATGGATTTCATAAAATGAAATTCAAAAACAATTTACCCAAAATAGTGAAAATTTATGAATAATTTTCATTTCTATGTGAAATCCACCCACTCATTCTGAATACCATGTCTCATTTTTCCTTGATCTTGAACTTTGAATTTAATGGTTTATGAATTTTGAAAATTGAAATTCAAAAAACAATTTCTCCAAATAAATGAAAATTGGTATACAATTTTTGTTTCCCTTGAAAACTATCCACTTGTTCGAAAACCTTGTCTTGTTTTTTATTTGGAACAAGGACATTCAGGAGGGAAGTTTATAACATAAGGTTTGGGACATTAGGGAAATTTTGCGGACATAAGATTTTATACAATATAATTTATTTCGCTTAGATAAAGAGTGGTTTAAGAACATGGTATAGCTCCCAACGAAATAAACATAGGAGTGATACATAGTAAAAAGTAAAACCATGGAAAATTTTCGCTACCACTTCAAAAAATTACCCATCAAGATAGTTGAGTGAGCGAAGTAAATGGTGGTCGCTCATAAAAAAATTATTCCTTTTCAAAATTTAATATGATGTATTTTGATATTTATAAACTATAAAGCCTTGATGGCATAAGGAATTTCATAAACTAGATAAGGATCTAGGCACACAATGAACCTCACAAAGAATTGCAAAGAATTAGCATAAAGAGAGAAGAAGAAGAAAAATCATGAACATGCATTAGTGAATTATGAATGAATGATAATTGATGTTATTACATTGGTAATACATCCTTATAAAGGAGAATAAAGTTTCTAGGAGACAACTCATGCTAGATCACAAAGTAGTCTTACTAAATATGATAAACCCCCATAGGTGAATAAAGTAGTTTTCTAATTAGACCAAGAGCTCAGGAATTAGATAAGGCATGAGTGAGTGATGATATGTAAAGGAAATACTTGATAATCCTGGAATATGGAGAGAAAATAATGGAGGATGGTTTGGCAACAAAAGATACCAGATTCCTAGTTAACTAGCTTTACCTTATCCACATAAAAGCTTGGTAAAAGAAGAATAAGGCATAATCTGCAGGAAAGCGTAGTTACTAATTCTAGGATTCAATGAAGTGGTCAAGATCAACCTAAAATCAGAATTAAATAATTCCTGGGGAATAGGTGGCAAGTGTTGACTTTGTAGTGCAAGTGGATTCCAACTATCTAGGATAGTGGGTAGGAAATTAATCAAAATTGAATAATTATTTTATCCTAAGTTGTGAGTGGGTTTATAATTTTCAAACACCCCCTTTAATTCTAACTTTATGATGATATGTATATGAAAATGGATGCATATAGGTCCCAACAACAATTCTATGGTCACCCTTTAAAAAAAATTATGTCCATAAAGATGAGTAAAGAGGAAAAACCACATGGGGAAAATCCTCCCTCAAGAATGGACATGAAAGGAAAACCAAAAATGCTAAAATGTTGGTGTTTCTTCTGCTCCAAACTAAATTTTGGTGTCTAGAGGAATATTCTTCTTAGGAAGAAAATAAATTTTCTCACCTGGATCAAAAACATAAACAGTTGCAAGATGGAAATTGGGACCATGTAGAGCAATTGAGATCCAATGATGTGTAAGCAAGACTAAAAGTTCTTTAGAGTTGTAATCAGCTACAAGATTATGAGATGACTTGAACTTCAAACCAGTAGCAATGAAATCAGCTCCAGATAGGTGAAATAACTATCCAAGCAAATATATAATATCTCCATCTTCATTTACACAAAGAGAATATGCGCAAGTGATCATGTAGGAAGTAGGAGAGCTCATAAGATCAAGGAGTGCAGATGAAAAGATTGCATGGGTTGATATAACTTCTAAAGAATACAAGAAATCACATATAAGCATCTCATTAGACTCATGAGAATATACTGATAATGAATCCTCTGTAGTAGAAATGAAAGGAGGAAGGAAGGAGATGTTCAAAATCTTCAAGGAGGATCTGAGAAAAGCTAGATAAAAGCATAATAAGAGAGAATTTGTAGGAAAGAGAAGTTACTAATTCTAGGAGTCAATAAAGTGGTCAATATCAACCTATAATTAGAATTAAAGAATCCATAGGGTATAGATGGAAAGTGTTGACTTTGTAGTGCAAGTGGATTCCAACTATCTAGGCCACTGGGTAGGAAATTAATCAAAATTGATTAATTATTTTATCCTAAGTTGAGAGTGGGTTTATAAAATTCCAACACAAAGTGTGAATAAGTGAAAACATTATCTAATGGGTAAAGAAACAATTATACATATTGATCATAAACCACTACAATATCTTCAATCACAAACTAACCTACAAAAAACAATGCATTTTAGGTGGATGGGATTTCTACAACAATTTCAATTGGTCATTAAATACAAGAAAGGAATTCAAAACAAAGTTGCAGATATGCTATCAAGACCTCCAACAAATGCTTCTATTGTCATTCAACAAATTCCTTTGGTACATTCAAGTTATGTTGAACAATATACTAAGGATGAAGACTTTAAAGAAGTATATGAATCATTAATGCATAGCTCTCCAAATTAAGAATTGAATTATCATATCCATGATAATTTGTTGTATCCTCTTGGAAAAATTTGTATTCCACAAAGTGAAAGAGTACATGTGATAAGAGAAGCTCACACTTCTCTCATTTTAGGGCACTTTCGTGTAGGGAAAACTGTAGCACAATTACAGAAGTTTTGTTATTGTCCTCGGAGAATGATACTCTATCCAAGTATGTAAAAGGATGTGTTATGTGTGCAACAAGTAAGCCAAGTAATATAAATTTAGGCTTGTACACTCCACTTCATTTTCCTTCCCATCCATGGTAAAATGTTGCAATGGACCTTGTAGGAGGGTTACCAATGTCTAGAAAGGGACATGATTACTTTCATGGTGTTGTGGATAGGCTTAGAAAAATGTGCATGCTAATTCCTTGTAAAAAGAAGGCCACAACTGAGTTGATTACTCATTTGTTCTTCCAAAAAGGTATGGGTTCATTTTGGGTTACTTACTTCTACTGTATATGATTGAGAATCCCATTTTCTTGGGAAATTTTGGTCATCTCTAAGGGCATTTACGGACACAAAGTTGAACAAGAGCACAAAATTACATCCACAAACTAACGGACAAAATGAAGTGGTCAACCACACGATGGTACATATTCTCTAAGAATATTGTGCCAAGCATCCTAAAATTTGGGATGAGGGGTTGCATTATGTTCAGCATTCCTACAACAGAGCCATGCACTCTTCAACACAAAGGTCTCCATTCGAGACATGTTTTGGATATTTTCCGAATTCTCCATTAGACTTTGTTTATGGGAAAGATTGAGTGGGATATGGTCAAGTTTATGCAGATAAAGCTTTGAATTTTATTCAGTAGATCTAGTTGATTCATAAAACAATGTAAGAGTAGTTGGAATCAAGTCAGGCCAAGTATAAATAAAGACATTACAAGCATCAGGTGGATTATCACTTTCAAGTTGGTGATCGATTTTGGCTTCATAACAGTAAATACAGACTCCAAGGTAGAAGTAGAAAGTTGAAATCAATCAAGTATGATATTTTCACAATTTTGGATCAAGTTGGTAACAATTCTTTCTGATTAGATTTGCCTCCTTATATGAAAATGGGTGAAAACATGAAGTTGCTTACAATTTTTTGAGAATCAGTCACACTGAAAACTCAAGGTCATCACAATCACAACAAAAATATGTAAAAACTGATAGGTATGTTCCTTGCATTGTCCTCTTCAAAAATGTAGTTTTAGTTTGTATGATAAGAGTCGCATTTGAAAGAAAATGGGAGGACACAAACATGTGTCAATTAGGCACCATTTTTTAAACATATGTTATTTCAAAAAATAATAAAAAATAGTGTTCATGTCTGAAAATCCTCAACATATAGTCCATTCCAAAGTACAACCTGTGTAGATTATGAACATACATTTGTTTTTCATAAAATTAATAACCATCTCTAAAAAAATGAAGGGCACACAGGTCACTCATTTTCCAAACCTAAAAATATAAGGTATATGACGTTGGTTCCCGTTAAATTTGTCCTACTATATGTCCATAAAAAAATTTAAAATATATTAGTACGAAGCTAATAGAATTATATAAACCTCTTGTGTTTACATCAAGGTGAAATTCCTAAGGGGGATATGGGTTTGAAAGGGTTTAAGTTGAAAAACATAAAATTTTGCAGTTTTTTGTCAAAAAACAGGCAAAAAATGTATACCAACTTCATGTTTTCACCCAAATGTATTATGTTGTTAATGTGAAAAACTTAAAATTTTATGAGCCTCCTAGATTATGGACCAATATGTACAGGTTCAAGTACCTTATGTTGATGATTTTTCTCCTAAATACGTCAATGAACTTCAAGAAGATGTCATACTTGATAAGAAGGTCTGATCTTCATGAACATGTGATGTGGAATATCTTTGTATGGGGATTAAATGAATGCATCCAAGAAAGACACGATGGCTAGAGACTAAAAGAGTGAGGGAGTTGTACCCTCACTCGTTTTATGAATTATTCCATGGTTTTGGTGGCCCAAAAGATTCCTAGTGGGAATTTTGATCCAGGACGATCTCCAAGAATGATCAAAATAAAATCCTTCAAAATGAAAACATAAGCTGGTAGTTGCATAGATCTTGATGATATCTTACCAATGAAATTCATTTCATGCAAAATGGCTTCTGGATGAAAACGTTTTTGAGTTCGAAAGTTTCGGCATGATAAGTAAAGGGTTAAAAAAGGGACCACAAGGAATACCCACAGGGTTCCACGTGGCATGTACATTCTATAGGTATGGCGACATGGCATAGTTAGGGACTTCCACGTTGTAGGTATGTGGCACTTAATTGAAAATTGCCATCCAGGTGGCATCTAGTTGGTGTCCAATTGGACCAATCGAATGTCACCACGTGGCGATCAGATTGGCCACAATTCAGTTTTATTTACCAAAATGTTTAGCAGTCAAGGGGGATTGAAACCTTGACCTATACCTCTGCCAAAGTCTCCACACTATCTGTCTGTCTAGGATTCATGTTGATGTTTATTAACCATATGGATTGCAAGCTCTATTTAAAGTTTATCTGTTCATTATTTGGAAAAAAGGGGTGGGGCCAAGGACATATCCCTCGACCCCATGTGTTATTTTTAAACTATATTGTAACATGCAATTTGTGGAACCAGGGAATAGTGGAAAAAAGGTACAACATCACATATCACCAAGAGCCAACACCACCACATTTCAATGTTACCACATTAAAAGGAGGGAAGTGAGGCCCATGGGATTTGACCCCAGGATCTCTTCCATATTCACACAACATTGTACCAATGGACCACAACCCAATCCTTTGACAAGGATTGCCACAATATTGTTAA
This sequence comes from Pseudotsuga menziesii, assembly GCA_001517045.1. Classification (NCBI taxonomy): domain Eukaryota; kingdom Viridiplantae; phylum Streptophyta; class Pinopsida; order Pinales; family Pinaceae; genus Pseudotsuga; species Pseudotsuga menziesii. The sequence continues at coordinate 122,312 of LPNX011090820.1, read as the reverse complement.
AAATTTACATTGAATTCTAAATCCCAAAAAGGACACATTTCCCATGGTTTCGTGCCCCCAAAAATGTTATTTAAACCCTTGTTCAAAGCCACGATGGGAATTGGAGTTCAACGCCAAGATTTTACATAGTTCCCGATGTGGGATAAAGGTACATAAAAGTATGATCCGTACAGGAACAGATGATGGTTTTCTTGAAGTGTTTTCCAGAGGAGGTCTCAGGCAAAGGGGATCAAGTTTATACTCATTTTTCTCAAAATTTTGAGAAGAACACAGTGGTGCAGTCTGTTTCTGTGTTTGACTGAAAAAAAATCATAAGTATCTCTATAACTCATGTATGTAAGATTTTTGAATACTTAATAAGATCCCCCTTCTCATTGGAAGTGGCCCAGACACGTATCCCAGGAGGCGTGAACTCTGTTATCATCTATTTTCTGCAATTTTATGGTTTTCATACTTATTTATGTGCTTATGTGTTTCAATTAAGCATTTAAATTATTTTTTTAAGCCTTTTTAATAATTTGATCATTCAAGTTATTTACATGCAATTAATGGTTAAAAATATCCTTTAAAATTCATATTAATCACAATGCCACAATCACTATCACACTGTCTTAATATGTATTGCACTATATCAACCTGTACATGCCTCAAATATATTCCTTAAAACAATCTTCCATAAATTTCATTTGTATCCTAAAATTTTACATCATATACATTTCCAAAACATTAAACATTACAAGAGATTAGCCATATGCCACAACATAATTGTGTATTATGCCAAGACCATCATACAATATGTCTAGATAATCACGATGACCAATACAAACAAATCACCAAGATCTATTCCATGATCATCATAAAGTGTGCACCAACATCTATGTCAATATTACCATCACTTATTCATATAGATAAGCACAACAACATGTACAAACTTCATACATTTTCAAGACAACAAGATGGGCCCTAGTCCATGAAAAGCATGGACATCACAAGAGAGACCCATGTACAAGAGCCATACCATATATATTCGAAGATGGCCATCATCATATCTCCCATAACATATATAATGACTTCAAAGAGATATACTAAGAGATTGTCTCACATACCAATATCCAAGATGACCTCTATCCCTTCAATACATGTGTCATCACAAGAGATACCCACAAGCATGAACCATACCTTTTCCAAGATTATAAGATTAAGAGAAAATATAGAATCCAAAAGAGTATCTATATAGATTAATCACATAAACCTCGTAACTAAATTTCCAATGATCCAAGAAATTTTTAATTCTAATACCGTATGAGAAAGTTATGCCATTTTTCATGAATATCCTCAATCCTCAAAGATGCCCAAAAATTGATCCTCCAAAAAGTTTCACACTTTTTCTCCAAAAATGTGCAATAGAAAGAGAGACTTGATTTATGATAAAACGAAATGTTTGGCCTTCTATTTATGCACTCTATCATGATCTAGTATCTTCTTTTAATGTCTCCTTAAAATCATCCTTAATTCGCGGATCTCCATGTTTTAAGGGCGTCTCAAGGGTTAGTACCCCACCTCAAGGACCCATCATGACACTTCATGCCAAAACTTCAATATCACTATGTATATTCTCCAAAGGGATCCTTAGGGCTTGAACACATCATCATACTTGGTGGATATGTCATTATTTGTTGTGGATATACTTGCCACTTCATTTGGTCTAATGGGCCAAAGTACCACAACTTTCGGGGTCATGTGGATAAAACATTATTATTTTTGGGGTAATTCAAGATTCACGCCAACTTACTTTGGACCAATTTTGGGGACTCTTTAGGGACTTCTCCATCGTGGGTCATGTAACCCAAAAATCATGGGAAACTGTACCAAACAACATTGTTTATGGGTTTCTTTACCTTTTATTTAAACATTTCCTTATGGGACAAACCTTATTACTTTGGGGGCTACTTATCATGGTCATATGGACCAATCATTCTGGTCATGTAAACCAAACACCACTCCTTTCGGGGTTATGTGGACCCATAATCATGATTTTGGGATATCTTCCACAATTCATCCCAATATGCTTTGCAGCAACCTTAGGGGCTCTCTAGGGCCTTCTCCAACATGGGTTATGTGGCCCCACCTACATGGTCATGTGGACCCAACACCACTATTTTATTAATTTCTTCAAATTTATTACTAACATTACTTAGGAACACCTTTACAAACTTTCTTATACTTCTTATCATCATGGTCATATAACCCGTCATCATGGTCATGTGAGCCAACATCATTTATTTAGGAAATTATTCACACTTCTTTAGGACACTTTAGGGACTCCTTTACACTCCACATCGGCATGATCATTAGGGTATTCTCTAGGGGATCTATACCACTTATGTATAACTCAACGTGTCCTCACATGAGGGCCATGTGCAACTGCCACACCATAAGGGAGCTACTTTGGGTTTATATACACTTATGATCAAGGGATTTCTTAGGTTATTCTTTGGGGGATTCAAGGATTCATTATACATTCCCAAAAAATATATCTCTACTACAATCACATCATCATTACCACCTTGACACCAGATATATTTTCACCCTTTTAACATCAATGAAAACTTCCTCCAACAATCTCCCCCTTTTTCATTAATGGAAACAATTTCAAATCTCTCTCCCCCTTTGACATAAATGACAAAAGGGGTGAAACAACTTTGTTCACCTGCTCCCCCAAGGTTTATGTTGACTCCCCTATCAATATGCTTCTCTTCTATGACTTTTGTTTGCTAATCATTTTCTCTCTTGCAGAAGATAACTTTACGTGACTATGCATGCATTCTGAAAATATTTTTCTTTGTTGACAATACTCCCCCTTTGACTATGTTGAGCCCCCCTTAGAATTATCCATTTCTTGAAGCTTTATGAAGTAGCTCCCCCTATGTTCCCGAATAATTTACCAAACCACTACTTTGCTAGCTTTTCATCGACCTTCCTTTCATGATACTTAGACTCCCCCTCAACATTATCCATAATACTGAGAGATTTTGTGCCAATTTGTTTAGAACAATAGGTACTGCTCTACTATAGGACCATAATCTGTAATGTTGACACCTTTTTTTTTATATGTCATTATTACTTTACTCTACAACTTCTATAGATGTGTCCTTTGAGTCTTCTATATTGACTTGTTTTTCCTTCACTTCTTTATCATGTAATACCAAATACTTTCTATATTCAATATTCGAACATTGCTCTAGCATGTAAGAGAATTGCTTTGGTTTTCTCTCTTGATATGTGAACTTTCATCATTTATATAGAGGAGCAATCAAAAACCTTATTTCTTTTGTCCTTCTGGAATATTCTTCTACACTTTATTATATCTGATATCAAAATTCTCTTTTATGGAATACTTTATAATGCTTGTACATTCATGAGCTATGTGTCCATAGTTGTTGCACTTGTAGCATTCAACATTTTGGTTCATCCTACTTTTACAATTTATTTCCATGTATCCATAATTGTGGCAATTGTAACATTTGACATTGTAGTTCATGTGGACACCTCCATTTATTTCCTAATCCTTCTATCCATAAGCTTTGCAATCTCTGACCCTATGTCCAAAATTGTTACATGAAAAACAATAACCATAAAAGGAACTTTGATACCTCGGAGAAAAATAGCTTCTTTGTGATGTAACATATTTGTAGCCAATATTCTTCCTTGAACCTTGACTTCTTCCTTTGTAGTATTTTCCTTAGTGGGAGATTCTAAAAGCATCTGCATAACTCTTAGCCTTTCCTTGACTTTCCTTGTATGGTATCTTGTAGATTTCACTTTCATCAATGCTCTTCTCAGACCTTGAATTTGTGTTCAACTAGAAAATTGTCTTTTCCAAATCCCATTTTAGTGAAAGGATCTCAATTTCTTGACTTTGAAAAATATCTTACTTCTCTTGAAGTTGATTTGTTAGGTCTTCTTCAATTTTCTTGGCCTCTTCTATCTTACTTCTTAAGCCAAAAATGGTCTTCTTAGTTTCTTCAATACTATCTTCCATCTACCTTTTTGAATTGTGATCATCCATATGAGATATTTGTAGTTGACCTTTCAGTAATTGGTTATCATCTCTAATATTTGAGAGGTCCACTTTAGTTTCCATTGATTCGAAAGTTAACTTTTCAAATTCTTTCCTTAAGGATTGAATTTTAGCTTCTTTTTCTTAACATGAATTGTCCTTTCTTTTACATGCTTCATCCTTCTCTTTTAGTTGACTTGCTAGCATTGTATTCTCTTGTCGATACTTTTTCATTTGTTCCATTAGAGTATTTTTCTTATTTATTTATTCCTTCAACTCATCTAGGGTACTAATAAGTTTTTCTTTAATATCTACGACCCCTTCAATTTCTGAATCTTCTTTATCTTGAAATGCATTGCTTTCATAAATTTCATTATTTGATTCTGGATGTCCTTCATTTTCTATTTCATTTTGATTTTCTTCATGTTCCTGATGGAGATATCCCTTTGTGTAGAGGTTTTGTATCTTGTCTATTACACTAAAATATTGTCATTTTGCCTAAATCCCTAGAGTACATGTACGAAATGACTTTTTGAGGGGATTTTTCCTTGTTATGAGCTCATTTCTAGGAACACCAACACACCTTTCCTCTTGAAATAAGGAATCATCCTAAACTTACGTTGGTTTCTAGTTGACAAAAGGTGTCAGTGACACTCCTTTCCTTTGTGCAAGGAGAGGTGTCCATTCCTGACACATGTTGCTAGTGTTCAAAGAGCGTCGGTGCTTATTAAAAGGAAAAAATATAGGTTTTGAGAGATTTCTAGAATCAATCCCTCATGGAGGCTTATCCCAACCAATTAGATTAGGTGGAATTCGAGCCCCTAACCCCTAGGTATGATCCCTCAACTTCCTCCAAGTAAATATCAACCCATTTGATCTCCTTGTGTCCTATAAATGTAATCTTACCTTCATGGTTTATGGGGGACCAAAAAATCACCTTCATGCTGTTAAAATTCTTCTAGGAGTGAGAGGCAAAGAGATTGAAGTTTGAAGGTGAAAGACTTATGGGGAGAAGCCCAACATAAAGGAAATTTGGTTGTAATTATTTCCTCATTTACATTAATACAAATATGTTTTTCATTTCCTATAAATAATGTGTGATGTTGTTTATTTATTTTCTCCTTGATAATTAGCATAGATCTATTAAATTATCTTGTTTATTTTATTTTGTTTCTTGTCCTTTGTATATTTTGCAGGTATCTCTTCTTCACGGTTGGATCACAAAAATCATCAAGAAGGCAAGGATAACCTTCAGAAAAAGGTATAAAATCTTTATATTCAAGTAGTTTGATAATATAGGGAAAGGTTGCATAGTTTTACTTGTTTTTTTCTAGATGTAAACCATTTAGACTAGGGAAATGGTTTTTGTACGCACTAACAAGATTTTTCTGGTAACATTGTTCTAGATTCCTTTACCTGATGTACACTTTCCAACTTTTTCTTTCATAGGATCAAATAGTCCATGCAAGATGATATCCATTTCCATTGCATTAATCTTCATTAACTCCTTCTTGTCTATTGTTTTTGGTGTTTTTTGGAGCAGTGTAATCATTCACAACAAAATTATAGAGCCTTAAATATTTTCCCTTTAAATAGAGTCTCATCCTTATAATCCAATGATCAAATTTTGATCCATAAAATAGAGGAACCCCATCTGCAGAGTAAATACTTTCATGTTCATCCATGATCTCCATATATCTTCCTTCTAGTTGTTAGATTGTTCTTGAAGGAACTTGCTCTGATACCAATTGTTAAAAACACTAAGAGGGGGGGTGGGGGGGGTGAATTAGAATTAAGCACTTTTTACCATTTCAAACATTAGTTGTATCATGTAAGCATTGGCCATTAACAATGCCATTCATCATCACATAAATTATACATAGGGAACAAGATATTTAACTTGGAAACCCAAATGGAAGAAAACCACAAAAGGATTTTTAGTATATCATGTCAAGATTACATTCATATGAAACACTAACTTCCAATATTATTTAGCACCAACTAGAAGGAGCCACAAACACCTTGATTTACAGGCACCAACATGAAGGAATCTCCTACTCCCTAATTTACCAGCACCGACAGGAGGGAGGCTCTAACCCCCTAATATCAAAGGAACCAACCTAAATAGAGGACTCCAATCCTTAGTGATCTCCAACTCACTAGATTTACCAGCACCAAGACGAAGGAAGCTACAACTCCCTATCCTTGCCCCATCCTTCCACACTGATATGAAAAAGAGAATCAATCTATCACTGTCACTTTATCTAGAACAACATGTATTTGTCTCATTGTCTCTGTCATTATGTGTCTATATCACTTCCTCGATCAACCTGTACCTATATCACGGTCTCTATCAAATTGTATCACTGTATCACAACCTCTGTCACTAGGTCACAATGCCCCAATCATTGTCTTTGTTAACATGTATCATTGTGTCTATAAACTAGTACTTTCATCTCTGTCTATGTACCTGTAAAAATTTCCTTGTCACAATCAATGTATCTCTATATCAATGGCATAATCACTACCTCTATCACAATGTCACTACCAATGTCACAATGCAACAATCACTATCACACTATCTCAATATCTCTCACACTATATCAACCTATACATGCCTCAAATATATACCCATAAATAATCATCTATCGATTTCATTTGGATCCTTAACTTTTACATCATATACTTTTCCAAAACATTGAACATTCTAAGATATGATCCATATGCCACAGCATAACCATGGAATATTCCAAGATAATCACCATGATCTATGCCAAGACTATCATACAATATGTCCAGATAATAACCATGATTAATCCAAATAAATCACCAATATCTATGCCATTATCATCATAAATTGTGCACCAACATCTATGTCAATATCACTATCAAGTATTTCAAGAAATAAGCACAAGAACATGTACAAACTCCATACCTTTTCAAGACAACAAGATTGACTGTAGTCCATGAGAGGCATGACCATCACAATAGAGACCCATGTACAAGATACATACCATATCTATACCAAGATGACCATCATCATATTCCCCATAACATATATAATGACTTCAAATATATATACCAAGAGAGAGGCTCACATACCAATATCCAATATGAGCTCTATCCATGAAAGGCATGTGCCATCACAAGAGAAACCCACAAACATCAACCATACATTTTCCAATATTACAATATGAAGATACAATATAGAAACCAAAATAGTATCTATATAGATTAATTACATATCCCTCATAAACATCTTTCCAACAAGCTAGGAATTTTGTAATTTGGATACTGTATGAGAAAGTTATGTCATTTTTCATGAATCTCCTCAATCCTCATACATGCCCAAAAATTGCTCCTCCAAAAAGATTTACACTTTTTCTCCAAAGATGCACAATATAAATAGAGAATTTATTAATGATAAAATGAAAAAAAAATCCTTCTATTTATACACTTCATCATGATTTAGTATATTCTTTTAGTGTCTCCTTAAACTCATCCTTAATTCATGGATCTCCATGTTTTAAGAGGGTCTCAAGGGTTAGTACCCCACCTCAAGGACCCATCATGAAAATCCATGTCAAAACTTCAATATCACTCTATATCTTCTCCAAATGGATCCTTAGGGATTGAACACATCATCATACTTGGTGGATATGCCATTATTTCTTGCGGTGATCCTTACCACTTCATGTGGTATAATGGGCCAAAGTACCACAACTTTCGGGATCATGTCGAAAAAGCATTATTATTTTCGGGGTACTTCAATATTCACACCAAATTGCTTTGGACCAATTTTGGGGACTCTTTAGGGACTTCTCTACCATGGGTCATGTAACCCCAAACTCATGGGAAAGTGTACCAAACACCTTTTTTTATGGGTTTCTTCACCTTTTATTTTAACATTGTCTTAAGGACCAATCCTTATTACTTCAGGGGATATTTCGCATGGTCATATGGACCAATACTTCTGGTCATGTAGAGCCAACACCACTACTTTCAGGGTTATGTGGACCAATCATCATGTTTTGGGACATCTTTCACACTTCATCCCAATATTCTTTTCATCAATCTTAAGGTCTCTCTAGGGCCTTCTCCAACATGGGTTATGTGACCCCACCCACATGGTCATGTGGACCCAACACCACTATTTTAGGAATTTCTTCACATTTCTTACATGCATTACTTAGGAACACCTTTACGAACTTTCTTACACTTCTTATCATCATGGTCATGTGACCCACCATAATTGTCATGTGACCCATCATCATGGTCATGTGACCCAGAATAATTTATTTAGGAAATTATTCACACTACTTTAGGGCACTATAGGGACTCCTTTACACTCCACATCCACATGATAATTTGTAACACACCTCAAAATCATAACATAATCTTTTTTTTTTACATGCATTTTCTTTACAGTCATTTACTAGCAGCTTACTCATGTGCAAGTTATGAATATATTTATCTTCATTGTTATGATAGGTTCTGTTGATTAAAGGCAGTGGCTAGCTCCTTTCGAAACTTTCATTCATTCCCATGCAAATGATGTTCTTCGTTTACTTGTTTTAATTTGATTACTTTTTATGAGGGTTTTACTTACCCTAAGGCTTGGGGAGACTATCCATAGTTTTAACCCTAATCTTTATGTAATAAGTTGGTTAAGTGACCATTATAAAGGCCTTAGGCCTTGCCATAGCCTAAGCTATGATGTATGGTGATCCTCCCCTTAAGCGCAATGGCTTAGGGTTTGTAAAGTCATATGATACCACCATATGGTAAACTTTCGTTATAACTTGATATAAAGTATGAAGGTTTGAAATGTTGTTTTTTATTAGAAATATGTATCAATATAACTTTTTTGTTTGTGGTATTCCTTACCCCATGATCCACGATGAGTTTGTTTCTTGGAATACTTGATTATACCATGGTCCATGCGATGTAATAAATTTAATGGCATGCAAATAAAAGTTTGGCTTTAAGCCATGGTTCATATGATGCAATAAGGTTCTTTGCATTCGGGTTAAACGTATGGTTTGTATGCAAAGATTAAAATCTATGATTATTTGTCCAAGAGTTATTAAACTATGTCCTTGTTTGACTTTGATAATTAAAGTGTGGCATGGCTACAAGTTGACAGTGTAGCCAGGCTTCCCACACAGCTGCTAAGCTACATTCTCTACCGTCCATCTATACATATTTGAAGCTAGGGTTTAGACAGAGGTTTAATGTGTTTGGAATTTTTTTGAAACCTCAATTGTCCTATTTGGTTTGCGAAGGAAGAGCCAAGCTCTTCTCTGTTCAGGGTGGGAATGTACAGGTTGTTTGATATTTTATGTGGCTGACAAGAGCCGAAGAGATCTTCTATGGTCATGAGTGATGATGGTGTCTGGGTTTTTTTGTTTTAGACATGTGCTAATAGCATGATTTTTGTTTCTTCTTTGATTTTTTACTGGGATTCCACGTGTTCTCTGGTAGACTACATTGTAGAATTTGTGCCACAACCAAGCTTTCCACTACCTCGCCATTCAATCTGTTTGTTTAACAGGTAAGGGCTTAACTTATACTTAACTTCTGCATTTTACTTGTTTAAAATATCAGTATTAATCAAAGTCTAAGTTTCCTTTGTGTGTATTTGTGGGAAGAGGAGGGATAAGGGTATTCCAGAGGAGCCGACTCATGGTGATCTCTGCAAAAATGCTGAGGTAAGGGTTTTAACCCACGTTTTTTCCTCCATTTTTTTATTAAACAATTTTTTACTTATTCTTTACTATAACATGTTATATGCAGGTTGATGGTGCTAGAGAGGGAGGTGACAGGATCACCTCCTCCTAGGCCTACATTTTTAAATTCCCAAGTAAAGTTCTTGCTTAAAAACCCAGTATAAAACAATTTCTTATTTTTGTAGTTATGGTTTCAGTGATGTGTATTAACTAAGCTGCAATTGATGGTTGCAAGTAACGTTGGGCATGACCATGGGTCGAGAGTGGTAGCCACATCCTTTTTAAGATAAGTGCTCATAAATTTTTGTATTCATTTTGTAGACCCCTGGGATTTTACCTTGCACCGTCTTTGCATCCTTTGCTTTGGAAATATTTGTTAAGAGTTATGTAATGTTCGTTGTAATTTTCTTGACAAGGTTTGGGTTCCATTTTGAATGGTGTTACTCCAATTACCTTAAAGTTTAATGCTAGTTTTTAATGAATGTGGAATCCATCATAGATGTTCTTACAACCACTTCTTATTATGTGAACTGGATGTTAATAAAAGGTGTCCAGTCATTGTGATTCCAATATTCGTTTTGCTTTCTGTTAACTTGTATACTGTTTATTTTTAAAAAATCGATGGCTTACATCATAGATGGTCTTATGGCCACGAACATAGTGATTAGTTTTATGTTACAATACTTCCTTTGTTGGTGAATATAGTAGGGATGTTTCCATACTGTGTTAATAGTTTATCCCCTGCGTAAATTAATGGTAGCCATTAATGGACTTACGACCATTTCATTCTTTACTTATCGTTTGTGGAAATATTAATATGACCCATAGGGTCTATGACTACTTGTACAGCATATATCATTTTGATTTTATGTAATGCTCAGCTGCCATCAATGATGGTTGTAACGCTAGTCCTTGGGGAAAACGAAATCTTGTTTTGTTACTGGGGTTTAATGTAGTGAATGTAGCTATAATAGCTAGCACACCAATTTGTGAATATATTTATATTTGTTTTGAATCTTTATCTGTATTTAATTTACTTCGTGGATATTATAACTCTATCTTAGGATATTCGATCCGTATATGTTTGTTTATGAAAAATCTAAAAAGATTGTTTTAACATACTTCCTTGATTTGATTTTAGGAGAGGACTAATAAAATGTTGATTTGTCTACAATGGCCTATAGTATGTTAATCGGTTTAGATTTAGATAATTTTTGCTACGGTAATATTGTTGTAGATCTACAATTTAGATAATATAAATCGTAGATGATGTATGTATTTGGATCCTTGATCCGATTGGGTTTTTTTTCTTAGATTCATAAGAATGGTTTAAGTGAGATAAACGTTATGTAAGAGGTTTACATATAGTTTTATTACGTTTATTATTTAAATGTTTAGATCCTTATAGATTGTATAAGTATGGAATTATAATTATAATGTAGGGTTCTTCATATGGTTTATTTGTAACATATATACCCTATACATACGTAATCTCTTAAGACTTAATTTAATTCTAGATATTCGACCTACTATTAGTTTCAATTTACAGACTAAGAGATAATATAGGTAAAGAGTGTAGAAATGCATTACTAAAAATATGTTGTATAGAAAATAAATTGATATAGTTCGATGCATATACATTAAGTGCATAATTTTGATTTCCAGCATATAATCCATAAAGAAAATTCTAACTCAAGGTTGGATACCTGATCTAAGAAACTTTCCTAGTATCCATTTCACATTTTACAGTCATCATAACTAATTCAAAACTTGATAACTAAACTAGACTAATCGATGCATACTAGGTTTTAACTTAACAGGTTCAAATCTAGGATACAACATTCTACTAAAGTTTTAGAACCTAAAGTAAGAACCTGGCACCGCTGCTGGGAAAACAAAAGTGGAAAAGTTGTTCCTCCCAACCAACTCCCAAAGCAACCAAGTTACTTGCTCCAAATCCCCTGATCCTATTTGTTCAACCACAAGAGAAAAATCCTTCAATGTGCCATCTCTTTCATTCACAGATTCAATCCACGTTCAATGCTAGCCTCCTACTACTCATGGAAATACTAATAGATAGTATTTTGCCTAGGACTTGGTCATTTATGAGCCTCCTTCTCTTTAGCAATCAACTAGGAGTTGTGACCTGATTTTTTGGGATGATGCCTCCTGCATCTTGATTTCTCACTCAGTGGCTTCAACCACTTGTTTTTTCCTATTATGGGTTAGAAAACACTCTTTAACAGCTATATCCACTTTTTTCCCCCCTTCAGCATATTTTATTAAAATAAAAAAAATGATTTATTACAAAATGTTTTATTTTTTACTTTCTGCCAAAAATAATAGTTAAATTTTGTTTTAGCAGGATTAACAATAAGTTATTAATTATTGGTGCATTACATACACCTCCCCTTAGAGGATAATGTCATCCTTGGTGTTATAATCTTTCTGCATTATTCTTCCATTTCATCATCTTGGAATAAGACTGAATATGCCTCCTGCGTATTACTTTCCATTTCCCAAGTAGCTTCTTCCAGACAAAGGTGCTTCCATTGCACCTTGACTTGTCCAATGGTACGGTTCCGGAGTAAAAGTTCTCTCCTATCGAGAATGTGCTCCAGTCCCACCTAGAACTCTCCTTTGGGTTCCACCTAGATCACATTCCAATCAATCACATGAGAAACATCATGCAAATATCTTTTTAAAATAGAAACGTGAAACACATTATGCACTTTAATATTGGTGGTAGGGCTAACCGGTACGCAACCGACCCCACTTTAGCCAAAATTTCAAATGTACTGCAACACCTGGGTGCCTACTTTGAATACTTTCCCAATCTCAAGGAAATTTTCTTGGGCTTTACCTTTATATACACATGTTCACCCACCCTGAACTCTCTAAGAATTATTTTTAAATCAGCATAAATTTTCTGCATGTCTTGGGAAGCCTTCAATTTGTGTTGTACATGTTTCACGGTTAGCTCCATGTATTTTAATAAATCAGGTCCTAACATTAACCTATCAATTGGAATGTTCCATGAAATTGGAGTATTACATTTGCATCCATATAATATTTCGAAAGGACTCATACCTGCAGAAACTTGAAAATTATTATTGTAAGAAAATTTCACTAAGTGTAGGTAGTCTTCCCACTTACCTGGTTTTTCCATGACATACATCCTTAGAATGTCCTCTAGGACTTGGTTTACTCTTTCAGTCTTCCCATCCGTTTGCGTATGATAAGCAATACTGAAATTCATCTGTGTTCCTAAATCTTTAAACAAAGCTTTCCAGAAGTTACCTATAAATTTTGCATCTCAATCTAAGACTATTACTTTTGGTACACCATGTAACCTGAATATCTCTTTCATGAAAATATATGCAATGTTAACAAATTTATAGGTATATTTAACATGAATAAAATGAGTATCCTTATTTAATTTATTAACTATGACCATGATTGAATCATGTTGTCAGAAATTATTTGGCACGCTTGTTATAAAATCCATACTAATTGTTTCCCATTTCCATTACAGAATGGGTAGTGGCTACAACGATCCTGCTGGATGTTGATGTCCTGCCTTCACTTGTTGACATTCCAAGCAGCAAGCTTAGTATTATGCCACTTCCTTCTTCATGTTTGGCCAAAATAAATATTTTATGATCATGGTGATCATCTTCTAGTATCCGGGATGCCCTGAATACGATCGTTTATATAGCTCATTCATCACTGTAAGTTTGATTTTTTCTATATTTGGTATGTACAACCTATTTTTATGCAGCAACAGTCCTTCTTTATTTAGGATGAAATCTATTTTTACTTGATTTTGTTCATTTTTAGCATTCCTTTCTTTTAAAATTTGGTATTCCCTATCAGAATTTTCAGCGCTTAGGATCTGATTTTCTAAATTAGATTCATAGATGCTACTTGCAAACAGTGAATTTGCATGATGACTCAAAGCGTCTACAACTTTTTTTCCCTTTCATTTTATGTGTTTGATTTCAAAATCATATTCGCTTAAGAAGGACAGCCATCTTTCCTATCTCGCATTTAATTTTTTTTGATCAAATAAATATTTAAGACTTATGTTATCTGACATAAGCAAAAATTTCCTTCCAATTAGATAATCTCGCCACATTTTTAAGGCGTGAATTGTGGTAGCAAGTTCAAAATCATGCATAGCATATTTCTTTCCATTTTCTTTTAATTTCCTAGACTCATATGCCACGACATAATTTTATTGTATTAAAACCCCATCTCACCCTTCCTCGTAAGCGTCAATACATAAAAAAAAGTCCTTGAAAGGATCAACAATATTTAGGATTGGGGCGGTAGTTAGTAGATGTTTTATTTTATTAAAGCTTTCCATACATTTTTCAATCTATTCAAATTTTTTACCTTTCTTCTTTAATGAAGTTGTGAGGTAGGAAATATTAGAAAAGCCTTCAATGAACTTCCAGTAGTATCCAGTAATCCCCATAAATGATCTGATGTCGGTCACTTTTTTAGGAACCGACCATTCAGTGATGGCCTTGATTTTTTTGGGGTCAACAGAGATTCCATCCTTGGACACTACATGTCTGAGGTTTTGAATCCTATCTTTAAAGAAATCACATTTACTGAACTTTTTATATAGCTATTGTTCTCTTAATACTTGCGGAATTATCTTTAAATGTCCATTATGTTCTTGTTCTTGCTTTGAGTATATTAGTATATCATCTATGAAGACAACCACAAACTTAACCACATAGTTACATAAGATGTTGTTCATTAAACACATGAATTCAACATGTGTGTTTGTCAACCTAAAAGGAATTACGAAAAACTCGTAGTGACCATAGCATGTCTTATAGCCACGCATGTTATAGCATATTTTACCACACTATGTGAATCACACTTGTATGGCCTTCCCCTACCCCTCTATAGACTCTTTTGGACCCCATGGACCCTTTTTATACCTTTGATGTTTCCTTGGTCATCCCTAAAAACATGCTTAAATTGCTATACGCGACTTTTAAACCCTTTCTCGCGTATATACGCGGGTTTGACCACTAAAACCGCGTACATCAGGATGTGTGCAAAAGGCCAAATTCTTTTGGAGTTTTCCTTGACATGGAACCAAATCACTTGTCTCCTAGCCTTCCATATGCCTTGAGATCGCTCGAATTCGACCCTTCATTGCCCCATTGAAGAGCTATATAAGGAACCCTTTGGATACATTGAAGAATGTGTGAGAATTGAGAGCAAAGAAACTATAGTCCATTGTTGCCGGAACTTGTGCTTGAGTCTGCATCCCTTTGTTCCTTGGAGCACTTTGGTGTTCTTCCCAAGCTTTCCTTTTGCTTGTGAGCTTACTATCGAGAGATGGAGGATTGAGGTGGTGGAGGCCCAAGTGGGGGATTCAGTTTCTCCGATTCGCAGATGTGTCGACAGAGGTTGTATTCATTGTAATCTCTGATTTTATATTAATAGAAATATATTTTTCTGTCCAATAATGTATGTTTGAATGAATATTTTATCCATGGATGATTTCAAATTCTTATACGTTGTTGATTATATATGCTAGAGTAGATCTAACACCAATATATATAGCATGCTTGTCTTTTTTACTAATTGTTGAGGAAGTAATCTATCAATTCAAGCTGGAGTTGGAAAGCTCAATGGGGATCTACTTCAACCTTCCGGAATAAGGTACGAGTTTTGATCCTTTAGTGTTAGATATTTGATTTCTCTTGCATATTGGAAAGGATTGATTTTTGGAGTCAAGTTGTCTATTGTGGTACCCCAAGCCATAGGAATTTCTCTCCGTAACAGAATTGGTGACTCTGCTGGGGACGTTCCTTGTTTTTCTTTGGGGTTTGGGGGCACAATGTGCTTGATATTCTTGACTTGCTCTTTGTTTCTCCTTGTTTATGTGTTGCATTTTATAGTATGTTCATCCATTGACACTTCACTTTATTGGTTTGACCCTTGTCCTACTTTTTACCACTACCTTCTCTGTATACGTAGGTTTTTGGCCAAAATTCGTGTACATACGCAGATTTTTGGCCAAAAGTCACATATACACGCAGGTTTTTGGCCAAAATCTGCGTATACATGCAGCTTTTTGGCCAAAAGTCGTGTATATATGCAGTTGTTCTTTAAACAGTCGCGTACATCCTCCCTTTTGGTGAGTTTGATGTTGTGGGACGTTGTTGGGTGGGTTGTGAGTGTCGTTGGGTTTTCCTTGGGTCTGATGTTGTCTGTTGGATGCTTCTTTTGTGACCAAAGACCACTTTTTCATTGATTTTTCTTTGAAAGAAATTTTAGTCATTTATCCTTTTTGTTTTTCCATTAGTGCATTACTCTTTTTTGTCTCGGTGTCTTGTTGGGCTTGTGTTTTATACTTGCTGCAAAGATTGAGAGTTTTAGATGACTTTTATTGCATTTTTCATTCTTTTATATTGAAAAATATGAAGTAGTTGCACTCTTAGTTGCATCTTAGATATGGATTTGAGGAGGTACTTGCATTGGATTGCTTGGATGAGATTTGTGTTTAGGCTTTCATATAGGAAGGACTTCATTGGCATTCGAAAAGGAATATATATTTATGCATCTCATGTAGTGGCATACCCTAGTTTTCATTTGACAAAGATTGCACTTAGCATTGTTTGTTATGGTGTGCATATTTATTTCACTGCTGAGTCATAATGTCATTAGTTACACGGCCATTTCCCTTTGAGTAATTACAGCCAATTAAAATCAACGCATAATAAAATGAATTACACTCTTTTCTTTTAAAGGGTGCACCAACAAGATTAGGTTTTAGGGTCTCGAAATAGTTCATTGTGAGTTAATTCTCCAAGACCACTAAACAAAAACATGTATGTGTCTATCCAGGTGAGAGTGTGAAATTCCTTGGTATAATTGGTGTTTCTCAGGATCCTCCTCTCAAAAGGGAGTTAAGCATGAGGCAGTGTGAGCAGTTATTGATTGGGATGACCCCTAGTCATAACTGAGTAGCATCGGAGATATTTCCAGGATTGTATTCGTATCTGGGGGCTCTTTTGAGAGTTTCGGGCTTTGCTACCCTGCCCATATGGTCAATCTCGCCTGCGACTGTCTGCTTGAGCATTGATTATATTGAGGTGACCTTAGTTTCCTTACCTAGGATATCGAGGGGGTACTCTGCAAGGGTTATTCTGTGGGTGTCCCGGCCAGGTTGGGGTCGGAAAACATAGTCGCTATATGCGTTGAAGCTGAGGGCCATAATAATTGGTTACGTACCTCCACTTGTAGTGTATGGGAGTTTCAAGCCTCTCCTAGAAGAGACATACCTGCTGCATTCGGGATCTCACATATCCTCCCTTTGGTTTGCTTGTATTTTGCCTATATATTTTCTTAGGAGTGTGCTCTTTGTGCGCTAGTTGGCCTTTGGGATCATGGTTACTTGAGTATATTTATGCTCTCTTGTGTTCGGGTCCTTTTATTTTTGGCATGCCCAGTATCTTATCACCCGTCCTTGGTCCTAGTACGGACCCTGGTGTCAGACTTGGGGGCATCACAGCCCCTTACCGTGCTCATAGATTTGGGAGCAGTCAATTTCTGCCCTCTACTCCATTTATGGAGGATGTTAACTACATTCACTTAGTCTTTACACCAGTGGTCACCCTCACGGGGCTGGTAGTGGATGCATGAACGTTGGGTCTACACATTACTTTCCCTTTTATGTCCCATCGTTCACCACATTGTTTCCTTTGGGTATTGTTCTCATGATCATTCCTCCATATATCCTATAGTTTGGATTCTTTATTGACTATTTTGGGTTGTTTTGGACTAATATGGTTTTCATGTAGGGTCCAGGTTTTGTACACTCTCTCCGAGGTTTCGACCCGTTCGTTCCTATCACAGGTATTATGTATGAACTGGCATATAGGTTAGGATATCACATCCGCTTGCACTTATGCATTGCCTTATGACCATTCCATATTAACCTTAGGTATGAACCCATTCTATTATGTCAAGGAACCTTCTTATTGTTTTAGAAGTGCCATGATGTGAATGGTAGAGCTTGACCTTACATGGGTACCCTAGTTAGCGCCTTATTTTCATTTGGTGCCCAAGCCAACATTTTATCCCTTAGGGTGTGGGAGTCCGTTGTATAGTATTGCCATTACATTTCACAAGAGCCTCATACTCCTCTTGATCTTTTGCTGGCCTATTTCCCTCGGGACTCCCTTATGTCAAGTTGTAATTGCATTATCATGAGCTTTGTCTTCCTTATTGAGCCTTATGCTGGCTTCCCTAACTTTGAGTTTCAGCCATATAGCCTGAGCTTGTCTCATGTCTAGTCGTGCAGAGCCATCTTTTTTATCCTTTACAGCTTGATTCCCTATTTTACCGGGAGGGGACTTTCCCCCGAGTGTCACTATCCTACACATGTATCCTTGCATTGAGCATAGGTATGTTCCACTACTTGGAACTAGTTTTTTTCCCATATGACACTCGTCTCCTCCTAGTCTATAACTATAAAGCAATTTTATTATTTTTCAAGATTTTTAAATATTTGAAAAAGTCCAAAAAAAATTAAAAAACCAAAAAGCCGGACAAGGAAAGATGTTATATTTGGCATCTGTCAAGTCATGTCGCCTTCGAACAGGGCACTGTATATCAGATATGTTGGTTGGGTTTATAGTTTGACTTTAGGAGTTGTACTCATTTATTTGAGTTTATCTCCACCGACTAGTTAAGCTTCCAGTCCCCATGGAGCCTCTGTCGATGCCTCCTGTGTCGTAGAGATGTCCCAGTTTTGTATATCGAGTCTATGCTGCCTTTATTCAGTCACCATTTACCATTATTCTCTTGTTCGAAGGAAGTTGAAACCTGAGTCGGCCATTCCTCATTTATCTTGACTTTGCATGTCGACCATTCCCGGTACAGTTACTGGTTTGTGCACCTCATGATCAAGTCCTTCCACATTATACAGCTTTGTTGAGTACCTTGTGTTGGATGATGGGGGATGCCTTAATGCCCTCCTTCCAATGGATTTCATCCCAACGACTTCAGATCATTTATTCTAGGATTGGAATCTAGAGTCATTTTTTAGTGCCTTGAGACTTGCAGTCATCAGTGGTAGGTTCTCTCACCATCGACAGTTTTGGGGAATACATCAATGTCCCCTGATCGATGGATCCTCTCAAGTGTTCGACCTCAACACATTTATTCACACTTGTTAGTTTGCACTCTAGTACCTTGATTCCCATTATCATTATCGGTGGGTGATCTCGTGTCTGTTAATGGTATACATCAATGACCGGTAATTAGATGATGGACTACTATGTTCAACCTCAACACCTCTATTCACATAGTACGACTTGTACTCGTAGCGGTTTGTGTAGAAGACCTTCCAGATTGGTGGCATCTCTTATATGCTACCTCCTTGATCATTCTAGTGTTCATGAGATTTCAGCTCTCGTGACTTGATTCCAGTGTATGTCAAACATTTCCAGCCATTATGGAGATCTTGATCCATTGTATATCTTCAGCTATTATGGAGATCATGATCCTTTGTATATCTTCATCATGGAGATTCTGATCTATGTATATTGTATGTAGCGATGACCACTTATGTCATATCTTGTATCATGCCTATTCATGGCCATTGTACTCTTATGTATCTGGGACTGCTATATGTATTTGCAGTTATATGCAGATTTGTATCATTGTACTATGTTGATTGGGTGGATGGTCTTCCATTTGGGATTCTTCATCACTCCATTTTGGGATGGAATTATAATGTATTTCGGCCATCGTATGACCCCTCTGACCTCACACATTAGGGGGCATCTGTTATAGAAGATTTTACCACACCAGGTGAATCACACTTGTATGGCCTTCCCCTGTCCCTCTGCAGACTCTTTTGGACCCCATGGACACTTTTTATACCTTTGATGTTTCCTTTATCATTCCTAAAAACATGCTTAAATTGCTATACGCAACTTTTAAACCCTTTCTCGTGTATACACGCAAGTTTGACCCCTAAAACCGCGTACATCGAGATGTGTGCAAAAGGACAAATTCTTTTGGAGTTTTCCTTGACATGTATCCGACTCACTTGTCTCCTGGCCTTCCATATGCCTTGAGATCGCTCGGATTCGACCCTTCATTGCCCCATTGAAGAGCTATATAAGGAACCCTTTGGATACATTGAAGAATGTGTGAGAATTGAGAGCAAAGAAACTATAGTCTATTTGTTAACCAAAAAATCCCCCACAATAGCTCTCAATGGCCTAAAACACCTAAGGACACCATCTCACAACACTCATTTCACTCCATAAGACCTTCCATTTGACCCCCACACCTCCAAAGGAGCCCAAGCATGAAGAAAAGGGCTAAAAACCCCAAAAAAGAGCCCAAAATAGCCCCCTAGGAGCTAAAGCCCTCAAAAAGGGGCTAAAACCCTAAAAGGGGCTAAATTTAGGGTGGAAGGGGCTAAAGGCCCAAAAAAGGGGCTAAAGCCCTGACCAAGGGCTTAAAACCCTAAAATCCCTTGGAAAAACTATAAAAGGAGGGTGGGGGGTCACTCTCAAAACACTCCTCACTTGCCTATTGTTATGCTACCCATGGATGCTTTGAGACCTTTGCCTCTCAAACCACCCACTCTCCCTCTCCTCCATCTCCATCTCATCAAGCCATTGCTTCCCAACCAAGAGAGAGGTGCTCCCATGAGCTAGGGCATGGTGGCCCATTTCCACCTAAGTGAGGTATAATTTCTTTTCATGTTTGTCTAATTATTTTTGCTTTCTAACTCTCATTTCTATTTGCAGGTTTTTCATTGACATTGTTTGCATGTTTTCCATTGTAGTATCTTAGGTTGTTTGTAGGTTTCAAGGAGGCAGAACCCTAACCTGTTTTCTGCAGAGGGGTTCACAAGGGCTTCATCTCCCCCTTTATTTTCTGTTATTAGCTCTTAGATCTAGTTTACAGTAGTTGCCATTTGCTTATTCTTGTTCATATTAGCTTAGTTTAATTCGTTGTTCTATTTATGTTATTTTCCCTTTCATTTTTTTCGGTTTTCAAATAGTAGGAACCTACCCTTGTGCCCTATAGGCATAAGGGAGTCATTCCTGCCCCTGTAGTGAGGAGAAATTCTCACTACACCATTGTTGCCAAAACTTGTGCTTGAGTCTGCATCCCTTTGTCCCTTAGAGCACTTTGGTGTTCTTCCCAATATTTCCTTTTTCTTGTGAGCTTGCTATTGAGAGATGGAGGATTGAGGTGGTGGAGGCCCAAGTGGGGGATTCAATTTCTCCAATTCACAGACGTGCCGACAGAGGTTGTATTCATTGTAATCTCTGATTTTATATTAACAGAAATATATTTTCCTATCCAATAATGTATGTTTGAATGAATATTTTATCCATGGATGATTTCAAATGCTTATACGTTGTTGATTATATATGCTAGAGTAGATCTAACACCAATATATATAGCATGCTTGTCTTGTTTACTGATTGTTGAGGAAGTAATCTATCAATTCAAGCTGGAGTTGGAAAGCTCAATGGGGATCTACTTCAACCGTCCGGAATAAGGTACGAGTTTTGATCCTTTAGTGTTAGATATTTGATTTCTCTTGCATATTGGAAAGGATTGATTTTTGGAGTCAAGTTGTCTGTTGTGGTACCCCAAGCCATAGGAATTTCTCTCCATAACAATGAACACAGTGATTAGTTTGATGTTATAATGATTCCTTCATTGGTGAATATAGTAGGGATGTTTGCATACTATGTTAAGAGTTTGGCCCCTGCATAAATTAATGGAAGCCATTAATGGACTTACGACCATTTCATTCTTTACTTATCATTTGTGAAAATATTAATATGACCCTTAGGGTATGCAACTACTTGTATAGTAAAAAGCATTTTGATTTTATGTAAGGCTCGGTTGCCATCAATGATGGATTTAACACTGGTCCTTGTGGAAAAGGAAAGCTTGTTTTGTGGCTGGGGTTTAATGTAGTTAATGTAGCTGTAATAACTAGTGCACCAATTTGTGAATATATTTAAATTTGATTTGATTATTTATCTATATTTAATTTACTTCGTGGATAGTATAACTCTATCTTAGTATCTTCAATCCGTATATGTTTGTTTATGCAGAATCTAAAAAGATTGTTTTAACAAATTTCCTTGATTTGATTTTAGGAGAGGGCTGATAAAATATTGATTTATCTATGATGTCCTGTAGCATGTTAACTGGTTTAGATTTTGATAATTTCCGCTTCGATAATATTGTTGTAGATCTATGATTTATATCATATAAATCATAGATGATGTATGTATTTGGATCCTTGATCCGATTGGGTAGTTTTGCTTAGATTCATAAAAATAGTTTAAGTGAGATAAATGTTTTGTAAGAGGTTTACATATATTTTTATTATGTTTATTATTTAAATGTTTAGAACCTTATAGATTGCATAAGTATGGCATTATAATTGTAATGTAGGGTTCTTCATATGGTTTATTTGTAACAGATATACCCTACACATACATAATCTCTTACTTAATCTAATTCAAGATATTCCACCTACTATTAGTTTATATTTACACACTAAGAGATAATATAGGTAAACACTGTAGAAATGAATTACTAAAAATATGTTGTATACAAAAGAAATTGATATATTTCGATGCATATCCATTAAGTGTAGAATTTCGATTGCTAGCATATAATCCATAAAGAAAATACTAACTTAGGTTTGGATACCTAATCTAAGAAACTTTCCTAGTATCCATTTCACATTTTATAGTCGTCTAACTAATTAATAACTTGATAAATAAACTAGACTAATCGATGCATACTAGGTTTAACTTAACCAGCTCAGATCTAAAATACAACATTCTACTAAAATTTTAAAACGTAAAGTAAAAACCTAGCACTGCTACTGGGAAAACAAAAGTGTAAAAGTTGTTCCTCCCAGCCAACTCCCAGAGCAGAGGCAAGTTACTTGCTCCAGAACCCCCGACCCTATTCGTTGAACCACAAGAGAAAAATCCTTCAATGCACCATCTCTTTCATTCTCAGATTCAATCCCCATCTAATTCTAGCCTCCTGTTGCTCATGGACATACTAATATATAGTATTCTTCCTATGACTTTGTCATTTATGATCCTCCTTCTCTTTAGCACTCAACTAGGAGTTGTGACCTTATTTTTGGGGATGATGCCTCATGCATCTTGAGTTCTCACTCAGTGGCTTCAACCACTTTTCTTTTCCTCTTGTGGGTTAGCAAACACTCTTTAACATCTATATCCACTTTTGTCCCCCCTTCAACATATTTTATTAAAATAAAATAAAAAATGATTTATTACAAAATGTTTTAATTTTGACATTCTGCCAAAAATAATAAAAATAATAATTAAAGTATTTTTCAGGAGGATTAATAATAAGTTATCAATTCTTGCCGGCATTATAGCAACAAGGGATTCTCTAGGGGATTTGTACAACTTATGTATAGCTCAAAGTGTCTTCCCATGAGGGCAATGTACAACCTCTACACCATAAGGGACCTCTTTGGGTTTATATACACTTGTGAAGAAGGGATTCCTTAGGTTCTTCTTTACGAGATTCAAGGCTTCAGTATACATTCCCAAACAATATATGTATACTACAACCACATCATCATTACCACCTTGACACCACATATATTTTCACCCTTTTGACACCAATGACACCCTATTTGACATCAATGTCAACTTCTTCCAACAACTTGGTCATGTAAAAGTATTGAGGTAAAACCTTTGTTGTAATTCGGGTCAATAACACCCACAAAAGTATTATTTAAATGTCTTTTTGAGTCTCCCAAGGAAATCTGTCCCTGGTTGGAGAGACAAGTCGACCATATTGGTTCATTAGTTCTCTCACCTAATTAGCATAAATAGGTGAGGCATCTCCCTCATTTGGACACACTCAACACTCAAGTAAGTTCGCTAGAGAGGGAAGGAGAAGTCCATCTCAAAGAGAGGAAGTAGCTAGTCTTATTTCTAGGATCTTACATTGTACTTAGTTGAAGTCTATATCGAGGAAGTTTTGTTGGTTTTTCTCCCCCATTAGGATTTCCTCGGATAAATATTTATGTTCTCTTTGTGTTACTATGCATGTCATTCTTTCAGTGATCCTTTTTTTTTGGCATAATAACTCTTAAAATTCTAACAAGTAGATCATGGTTAACTATGGTTAACCATGGTATATCATGGTTGACCATGGTTGATGATGGTGAGTATGGTTGAATATGTTTGTCTATGGTTTACCATGCTTAACTATGGTTAGCTATGTTGACCATGCTTTCCCATGGTTGACTATGGTTTATTGTTGTTGACATTTCTTGATCATGACTAACTGTATTTGACTTTGGTTGAGTATGTTTAGTTATGATTAATTACATATGACTATGCTTGGCCATTTTTTATTATGGATGGCTTTGTTTAACTATAACTGACCATGGTTAATTGTGGTGGACCATGGATGAATATGTTTGACTTTGGTTAACCATGGTTGATTATGTTTGATTATGGTTATCTATGGTTGAGTATGGTTGATCATGTTTGACTATGGTTAACCATGTGTTTCTATGGTATACTATGGTTGACTATGTTTGAATATAGTTTACTATTGTTAACCATGTTTGGTTTTGGCTGAACATAATTGAATATGGTTGACTTTAGTTAACCATGGCGAACCACAATTGGCTTTGATTAGCCATGGTTGACCATAAATGACTATAGACAAATTTTATTGGCATGCTTATATCATACTCAACTTCCTATATACCCCTATTATGTTGATGGGGGACTCTAGAATAATCTAAATTACTTCATTAACATTCAGTTTCAACCCCTAATGCCTTCCTTAGACATCTATCACTAACCATGAGACTATTTCCACTCATTAACCATTTGTCACATTACAACTTAAGAATTTGAATTCAAAATCATGTCATCTTCCAATATGAAAAGGTTGACTTCAACAAAATGTCACATTGTGACATTATGGGTGACCATAATTTTATATAAAATGGTGGCATTTAGAGGTTGAATTAGTCACATTGCAATATAATGCCACATTGAAATAGTAAGAGATTGATAGTATGGTTATGTCACATGCCTATGTTCATCTTAGTTGATTTATGTCATATTGATATGTTCCTCAATAATTACATCACATTGTGGCATTCATCACGGATTGTGTTGCATTGTGACATTCCTAAGGGGTTATGTGTGAGTGTCATGTTCCTAAATGGTTTGTCACATTACAATGTTCATTTTGCTTGACTTATGTAATTTTTTTATGTCCCTCAATGGTTGTTTAGCATTGTGACGTTCATTAAGGGTAATGTTGCTTTACAATGTTTCTTAAGGGTTGAATTGAATTACAATTTTGCTAAATGGTTATGCCTCGTTGTGACATTCACCTTCATGAAGTTATGTATAATTAACCATGGTTGACTATGATTTAACATGGTTAACTTTGTCTAAACATGATTGACTATGGTTGAACATGGTTGATTAACTTTTTTTAAGAGGTTGAATTCAAAATTATGTCACTTTTCAATATTAAGAGGTTGACTTCAACAAAATGTCACATTGTCACATTATGGGTGACGACAATATTATAATACGTTGTGACATTAGGAGGTTGACTTCAATATTATATGATATTGAGATATTAAGAGGTTGATAATATAGTTATGCACATTGTGATGCTCATTTTGGTTGACTTATGTCAAATTTGTATGTTAGTCAATGGTTATGTCAAATGCAATGTTCATTAAAGACTATGTAGCCTTGCAACATTCTTTAAAGGTTATATTGGATTGTGATGTATTCAACAAAATGTCACATTGTTTTTTTCAATAATAAGTAAAAAAAATACACTATGTTAACCATCAAACCTTGACTCAATGGTGGCAATTTAATTTACCAACTCACAAATTAAGTAAAGCAATATTCAATCTTAACCCATTGCCAACAAAGATATTTAGTCTTAAAACTAAAAATGCCTTTGACAAATATTTAACTATATATATAATACCCAAAACTACTTCCCTTTAAGATTCTTGTTATTAATTATAACTTTAAACTTCAGAATGAGCATTAATAAATAATATCATTATAATGAATACAAATATATATATATATGAAAAATGAAGGATGGTATCTTCACATAGTTTTGATAGAAGATACATATAAATTTAAGTTGCAATTTAGATTAAACATGGCTAAGTTTTATAATAAAATGGGAAAGGACATGTGTTTATTAACCAATTTTTTTCAATAAATAGAGAAATATATGGTTTAAAAAAAGGTACATTTAAGTTTAATATCAAATTTAAATTCAAGTCTAACGTCTCCTTGACATGGTTTACGGAAAAAAACAATTCAAAACTTTAAAAATAAAATAAAAATATATTAATAAAACTATATTGTTTGGGTTATTATATCATCATTGATACATGGTACATTATGTAAAGACATCCTCGAGCACTCGGATGTTTGTCAAAGTCTTAATTCACACTATAACACGGGATATTCGTAAAAGTCTTAATTCATAATAAATGAACGTATCTAAAACTTAAAACTTTCAAAATAATGTGTACAAAGACCAATGAAATAGAAATAAATAATTAAGAATATGAATGTATTATCTAAAACTGTGGTGCAAAGACCAGCAAAAAAGAAAAAAAAAATTAAGAAAATTGTCGAAGTTAATTGAAATTTATCATTAAAATAGTGCAGGGGTAATGTTAGGTTGAGCTAATCATTTCAACTCATCATTACCACTTAAAATGAACCTAGTTCACAAGCAATCAAAATGAACCAAAAATTGTTAAATAAAGAATTATATAAAGTGAAATCCACATTGTGACGTAGTAAGTTGAAGAAAATTAAAGCAACAACCTGTGTCATCATGAGGTCCAGCTAAATGATAGTAGAGTTTCCCTCCGTTCACACGAAATATACTCAAAGGTAGGGTGCTTTAATGCTAGACAATCATACCCAACTTTGTCTTTATTACCTTCTATTATTTCTTAGTTGGCATTATTGAAAAAGTTATTATGTTGTAGGACTTCTTATCCAATGAATTATAATCACATTAAATGTCCAATTCGGTGTATAAATATCTTATCAAAGATGGTGGATTCGTACATTTTGATCTTAATAAATGATAAGCTTTTTCAGTGGGGTTGAGGGTAAGGGCAAGAGCTATCTATTGAGCTGCAGAGCATTTAATGCGGCTGCAGCAGGGTTGATGACCGTTGGATCTCGAGTAGCTTAAGATCCAACGATCATCAAGCTTGATGCAGGCTCATTAAATGCTCTGCAGCTCAATGGATAGCTCTTTGCTGAGGATAAGAGCCATTATTGGTGATTAATGGCAGTCATGATGGAAGTTCAAGATTTTTTTTTTTAGGGTTTATGATATTTCAATGTTTTGTGTAATCATGTTGATAGCTTATTTTTGTTAAGTATATCTTATTTAATATTAAGACTGGCTCTGGTCTACGAAATTTGTCACACTGAGGTGTAATGAACCTTGTTAGACCGTTAGGTGGGTTTCTCTCGATTTAAGAATAAATAAAAATAAATAAATTACTTCTTACTCATGAATAGCTAATAATGTTTGTCTCAATTATATATATGAATTAATTGGTTTGTAATTTCTTCTAAATAAAATGTTATTTTACTATTTGATTTTGGCTTTTGTTAAGTTTATAATAAATATATATAATTAATATTAAAAATATATTTAAATAAATGACTAATTTTTATCAAGCATTATATTATTATATTGTTTAAAATAATATAAAAATATTAGATTAAAATTAAATATTTGATAGAGAATCACTTGAATGAAGGTTGATGGAGAATCATATATTTATTTATAAAATGTGGGTGTTTTAAGTAAATAAAATAATAATTAAATTAATTAACAAATTGTCAACTTAATCCATAAAATTTCCGGGCACGTTTAGGTATAAATTATGTCCATAAAATATTTTTGATTACCCACTCTAGTATTATAATGCTAGCGTGGAATATGGATCTTCGCCCGTATCATGATGACTAATGACTTGGGATCCGTGGGAGTAGAAATGGGGATCTCATTTGTTATATATTCAATCTTTTCTTCTTTTCCTTGTAATTCAAAATGTATAAATTAAGTATTTTATATTTTGGTGTCTTATTCATTTGGTAATATTTTTTAATGGTAATTTAATTTTAAACTTAATTTTTAAAACTAGCAAGATTGGACTCTTTGTAATTATAGTTTATGTTGTAATAATAGTTTATTTGTAAAGTGAAACGGAAGTCGTTGATTATGGTTGGAAAAATAATAATTCATCATGTACGCATGTTTTCTCCATCTATTGTTTTTGTTGTTAATTATTGAAACCTATTTGAATGATATGAATATGATAGGTTGTAGGAAAATGAAAGGAGATTTCTATAATCATGAGCACACAAGTATAGACACCCTTATGAAAGTTACTAGAAATAAAAGTGAAAACAAAAAAAATGTGAATCCTCTTTTATTAAGATGGGTTAAGTTGTATTTTGATGGAGCTATTGAAGAAAATTTTGGAAGTTTAAAATAGTTTGGTGATTTTGGATGATTTAAAAAAAAACATTAATCAATTTTATGAAATGATATTCAATTTTTTAGAATTTTTTTTATTGTATATATGAATCTGTTAGAAGTTTTTTAAGGAAAAATAAAAAAATTATTTTAGATAAATTAAAAGTACAATTCTCAAGTATTTTTGGTATGGATATACAAACAAGACAAAAATAATTTGTCATATTAATTGTTGTGTGTTTAAAGTACATATATTTTGATTATAGTTTTGGCTTCTTTATGACACTCAGATTACCCTTTTTGTTATGAGATTTTAAAAATTCCTTATTTTTTACCTTTAAAGATCTTATATGGGTGCCCGCAAGAAGTTGCTACAGAATTATGAAGCAACGGGAGCGCGCTAGCGGGAAAAAAACAGGAACATGCATGCACACTTGGACGCTTGCACGCATTCCTGCTTCGGCAATGGCAAACCTCCACGTCGGATTGCCAATGTGGACAATAGGTGCGCGCATGCACCCTTAATGATGTGAATGTGTGTATGGGCGTGCACGCGTATTTGGACGCGTGCACGTATTTTGTGTATACGCATACAAAGAAGACGTGCGCGCGTCCATGTGTTTAAAAAAACAAAAAAACAAAACAATGAACAGTTTTTATTCACTCACAGACGACCCGCAAGAGCGCAAGATACCACTCTAACAATGTCCAAGGAGGCCAAAACAACACCCACAAAGCCCAAAAGAAGTGTCCAAGCAGCCTAAAACGACACCCACGACGTTGGAGTAAGGTAGATGGAGTAGTATTTGCATATTTTTTTTTAATTGTTTTTCAAATAAAATATAAAATTAAAAAAAATTGCAAATGAATTGAAATGGAAAAAACTTGATATTGCAAATACAAATTACCTAAACATAATGAAAAATACCAATGAACCATTCCAACAAAGGAGTGAAACAAACCAATTAGAGGACCCAATAAACCTTGAATTAAACAAAGAAAACGCCGAAGATGGATTTGGTGGACCACCAGAAAACCTCGAAGATGAATTACACAAGGATTTAAACCAATTAAGAATATTGAGTGATGAACTAAAGAACACTAGGGAACCCTCTCGGGTTTCCCTCGCCACATCACTACAAAACATAATAAAGTCTATCAACATTGCCCACAGTGAGATAACCAATTTGAGCTAATATAGGGCTCGAATGAGAGAACATTATGGTGCTGGTATATCCAAAGAAGATATAAAAAACTTGAATATCACAAAATCCCAACTGTGGAGAAAATTTACAGATCCGAGAATAGGACAGCCTCCAGATGTGAGGAAGAGGCGAGTTTCCATGGACTGGTGTAATTACCTGCCATGGAGAGAAAACTAGAGGAAGAGATGTTTCATGGTTTTTGACAAGCCTCCATGCAACAATGTCGAGGTCCCACAGTATTTTCTCAGGAAATTGTGGCCTGAGTTTGTGTTAGGGTTCCATATGAACTATTTCGACATCACCGAGTTCCAGGGCATCGATTTTTTGCTCAGGCCAAGATCGACCTCACGCCCACCGGAAACCACTCATAGGACCTCCTACACCTAGGCAGGAGCCAAACCCACTTCCTCAACCCCTTGGGTTAGGTAGTGGGCTAGATGAGATCCATGAGTCCGTTAGACATGCCACATGACTCCTTCTCAGGCATACCACATTTGTGGCTATGTCCTCATAGAGCGAGCAGGACCACCCCGAGAGACACACTTCAGCACAGTCTACTGGTGGTGGGCGAGGGAGAGAAGCGACAGGTGGTAGCCAGGATGATCCATCCAACTCGACAGGACCAATGCCACATCCTTGTTCTTGTTGTGGGCATCCATGCCATGTTCCCACGCAGGAGCATGCCATAGAGAGCTACCTACACTAGGTTAGTTATTGTTTTATTTAATGTTCAATTATTGATTATATGTTATGCAATCTCACAATTTCTAATAAATTTAACTTAGAATCAGATGTTGATGACTTGAATTGTTTTAATGTACAACTATTCAGTGTTGAGTCTCCAACACTAGGGTGGGAGGATGTTGGTTCCTTCAACCTAGATGGAGCCATGGCAGCTGTAGAGGACATCGCGACACCATACACAGAGATAGTTTTCTTTCAGTAATTAAATTTAATGTTAGTAGTTAATCTTGTCATGCAATGTAGTTAATATTTAGTAATTGAATTTAAATATTTTTTGTGTTTGCACAGGTGTCCGCAGGAGTGAGTGACCAGCCATCCCCGCTTGGGATCAGTAGATCCCCTCATGAGCAGGTATCGTGTAATAAAGTATAAATTTAATTTTGGTTTTGATGTCTTAGCTTTGTATAGTTATATTTTTTATGTACTAATATACGAGGCCATGAATATGTATGCAGGTCTGAGTACATAGGCATGTTGGTGTCACTATCTCTCCATAGACTACCTTTTTCCCACCATATATGCCAGGTGTAACCCCTATCATACATGTCCCTTTTCTTGCATCCCTCCCTGCCCCGTTCCATACATCCCTTGCCTCCCATCCACCACCATAATTCCATCCATCTCCCCCTTCTTCATCATAGCCTTCGCTCACTCCCCCCCTGCCCCACCCATCCACCCCCTCCCTTGCAATTTCCCATGTTTCCACCCTCCCCCTCTGACCACGATACACCATCCATCCACATTCACCCATCCCTCCACCCCATCACAGACCTTAGCCCCCTCCCCCATATTCCCTCACCACCCTCGTTTCCCCTTCCAAGGTGGCCCATTCCATTCTACAACCAATTGGGGTTTATCATCGTACATCACCACTTCGCCCACTCCAGTCCACGCCCTCTCTCACCATGCCCCCTAGTTTTGTAGCCAACGTCGATGTGGCTACATCCACCCTAGCATCAAAGCAGGTTGTCAGGCCGACTGCTCCACCTTCCACCCTCGAGGACCAGCTGACTGCTCCACCTGCCACCCGCGAAGACCAATAAAATGCTCCACCTGCTAGCCACCAGGACCAACCTATTTTGTTCACGATGAGATTGATTAGTTTATGGAAATATCATGCAATATTAATGAAAATCAACATTGGCAGTAAATTGTATGATTTATCTTATTTTTTAAATGTTGCAGAGTGGCATTTCCGAGAGACTTGGAAAAATTAATTTTCATTTTTAAATTGTGTTTTATACTTGTATAATTGCCTGTAGGAGTTGAAATTTGATTGTTGTCATTTCAGATCCCAAGGGGAGGTGGTCGAAGCGGCCAGAAGAACCGAGCTTCCTCTAGCTTGAAGAAGAGGAAGATCGATTTTGGAGGTGCACCTAGGAGATCTGAGGGTGGGAAGGAGGATTGGGAGACCCTCCTATGTACACTAGCCACGATGTGGCATTTTGGCATGAGTTTCCATATTTTGTATAGGGCACGAGTTTCCATTGTATAGACATTGGGAACGATGTTCCATTTTTCACTACTATTGTATATGATTGGAAATTTGTGTATATGAATATATCATTTTGTACTTATTTATATTACTTTGCCTTTGATTACATATTTGCATACATTATGTCGAATGCAATAGTATATTATAGTTGATGCGCTTGCAATACTTATTGTTGACGAAGAAATAAAGTCTGTATGTTCATAATAAAATGCATAAAAAGTTTAACATTGTAGGTTAGTTAACAAAAAAATACGCAACTACATAAATGTGTACAATAGTAATGATCATTTTAAATACCAAATACCTTATCTTGTAAATCATAGTGCAAATACCTAGCTTGGCCCTTCACCCATCATCCCTTCCATTTGTCGTCTCAACTTGTCATACCTAGCTTCAGCCTTATTATTGTAGACCTAGACCTAACTAGACACCTAACCTAAAACCCTAGCTTTCTACCCTTCCATACCCTTCCTCCCTTCTCCATCTCCTAACCTACTCACTTACATTTCCACCTCTCCTCTCTCATTTCCTAACCCTAAGCTTCGAATCTCATACTCCTATCCTCGGCCTATAGGATCAGACCTTGGCCCCCTTTCAAAACCCCTTCTCTAGCCTTAGCATCCCTCCTAGGACTCTACATATCATTGACATTTCCAACCATACATAAGAAGTTTTGACAGTGATCTACAAGTACATTTGCACTACTAAAATACCAAAAAGACCTCTAAAAAACATGTACGAGATACCATCTTTGTTGAGGACTATCATATAGGTACTTGTTGGCACTCTTGGCTTGACCATAAATTACTATTTGGGACTGTCATAGTAAAATTTATCTTGGCTGGAAAATACATTTATTTTGACATTTCCATTCATTGACCAAATTGGAATTGACAATGCTTGTAGTCCACTTGCATTTACCTAACAATTGTCTTCCTAATTGCAAACTTGAAATTGACATAGCTATTTCATCTTTACTTTGACTAGAAGTAACATTTTGGGACAGTCATACTTGGCTAAAAGTTATCATTGGTTTGACAGTCTTATTCATTGTCCAAATTGGAATAGAAAGCACTTGTTTGCCTTTGGTATTTACATAGTAATTATTTTCTCATTTTGCAAGCTATAAATTGATATTGGAATGATCTTCTCTTACCATTTCATAGTATTTATGAGCTAAGAATCATGTTGAACATGACTGTTGTTGGCTTGCATTTGTTACATCTACTTAGCAAACATTGATTTTGATAAATTTGACTATTTATATCATTTGAAGATGAAGTTGACATTGCTTACTCTCATTGAATATATACATATTTGTTATGTTATTGTTGAGCACTTGCATTTTTAACGATCTCTCGTACTTGTTTCTTTGGCATAGGCTAACTGAAGTTTAAGGGTTAGCATGCATAACCCAAGGTTTATAATTAACGAGGAAACCCTAACCCTAACTAAAATTTAAAGGTTAGCATGTATAACCTAGGGTTTAGTATCAATGAGGAAACCCTAAACATGGGAGGGAAACCCTAACACCAACACTACCTAACCATC
Source organism: Pseudotsuga menziesii (assembly GCA_001517045.1). NCBI lineage: Eukaryota > Viridiplantae > Streptophyta > Pinopsida > Pinales > Pinaceae > Pseudotsuga > Pseudotsuga menziesii. The sequence goes on along the minus strand of LPNX011090820.1, from coordinate 88,913 downwards.
TCTTGCGGCATCTTATAAAGTAACTTTTTGTTTGTATATGAGCATGCCTAGGATTGTAGTCATATGTCACATATTCTTTATACACTAATCAAATGAGATACTCTTTACAGTTTATCATGCACAAATTGCACAAGTTTATGTTAATCAATGGGGAAAATTTAACTGTAACGAGGAAACTATTTTGACTTAGCTAGAAATCATTCTTAGTTTGAAAGTCCTATCTTCATGAAAAGTGGATTGATTGGGGTCTATGTCAATGTATTTCAGTTGCAAAAGAGGTTGAATTTGTACAATATTATGATAACGTCCCATCAACACCACTAACATGCTTCAACCACATGCATAATTGAAAGGAAAATTACATCCAATGTTATTCGCGATCACCCAACCAATCCATGTATGTGTCTCTACTTCTATTTCATACAATTATTTGTTATACTTGTAATTCATAAAGCCTTAGTTTATTTGTTGTAGTGAAGGTACATATCTTCTAGGTATATGGTATATTGGTTTCTAGTTGAGTAACACTAACAAATCTAATTATCTAAACCTATTGAGTTCATAAACCTTGGTTTTTAGTTATATGTCTAAAATGTGTGAACCATAGTTTTTAAGTTTGTGGTTTGTAGTTCATGAAACCCTAGCTATGTTGTAGTGTAGGTACATATCTTCTAGGTATATGGTATACTATTTTCTAGTTGATTGAGACTAACAAATATAATGATATAAACCTAATGAGTTCATAAACCCTAGTTTGTAGTTATATGTCTAAATTTGTGAACCCTGGCTTTTAAGTTTGTGGTTTGTAATTCAAGAAAACCTATATTTCTTGAAATTTGTACATATCTTCTAGGTATATGGTCTAAGTTTATTTACGCACGTATATGGTCCTAGTTTGTAGATGTATGTGTAAATTTGTAATCCTTATTTTTTAGGTTTGTGGTTTGTAGTTCATGAAACCCTAGTTTTTTGTTTCTATTTGTAGCTTAGGTATATGGTTTAAGTATTTCTACATAAGTGATACTAACATAGCACATGATCTCTATGGATGTGAATTTCTACTTCATAAAACCCTAGTTTGTAGTATATGTGTAAATTTATAAACCCTAGTTTTTAGGTTTATGGTTTGTAGTTCGTGAAACCCTAGTTTTTTTGTTATTTTCTCTTGTAGCTTAGGTATATGGTGTAAGTGGTTCTACATAAAGAGAGACTAAAATAATACATCATCTCTATGTATGGGAAATTCTTTCAATCCATGAAACCCTAATTGGCTATATACTTGTAATTCATGTATGAGTTTTTACTTCCAATTCATACAATTATGTGTTTCTACTTGTAATTCATGAAACTCTAGCTTATTTGTTGCAGTGTAGGTACATAGATTCTAGGTATATGATCTATTGGTTTCTAGGTAATGGATTTCCAAGAGATCAACGGAGTCGACGGTTCGTCAATCCGACCTCCGGTTTTCGAGTTATGTCAAGTGGAAAGTTGCATGAAAATGTCGTTCAGGGACACTTGGTGACTCTCGGTCTAGGAGCCAAAAACCAAATGGAGGAGCAATATTGCATGTCGTTGGCTTCAACAAGTGTGTATGGGAAATTTTGATATGGGAACACTACCAAGACTGGCACGGTGGAGGGTTTAGCAGAGTTGGTCCACCAATGCGAGAGTTGCATTGAAGGAGACTAAGCAAAACCCTAGTTTACGAAACCAATGCACAATGAAGTCATTGGGACATGAAAACATGGTGGGGAGCCCCCCTAGAGGTAATGGCATTCTAGGATACCAACAGAGTCGATGGCTCATCAATACGACCTTTGGTTTCTAAGTTATGTTGAGTTGAAAGTCGCATGAAAATGTCGTTCAAGGACACTTGGTGGCTCTTGGTCAAGGAGCCAAAAACCAAATGGAGCAGCAAGATTGCATGTCATTGGCTCTGGAAAGTGTGTATGGGAAATGATGATATGGGAACACTACCAATACTAGCACAATGGAGGGTTTTGCAGAGTTGACCCACCAATGTGAAAGTTGCATTGAAGGAAACTAAGAAAAACCCTAGTTTACGAAACCGATGCACAATGAATTCACTGGGCCATGAAAACCCTGTGGAGAGGACCCCCTAGAGGTAATGGCATGATAAGAGACCAACGAAGTCGACGTCTCATCGATCTGACCTCCAGTTTCCAAGATATGTTGAGTTGAAAGTTGCATGAAAATGTAGTTCAGGGACACTTGGTGACTCTCAATCCAGGAGCCAAAAACAAAACAAAGAATCAAGATTGCATGTCATTGGCTCCAGCAAGTGTGTATGGAAAATTTTGATATGGGAACACTACCAATACTAGCACGGTGGATGGTTTTGCAGAGTTGACCCACCAATGCACGAGTTGCATTGAAGGAAACTCAACAAAATCCTAGTTTACGAAACCGATGCACAATGAAGTCATTGGGACATGGAAACATGGTGGAGAGGGCCCAATAGTGGTAATGGAATTCCAGGAGACCAGCAAGGTCGAGTGTTTGTTGAACTGACCTCTGGTTGTTGAGTTATGCCAAGTTGAAAGTCGCATGAAAATGGGGTCCATGCAACCCTGACAACGATGCACTGGCCCTGCAAAATCCTATGTCGAGCGGTCAAGGGTGGATTTCCCATGCTGGCCATGCCCAAACACACCTATAGGAGCCAACAGATTTGGAAATTGCCACCCGGTTTGGTTTTTGGACCTCGACCTTGAATTGGCCCAGGCGTCCCTGAATGGCTTTTGTAGACCTACTCCAACTCACCATAGAACGTTGACCATGGCTTCGATCAACAAGCCGTCAATTCCATTGGGATCGTGGCATGGGATTATGGCCAAGGTGGCATCCCTCCCGACTCCGCACAACCTGGGCATGCCTCCAGGCCATATTATGCAAACTAGGGTTTTTCCCCAGTGGATTATAAGTGCAATTACCCAATCTCATTCAATATAGCCATATGGATCCTCTCTGTTGATAATTGTCTCCATCAATCTCTTGTGCTCTGAATGAGGCAAGAAGTAACATACCTTGGTTGATTTCTTGCTTGACATTGTCTATAGATGGAGGTTTGTGCCAACAGTCAAGTTTGTGAAGTGATAGACCACAAAACCTGGTCTGTAATCCATCAATACATGCCCACTAGTTCTTCTTGATTTCCCATCTAGTGTAAGATATTCACCCTCAACCACCATTAAGACAATAGGAAATTCATTGCCTTCGTCATCAATCAATGATCCATTCAAGATTTTCTTACCTCGAATGCATCGTGCCAACCAATAATATGTGCCCCATTCATTGTCTTTCGGGGCAACAACTACATGTGTGTCCTGGCTGTACAAGATCTGAGATATGGTCATAGTCTGTTGAAATTGTTGACTGACCCTCCTCTCAGTGGGTTGTTTCAACGACTACACTTGGGTCTACTACAAGTGACACATGATCCCAATCATTGACCCAATCCATGCATTCGCATTCATCCCATTCACCACTGCTACAAGGGCTGCAAAAGCAAGCAAATTTGCATGTCCATATTTCAAATTGTTATAATAATCAACCCATAGTTAGCTACCTTAGACATTAATTAATCCAATTTTTTGTCTTATTTGCCTAGTTTCAATATTCCACCTTATGCAAGTTGTCCTCCACACATCCATAGTGGTCAAACTTGCTAAATTTGAGTCATGGAGTGCTTGGGAAACCTCTTGGAATCAAATTTGCTTTATTCCTGGCCTCCCTAGCGCATGTCTGCTTTTTCTGCTTTATTGCCTCCTTTTTCTGAGTTTTAAGGCAATTGGGAAAGTTTGACTAGGTGAAGTTAACTTGTTTTTTGTCCTCAACATCCTCCACTCTTTTCTCCTATGAAAAGCATGTATGAGTTGTCCTTCCACCATCTATTAGCTTGCCTAATTGATTTTGCCAATTCGTGAGCTCCTAGACAGATTTGGAATGTGCTTTATGCACCTATGGGGGATTTGCTTAGATTTTGTAAGCCTGCTTTTGACTAAATTCGAATGGAATCTTCATGCATTCGAATCTCTCATGTAATTATTTATTGTGGAATCCTATGACTTCACAGGGTTGGATATTGTACACTTATTCAATACAGATTAGTGTTCTGCTCCATATTCAGTCTCCTTGTGTGAGTAATTTGCATGTGTAATTGGCAATTGTTGTGAGTGTAATTGTTCTAACACATGGGTTCAATTTCTACATGGTATTAGAGCCTTTTTATATCGATTTCTCTCCTTCCAATTTGTTTTGTAGGTTCGACATCATTGACTGGGAGCATTCTGCTGACTGACAGGACAATTTCTAAGCTATGGATCAATCTCAGAAGATCATCTTGACTCCATTTAACTTCTTTTAATGGAAAGCAGAGATGGAGATACTGTTGAGAGCGAAATGCCTCTACAGAGTGACTATGGAAATAAAAGCATAGCCCAATGCAGCTGCAGAGAAGATTAAATGGCACAACAGGAGGGATGAGGCCTATGGTCTCCCGTGTGTAAGTATATCCAGAGACCTCCTTTTCCATCTTGATGGATTGACATCACCGAATGAAGTATGCGA
>LPNX011090820.1:72499-82700 GCA_001517045.1 Pseudotsuga menziesii | reverse complement strand
CTGAAATTCTATTGGTTCTTGAATTCCAACTCACAAAAACTTATTTTGGCACGTTTTCTTATAAGGCCCATTTTAGACCCCAAATTTCCTCTAATGATTCTATCCCTTACACACCACAGCAGAATGGTGTTGCTGAGAGGAAGAACAGATCATTGAAAGAGATGGCAACCTACATGATGGAGGCTAAGAATTTGCCACCAAAGTACTGGGCCGAAGCTATAAACTATGCAGCCTATATCTAGAATAGGGTGCCTCATAAACAACTTTAAAGTATGACTCCTTTCAAAGCATGGAGTGGGCACAAGCCAGATGTGACCCATTTCAGGATTTTTGGCTCAAGGGCTTGGGCTAGAATTCCAACAGAAAAGAGGAAGGCTTTGCAGCCCCAAAGCCAAGAGTGTCTATTTGTTGGGTACTCTAAAGATTCAACAGGGTACAAGCTGATCAATTTGAGTACAAACAAAGCCTTCATTGAAAGGTGTGTTCAGTTTCAAGAAGAGCCCCTAGCAGCAGTGGAAGTTGGAGAATCCTCTTCACCACCAGAACCTATGAATGTAAGTGAAGAGATAGTTGAACATGTTGATTCTGATATGTCTGATAATGATAATTTGATTGCAGATCCTAACAGTCATACAAGACCAAAATGGGCAGCCAGGACCATTCATGCAGCTGGAGAACTAGTTGGAAATCCTAATGATCCTAGGAGGACTAGATCTTAGTTTGAGAGTGCCCTGTGCATGAAAGATCCTATGTTTGCAAAGAAATGCTATCTGATGATTGAATCAGATCCACAGACATATGAAGATGCAACAAATGATCCAATATGGCAAGCAGCCATGAAGGAAGAGTTCAGCTCACTCCAGAAGAGCAACACTTGGGAGTTGGTTGATCTTCCCCCAGGGAGGAAGCTAGTTCAGTGTAAGTGGGTGTACAAAACCAAATTTGCTACTGATGGTTCACCTCTAAAGTACAAGGCCAGATTGGTAGCTAATGGATACTCACGGGTTCATGGCATAGACTACAATGAGACTTTTGCACCAGTGGCAAAGATGGACTCCATCAGGCTAGCCTTAGCCATTGCAGCTTCAAAGCAATGGGAAGTACATCACATGGATGTGAAGTGTGCTTTCCTGAATGGAGATCTCACTGAAGAGATATACATGCAGCAGCCTCAAGGATTTTCTACTAACCCATCTCTTGTGTGCAAGTTAAAGAAGTCATTGTATGGGCTTAAGCAAGCCCCCAGGGCTTGGTATGCCAAGATTGATAGCTTTCTACTATCACTGAATTTTGTTCGATGCAAATCACATCCAAATCCTTTGAAGCTGATTCATGGTTCATTAATTATCATTGTTTTATATGTTGATGACCTTCTCATTACAGGAAGCTCAAAGGATGAGATTGCCTCCTTGAAGGATGCAATGAACCATGCCTTCTCAATGACAGATTTGGGCTTATTGAGCCAATTCTTGGGGCTTGAGATTGCTCAAACCAAAGAAGAAATCAAAGTACATCAGTCCAAGTATGCCTTGTATTTGCTGAACAAATTCAAGATGAAGGATTGCAAGCCAAGCAAGACTCCTTTCCTTTCAGGAGTGAAGCTTGAAGAAGTTGATTCTTCACCTATGGTAAACAATACACTGTATAGGAAATTGATTGGATGTTTGTTGTATCTTACACATACTAGACCTGATCTTTCTTATGCAGTAAGTGTGGATTCAAGATACATGGATCAGCCTCATGAGATCCATTGGAGAGCAGCCAAAAGGATCCTTAACTTTGTTCAGGGAACAAGGACACATGGGATCTTCTATAAAGCTAAATATGATCTTGATTTGATTGGGTTTACTGACAATGATTGGGCAGGTGATAGCACAGATCGAAATTCAACATCAGGATATGTGTTCATGCTTGTAGAAGGGCCAATCAGCTGGTCAAGCAATAAATAGAGTGCCATTGCACTCTCATCTACAGAAGCAGAGTACAGAGGAGTTGTAAATGTAGTAACTCAATGTTTATGGTTGCAGGGGTTACTTGGAGAGTGTGGCTTCAAATAAGAATACTCAACTACTATATACTATGATAATCAGAGTACCATTCAAATCTGCAATGATCCAGTTCAAAAGTAGAGAACCAAACACATTGAGATCCATATGCACTACATCAGACAGCTTGTGCATGATGGCACCATTCACCTACTCTTCTGTTCATCTTCAGAACAAGTAGCAGATATCTTCACCAAAGTTTTTTGTGAGAATACATTCAACAATCTCAAATCACTATTTGGGATTGCTGATCATGCTGTGAAGCATGAGTGATGACAAGATTTCCAAATTTTGTTTTACTATCCATGTTTAAGGGAGGATTTTTCCCACTGGGTTTTTCCCTCTTTCCTTGGTTAAATGGACATGCAATATGTAAAGGGTGACTAAGCCTTGTTGCTAGGCCCTATAATTTTATGATATTTTACTCATAAGTCAGGCTTAAGGGGGGTGTTAGAATAATTAACCCATAGTTAGCTACCTTAGACATTAATTAATCCAATTTTTGTCTTATTTGCCTAGTTTCCATATTCCACCTTATGCAAGTTGTCCTCCACACATCCGTAGTGGTCAAACTTGCTAAATTTGAGTCATGGAGTGCTTGGGAAACCTCTTGGAATCAAATATGCTTTATTCCTGGCCTCCCTAGTGCATGTTTGCTTTTTCTGCTTTATTGCCTGCTTTTTCTGAGTTTTAAGGCAATTGGGAAAGTTTGACTAGGTGAAGTTAACTTGTTTTTTGTCCTCAACATCCTCCACTCTTTTCTCCAATGAAAAGCATGTATGAGTTGTCCTTCCACCATCTATTAGCTTTCCTAATTGATTTTTCCAACTCGTGAGCTCCAAGATAGATTTGGAATGTGCTTTATGCGCCTATGGGGGATTTGCTTAGATTTAGTAAGCCTGATTTTGACTAAATTCGAATGGAATCTTCATGCATTTGAATCTCTCATGTAATTATTTATTGTGGCAGCCTATGACTTCATAGGGTTGGCTATTGTACATTTATTCAATATAGATTAGTGTTCTGCTCCATATTCAGTCTCCTTGTGTGAGTAATTTGCATGTGTAATTGGCAATTGTTGTGAGTGTAATTGTTCTAACACCTGGGTTCAATTTCTACACAAATAGGGGGTTGTTTCAGCTTCAAACCGAATAAAATGCAAGTGTTCCTTATATTGTGCTGCAAATATAGGAACATGATCAATCTATGTCAACCACTTGCCAAAAATTTCTGACTGGCCTTCCTGCCCCTGTTGATGTATATTGCACTTTAGTTCGGTCTGACATTGTTGCAAAGCACCATTAAACTATGGATTCTGCATCTTTGATATGGGGGTTTCTGGTAAACCTAATCTCCTCCCTTTGTAGTGCAGTATTGATGCATGCACTGACCACGTCATAGTCACCTTTGTCATGCCCAATCTCAAATTAGTTCCATATATGTGGCACATTGTAAGTATTATGCAACCTACTCATCCATTGGAAGACTCAGGAATTTTTGAAGTGGGCTGCACAACCATCTAACCATATCCAATGTTGATCCATCTGTATATCTCCCTCCTTTAGTTGATCATAGAAAATTCGAAAACAATGTTGCACATAATGCAGATCATGGCATATGTCATCACTTATGTAAAATTTTGTCTCCTTCTATATTATCCTGTTGTTAATGTTGCTCCCAGGGCCATGCCTATACGTAATATGTACCATGATGTTGACTTGGTCGGAATGGTAGTATTGACTCTGAATTTCATTGTGTGGTTGAAGGGTGTAGTTTTCTGCAAAATCCACAATTGACAATATGGTCCCAATGGGAAAGTTGTCCCTGCATTTTCTGTACTGCTCATCCTTCCATCGTGCTACATGCACATGTTGAACATACTGCTTGGTTTTCTTGTAGAACTTTGTCAAAAAATCACATACCCGTACATGTTGCCATGAAAATAAGGTTCGTATTAGAATGTGACCTTTAAAGAATGTATATGTAGAAATTGAACATGTAAGAGGAAAAACATGCACCTGTGACTTCACCAATGCAATATTTTTAATTTCCTTCGCACTATATAATTGATAGGTTACATACATGAAGCTCTTCATCTCCACGATCATACTGCCAAATTGATTCTCATCGCTTCCATGAATTCAAAGGTTCAAAAGAGAAAACCCACTGCACCTAGAACAATTCCCATATAGACATGATTTTCCATAGTATTTTTGTCTTTCATGCCTTGGACACATGACCCTACCGATAAAATCTCTCGATCCATTCAGTGGTATTACAGATTCATTGCAACCCTGCTCAATGTTAGTATGCAAATCACAAAATATATGTTTATATGTGTCAAAAAAAATTCATATTCTACATGGTATTTACAACAACACGTGTTCCAATCAATGCATATACAAATGTACCATGGTTTACATTTCTCAAAGGACGTTTGTCCCAGGTTCAATTGTGTGTGTTCATTCATGAATCTCTCATAGAGTTCAGTCTGTGTCGTGTCAAGGAAGTGTTTGGCATGGGATTCACATTCAATAGAACCTTTTCTCAGCTTTAGCACATATCTTTGGTTAGATGAAGGTTTGGTATGATCATGCCAGAACTTTTGTACTAAGTCCTTAACAACATCAATTAGCTTCATATCTCAACGAGGAAACCTGCCGACAAAATCCCAACAATCTTTTCCACCCGGAGTCTGAAGATTTTCTCTTATAACAGAGTACTTCTTAACATTTTTTCTATTTAATTTAAGTATGTGAGAAGTGTGTGAAAGGATGCGACGTTGCCGTGTGGAATTTTTTACAACTGATTATGATAACACATGACAAGAGGCACAAAGATATTTAGTACGATACATATTCCCAATCGCATTAAAAGCAGATTGGAGATTTCTAACAATATGATTGTTATCCTCTGAACTTCTAGCCATATTTATGCCCATAATTCTCGTAACAACAAATAAACAATATGAATTTAACAAGCACAGTAATAATTGACATTTACTAGCATCGCCTTTGGATTCAAAATATTCCTTCATCAATTTTCTACATTTCCAATCGATAGTGCATTTGGGAAACTTACCTTCAAGGCTTGACAAACAACTTTCATCCACATGGATACGTCTAGGAGTCCTTTTACTTACACTAGACAATCAAGGTAGGGAAGGTGGACATGAACTACGAATCCCAGAGCTTCTTTGTTGTGGTGCTTCATTCACATGTTGGTCTGTATTGGGAGTGTGCTCGACATGGTTGTGGTATTCTTGGAGAGATTGCAAATTAATCATTTCTCCTACATCCAATGCTTGATACTCAATGTCTCTCAATATCCCTATGTCTTCAAGAGCTTCAGCATGTCTCGTTGATGGATTGTTGGTTGGAGACTGTGTTGATGTAAGAATTTGAGTTAGGTCCGTTGGACGCAACCACTTCACCCATGGTTCTGAACTAGAGGTTTTTATGTCATCAACTGTGTTAGGATCGGTCGCAATATTAGTGGAAATGTCTGGACCATGTCTCACTCTGTACATTTACAACCTGGCCTTTTCTCTTACCTCATTTTCCTTTTCAATGGGCATATTTCTTCTAGTTTTCCTTACTATGTTATGTGAGTTTTCCATCTCCAAAATTTTCCTTATCAAAACTATGAGGTCTACCCCTACATAAGAAGCAACAAATAAGGTATTAGTTCCATTATACAAGAAACATGACGTGTTCCAACATAATTAACTAAATTACGGATGTGTTAGTATTGTAATTATTGGCATTGATACATAAACATTGATTAAAGGTTGATCTTTTTGTTCGAACTAAAGTTTCATTTCTATACTCTATTTGAGTCAAGTAAAGAGATGGCAAGTTTGGAAGTATTGCAGCTATAGGATTATGACTTCCTTTGTTTCAAAAAGTAGTGGAAGTCACAAGTTGGTGTTTGGATGTCTTAGGAATAAATTGAATAAATTACACTCATTAAATTATACTAACTAAATAGAAAAAATTGACTAATTACACAATGAGTAGGTTGCAAATCCCCCGAAAGAGGGAGAAATCATTGAGGTAGAGGCATCCCTGTCAAGCTCAAAGGCATGTTATGATAAATGTAGCATGAAGAGGAGAGCATGGACAAGTTGGTGAACTATTCAATATGGACCCTCTCCCATGATTGCTTCCAAGGTATTTATACAAATTGAAGAGTCTCAAGAGAGAACCTCATCTATGCCATCCTTGTAGGAAATCAAAATATATTCATGTGCAAATCATTATTGGTCTACATTTCATACTTCATCTTGTATATAGAATATGGAAAACTTAGTGAACTATTCAATATGGACCCTCTCCCATGATTGCTTCAAAGGTTTTTTTTCAAATTGAAGAGTCTCAAGAGATAACTTCATCTATGCCATCATTGTGTGAAATCAAAATATATTCATGTGCAAATCATTATTAGTTAACATTGCATACTTCATCTTGTATGGATAATAAGAGACTTGTTTAGATGTGAAGTTGGGAATTCTATTGTTGTAGGCATATGATAAAACATAAATCAATGAAATGATCTGAAAGCTTGTGAATGAAAACAATTATTTACAATTCACCATACCTATTCAAAATGATCTCTTCTTACAATGAAAACTTGTAGTTTGAATGTATCCACTAACTCCCAAGACCACTGAAGATGTTTGTTAAATTCCAAGATGGATCTTCTATCAAATAGATCAAAGAGTGGCAAATTGATGATTGAGTGTGAGCCAAATTGCAAAGTTTAGGTGCAAAAAAAGTGCGAAAAGTGGTAGAAAACCCATGAAAATTGGTAGTAACCCAGGGAATCCAGATCTCTATTTTTTTTTAACTACCAATAGGTGCGCGAACATGTGTCTTGGAACACACATGCGTGTATAGGAGCGCACGCACATGTCCACGCATACGCACAAAAAAATGCATGTGCGCTACTGCCTAACATTTACAGCATTGACTCACTAAAGTTTATCCCATTTAATGACTAACGATCTTCAAGGATGTCTTGGTAGTCACACATGTACAAGTATTTTTACAATATATTTTTCACGACTACTTTATTCTTAGGCCTATGGGTGCCATTATGAGGTCTTAGGCTCCTTACCTATGGCTATTGGAGGGTAAGGGAGGCCTCCAAAACTGACCAAGGATGGGTGTCAAGGTTTAATGAAGGTTTAGTGGCGACCATGGTCAATAACACATGGCCTCAATCCCTAGCGCGGCCATTTGGGACTTAGGCTATAAATGAGGTAGAATGACATGCTCTATGTGTGAGAGAGAGAGAGATAAAGAGAGAGAGAGAGAGTAAAGAGATGGAGAATGGGGGGGGTCGAGCAATATCATTATGGCCTTAGATGACAAACACCACTTGTAGGGATCAATCACCATGAGAAACCTCTCTAATGTGTAAGACATCATGATATTGTTGAATGTTCTAATGTGTATGAGCCTTCAACAAGTCCTTGAACCAACACATGAGCCTCCTATACGAGTTATTTGTAGGTCTTTAAATGGGATATGGGTGTCATGAGTAGGTTTTTATGAACTATAGATACTGAAGGTTTACCAAATAATGATAGAGAGTGGAATGGTAGAGGATGAACATCATCATCAAAGTCATCATCATAATCATCATAATCATCATCATTTTTCATCATCATCGTCATGTACATCATCGTCATGGTCATCATCATCATCATCATCATCATCATTGTCGTCGTCATCATCATCATCATCATCATCGTCATCATCATCATCATCATCATCATCATCATCATTGTTCATCATCATCATCGTCATCATCATCATCATCATCATCATCATCATTGTTCATCATCATCATCGTCATCATCATCATCCTCATCCTCATCATCATAGTCATCATCCTCCTCCTCCTCATCATCATCATCATTCTTATCATCATCATCATCATCATCATCATTACTCATCATCCTCATCCTCATCATCTTCATCCTCATCCTCATCATCATTCTCATCATCATCATCACCATCATCATCATTTTTCATCATCCTCATCATCCTCATCATACTCATCATCATCCTCATCATCGTAATCATCATCATAATCATTGTCATCATAGTCATAGTCATCGTGATCATCATCATCATCATCATCATCGTCGTCGTCGTCATCGTCATCATCGTCATCATCATCCTCCTCCTCCTCCTCATCATCCTCATCATCATAATCATCATCATAATCATCATCATCATAGTCATAGTCATCGTGATCATCATCATCATCATCATTGTTCATCATCGTTTTCGTCGTCGTCATCATCATCATCATCATCATCATCATCATCATTCTCATCATCATCATCATCATCATCATTGTTCATCATCATCACCATGTTCATCATCATCAACATCATGATCATGATCATGATCGTCATCGTCATCATCATCGTCATAATCATTGTTCATCATCATCATCATTGTTCATAATCATCATCATCATCCTCATCATCCTCCTCATCCTCCTCATCCTCATCCTCATCATCCTCATCATCCTCCTCATCATCATCCTCATCCTCATTATTATCAGCGTCATCATCCTCATCATCATCATCCTCATGGTCATCATCATCGTAATCATCGCCATCATCATCATAATCATCGTCATCATAGTCATAGTCATCGTGATCATCATCGTCGTCGTCATCATCGTCATTGTCGCCATCATTGTTCACCATCATCGTCATCATCATCATCATTATCATCATCACCATCATCATATTCACCATCATTGTTCATCATCATCGTCATCATCATCATCATTATCATCATCACCATCATCATCACCATCATCCTCATCGTCATCATCACAGTCATCATCATCATTGTCATCATCCTTCTCCTCCTCCTCCTCCTCATCATCATCATTGTTCTTCATCATCGTCATCGTCGTCATCATCCTCATCATCATCATTGTCATCATCATCATCCTCATCATCATCACCATCATTGTTCATCCTCATCCTCATCCTCATCCTCATCCTCATCATGATAGTCATCATCCTCATCATCATCATTGTCATCCTCATCAGCGTAATCATCATCATCATAATCATCGTGATCATCATCATCATCATCATCCTCATCATCGTAATCATCATCATCATCCTCATCATGGTCATAGTCATAGTCATCGTGATCATCATCATCATCATCATCATCGTTGTCGTCGTCGTTGTCGTGATCATCATCATCATTATCATCACCATCATCATCATTATTCATCATCATCATCATCATTGTTCATCATTGTCGTCGTCGTTATCATCATTGTCTTAATTTCAGGCAGGGTGATGTGTTCAATGTGTGTGTGAGTGAGAGAGAGAGAGAAATTGTGTGTGGGTGAGATAGAGAGACTGCGTGTGACAGATGAAGATACTATAGGGCTGGATGGGGGGAGAGAGAGAGAGAGCGAGAGATAGGGATGGAGGGTTAGGGAGAGACATTGAGAAAGGGGAAGAGGGTTAGGAAAATAAGGGAGGAGGAGGCTTACAATTAAGGAGAGGGGGGGTTGAGATGCTTGAAAATGAAATAAAAGCAAAGTTTCAACTAAACATATGCACGCACGTGTATTTAATGCGTACACACTAAGAAGTGCGATCACGTGTTTAGTGCATGTGCGTTACTTTTTAAACTACGCACACACGTGTTTGTTGCACGTACATGCTGCTTTAAATTAGAATTTTGGCGGGCACCTTTTTTCCAACCTACGTGGTGGATGAATTGACTGCTTTGGTTTTAGGTTCAAGTTGCCAAACCAAGTGGTTTGGACTGTCTTATGACAAAAAACATGTTTTGTACCACTTCTCCTATTTCGTGCATGATTTTTCATATGCCATGCTTGTCCACTGCTAATGAAAATTCACACACTTGTGTAACTCTTTCTGTAGATTCTGAATATGTAATTTTTATTTAAATCTATTATCTTTTTCTAGTTTTTATTTAATTTTAAATGGACTAACGTCAATATAACACAAAATGTAGGCTATTTGCTTCGGCTATAACTTTTGACTGGCTCACCTATTTAGAAAACGGAAAAGAACCAGCACAAGAAGACGCAAAGGCCTACATCCTAAAAAAAAATCGTTCATTGACTATGTTCAG
>LPNX011090820.1:50927-72065 GCA_001517045.1 Pseudotsuga menziesii | reverse complement strand
TATATATATATATATATATATGGAAAAATAACGCTTCACTAGACACACCTATTATCTAAAACTTTATATAATTTTTTTCACAAAATTCCACCATTTGCATAGCAAACGTGTGGACCAACGCAAACATATTCATTATTTTTTGGGAAAAAAATAACATAATAACCTTAGAAGAACCTCATGTTTTGGGATTTATACTTAGTTTCTATAAATAAAAGTTATAGAAACTACGCCATATTACAAAAAGTTGTGTAGGTACCTCTAATATTGTTTTTTGACGTTCAGATTTCAATTTTTCTAGAAGTCCATTGCAACGAACGCGTCATAAGTGACCAGCATTAGCTTGCACCACCCCATATGTGACTCCAGAAGACACCCCAAGTATATAAGGTTGTTTTTATGTTATTGTTTCTATTAATTATGATAAATACACATATTTTACTTGCAAAATGGATAAATAACTCTTGTTCACAGGTTTCACCAAAACTTGTAAATCGAGTTCCTTTAGATACTTGCAAGTGGGAAAATGAGAAATTTCCACATGGGTTTTCTTTAGGATGTCCCGAGCTAGCTTATCCTCCTCTCCAATAATAGCATTATATCACGATGTCATCTCAAGACCTAGTTGAAGGAAAACAGGTCGAAGGTTTGGGAAAGCACAGTCTTTTCCTAAATTATAGGATTTGTCAATTCTTCGAATCATGACAATCCTATGTGATTTATCATGATTAGCTCTTTCCAAGGATTGGAGTGGATAAGAAGGATCACAATATTTTCCATTTTCAGCTCTGCACACAATATTTTCCTTTGTTTCCCTGAATTTGATGTAATAAATGTTGAGATGCGATCTCTTATCTATTTTCTATTTGTGTTTTGACATACTCTATAAAAATGTAATGTGTAACCATTGAAAGATTAATAAAAAAGCAGAGGAATGTTGTATAACATTGTTATTAACATTTTGTTGTAATATTTTATTTCCAATTAATAGAAGAACTTGTTGTGCATATATCATTATGAAGCTTTAAATTCTTGTAGAGTTTAGTTTATTGACTAAGGAGGAAGGCCCCCCTTCAAAGGTGCATTACTACCAACTTTATGGTCTGTGATTTTTGCATTTAAATACTCAGTTGTGTGTGTAACTAATATCGTATATAAATTGTCTCAATTATAGTGTAAACTTTACACAATTATCATATGCCATTATGTTACAGAATAGGTAATGCTTCAATGTTTGTTCTTTTTAAGATTTGATTGAAATAGTATTGAATTAAGAAGTGTTCACGCCGTAGAATTTAGGATTTAAATTTATCACATTAGCCATATGAATAAGATTCGACACGAAAGGAGTACTATGAGCAAGTGACGTAAGGGTGCAAACGATTGTTCACTAGCGTTAATTCACCAAGACCCCGTGTCTATATTTTGAGGGATCTTATTATGCTAGTTGCTTAGTCCTTCGATTGTTAAATTCCTTGCTTTTGATTCGTATGTGGATTGTTATTCAAATTGGAAAACCTCAGACTTACCTGAAACTAGTCCACCTCATCAAGTCTTGAGTCTGAAGAAAAAAGTTATTGCAGCTAAGAGGCTCATTCTATAGCCCAGTAGGGGTACATGTGTAACTCCTTCCGTTCTCATCCTAGTGCTGACACATGTCCTTTATAAAAAGTAATAAAATATCATAAAAAGTAAAATGTCAACCAAAATTAGATTTAAAAGCATTTTGAATGGAATATATATAAAAATACACAAATTAGATAAATTAAAACTATAAACATTGCATTATACACTTCCTCGGCATTTCCATTCTAAAAAAGGTTTGCACCTCGAGAGATTTGATTCCTCTTGGCACTTAATAGATAATTTTTAAGATGGATCTATGCTGGTGATACTTCAACATTATATTTGAAATTCTACTTAGATCAATCAAAAAATGCTTGATGTGTGTGAGAACCACCCATTCTAAGGAGGCATCTGAATTTGCATAGTTTTATGCTTCACCTTCCCATGTGTGAGTTAAATTAGATATCATAACTAAAGTTTTCAATTTGAATTTAGATCTTGAAATAGGTAGATAGATTGTAGTTCATGGTTGTTTAGTGATTGAATACATGACCTAGACTAACTATGCATATATTGTGCCCATACTTCACAAGCTTATGAATTCCTGGTTGACGATAAAATGTATGGAAATTAAACACACATAATTTAAGCAACATCGAAAAAAGAGCTCATCATAGCATATGATAAACAAAAGGAGACGTCATAGCCATATCCATGCATAACTAGTATCTCAAATATCCACAAACATAGTAAGGTCAAGAGTAAAAAAGACCATAAAAACCAGTTAAAAATCAACTAAATCTCACAATCTAGAGGCCACCAGCTATCCCTTAGCTTACTCATCCAAAGAGAATTGATTTCAATCATTTGTAAAATTGTTCTGGAAAGGAAATCAACTTTGTCATTCATCTCCTTGAAGATATGAGTGAAAGTAATTATGATAAATTGAGAAGAGATGTCCCTTAACTATTCAAATAGAGGAAATCAAGCATTATTATACACATGCACATAATTATTCATCCAATTTAGAGAGAATCTCTAAAAACCTGCAACTGAGGTATTCCTCAATCCAAAGCCATTTTTAGAGCATAAAATAAAGCTATAAATTCACCACAGTTGTTGGATCCATTTCCCATACCTATTTTAAAGGAAACATGATGAGAAGATATAAATATAAATTAAAAACCAATTTCGTGGATCGCATCTCAACCTTGACATGCACCATCAAAATTACACCATGCCATCTCAAAATCGATTGGAGGGGGATCCACATTATGCACCAAATTTATCTTTGGATAAATATTTTAATCCTAAAGCATGGTCATTACTTGAGCAACAATTTGGAATAGAGGTACAAAAGATTCCACAAATAACTAAGAATTCCACACCACCCATATGCTCCAAATCACTATCAACAAAACAAACCTGAGGCATTTCAAAAATATGATCATAAACCGGCCCATAAAGAAATCATTTGCCAATCCTTTACTCCATAAATGTTCTTGTCCACCTAGATTTCTACCTCAACCCAAACTTGAATAGAGTAATCACAATGGATAAATAAATGGGAAGTAAATTCATTGTTATTCTACACAAAATAAAAATTCCAAAACCTAAGGTATTATGTTTCTAAATAACTTCCCATGTCAACACCAACCACATAAATAGTTTACACTTTGGTGGGGCTAGAATACACCAGAACTTTTCAACCACCATATATTCTCCTCATTGTCTTCTCCACACATCGAAAGATATTACATTTTTACAATATAAGCTCCCCCAACCTTATTGTAATCACATACCAATTCACCAAGAGATGGTCAAATAAATATGCAATACCTAAACAACTCATCAAAGAAAGGCTCCCACACATTCATCTGATCCTCTAAAATACCCAGATCAAAAGCTATTATCCAACCTTGTCACCATGTTATAATAGTATGAGGATACCCTACCAAATTCAATGTACACCTACCAATGAGTTGAAAGTGATGAATGATATCAATTGGTAATAAAATGTTCCTCCTGCATCCCATAACATCATCAATCCCAATTCACACTTGAGACTTATCCCTGACTCTACATGTTAGATACTTACCCAAAATAGGGAAACCCAAGTTCAACTCTTTCCATTTATTGGAAGAATGTTGAAAGCTCTTCCTTGTCGATTTGATCCCATCCAAAGTATTGTCAGGAGCCATATACTTGGACTTAATAATTCTACTCCATAAAATTTTATTTGAGATGAAATTCCATAAATACTTCATAGTAAGGGCCTTCCCAAATATGTGAATATATTTATGACCCCATCCCTCCATTTCCTTTGGAGACCCAATTTTCCTCTACTTAGCTATTTGAAACCCTCAGTATTACCTGCTAGTTTTCCAAAGAAAATTGTTTTTAATTTTTTCCCAAAATACCCTTTAGAATGTGCACAAGGGTATGCTAGAACACTGGAATCACCTCTAGTATTTCCTTAATTAGGATCAATCTAGAACATCATGAAAACCATATATTACACTATACGAAAAGTGTATGTTCAATCATTCCCACCAACTAGTACCAATCTTCTTTACTATAATTATTGATATTTAAAACAAAGCCTAAGTATTTTAATCCCTTAGCCATATCCTAAAGATGAAATGGAAAATAATGCATGAGAAGAATAGCCATAGGATCCTTCTTATCATTAAAATACATAGCCAATTTTTTCTCATTGGTAACCATCCCTATAGATTGACTATACAAATGAAGGATATCCTTAATCCATTGGCATTCTTTGTCCTTTCCAAAAGTAAAAATAACCACATTATTTGCGAAAAGAAAGTGGGTTAAATCCAAAAATCCATGGATACCCCTCTTCCTCTTGGATACCATGATAGTGTGATTGAGACCCTCAATCACTACTAGGAACATGTATGGTGAGACAAGTGGCCTTAACACGTACCTCTATATTAAAAAGGGAATATACCAAGCCATTAATTAATATTGCAAATAAGTAGAAGAAACACACCTGATTATCCATTTAACTACTGAATAAAAGAAACCAATATGAAGTAGCGGTAACTGTAAATATAACCACGACACCCTCAAGTAATAGGCCTTAGAAAGTTCAAGTTTAATAATATAGCAGGATTTGAGTTAAACCTTATGGAGTGGTGACCCTCCTATGCAAATCTAATGTCCTCATGAATGAGACAACCTTCTAAAAATATAAATTTCTCTGTATATATGTAGTTTGATTATATGCGCTTCATTATGACTGCAATGACTTTCAAGATGTTCTTGTACAAACAATTGCATAACGATATTGGACAAACATCAAAAGACTTCAAACAGTTTTATTTTCATATTAAAGAAATAAAATTAGACTTGATATTACGAGGAACCCTCCTTAATAACAAAATTTCTTCCACCACTTGCATCAAATAATCACCTAAGATATCATAAAAGGAAACAAAAACTCAATAGTTTGACAAATGACTAAGACTTAGATCCTTCTTGAAGGTGCACATCACAGAGAAGAGATCCTCCTTAGTGATATCTTGAATTATACTATCATTATTGTCCTCCTTAACAATTCTTAGAAAGTACGAGATCATTTTAAGAATCTCCTTCGTATTATCTCTTTCATAATCCTCAAAAAGGTTGTTGAAGTCAAATAACAAGCTCAATGACACCTTGAAATTTACTTACCTTATCCCTCTCTTCATCTAATAAATTCCTAATAACATTCTTATTCCTTTGATGGATAGTAAAGCGCTGAAAAAAATTGTATTATAGTCACCTAACTCAACCCATGTATCTCTATTCTTCATATGCCACTCCTTTTCTTCATCCAATAATAAATTTTACTTCTTAGCTCTAACATCCAAAGAGTATCTAAATCTTTAGTACTCATCAGACATTCCTTGGATTTATCCAATAGATAAACCAAATCTCTCTCTATTTCCACAACAGCAGCAACACACTTTTTATGAAGTTCCCTTGCCAATGCCACTATTTTTCCTTGATGAATTGCAATGATTTCATGAATTTAGAGGAGGCCAGCTCCTCAAGAGATGGATCATAACTTTTAAAACCCTCTCTATCCAAATAAATATAGTCATCCTCCATAACCCAAGCTTGATTAAACTTGAAAGGAGCACCTTAATTCATGTATGATGGGTCCAAGTTCAAGAAATATAGGGAAATGGTAATAGAAACTTGTTGACCCAACCCAAGTACATAACCTATCCACCAAGCACTTAGAAAATCCATCATCCCTTGGTCTATTGTTACTTATGTGGGATTTATCTCAATGGGTTCCAAGTCAATCATACATGTTTGATAAAAAAAAGGAGAGGGAATATTCAACGAATACGTCTGGATGAGCATTTCCCCCCATATCTCTCTACAATTTGTAGTAAAATTTAATTCACCACCCACAATGAGATTCGGGGACATGAAAACCTTCAAGGAGAATATTTTACCCCAAAATTTATTTTCCCTTCATATGACCCATAAACATTCATGACCATCAAATATTTATCTAAGGACTTACAAAATAAATCTACACATAAACCAAAGGCAATTGTAAATGAGTTATTTAGTACCATAATATTACATCCCATAATAAAACCTTTTAACATACCATCAAAATCAAGTGCCAAAAATATCATCCAACCAACTTGTTTTTAAGAGAGGGAATATGAACACTACTCCTCCCCATTGATTCTTGAATCAACACAATATTGATTTTGTCAACAATCATCAAATGACAAAGGGATAAATTTTTAGACTACCCCTCCATTCCTCTAATATTAACTGAAAGGGTTTTCATTATAACCCAACCAAAGGGGAGATGCCTTCTCTAAGGGCCCATAGAATTAACTTTTTCTTTCCTTGATTTACTTCTTTAACTTCTCTTACCTAGGTGAGTTTTATAGATGACAGTCGACCAACGTGCAATGCATAGGAAACCATTAGAGTATCAACACCAACCCACATGTTAGATAGGAATTATTAGAGAAATTTCCTTTCTTGTGACAAATAGTATAATGCCCCCCATCACTGAAATACATAGAGGGACATCCAAATTGAAGAGGTTGAAAAGGAACACCACTTGACAAAAATATTGTTCATCCAATACACATAAATCATCACCATTCATACCACCCCTTAAAAAAATAGGGTTTTTAATCCCATCTACTAAAAGTATTGCCCTTTCAAGAAGTGGGATTAAAAAGAATGCCTTACCCCCCATCACCCAATGTAGAAGTACTCAAATCTACTTTCAGATGAGGAAGCACATGAGACATACCTATTTCCATATAAGATAAAGAGATCAAGTCCATGCAGAGAGATTTCGCGTCGGTGCTTACCTCTTCACGTCCTAAATTAGAGTTAAGGGAAGTCCCATCCATAATAATCCCCAATGTATGCCTTGACCCAACGATTAGGGGAATCGACATGTCATCAACAAACAAGTCATGGCCCTCCGAAGTATCAACCACCTACACAAATGTCCTCAAACAATGACTATTAAGAATTTTTTTGTGATTCCTTCATCACCTCTAGGTTTTGTTGCAGGAATGAAGGAGTGGCCTTCTTATCATTAGCCCCCTCCAATCCCTCTACCCTCCACCACATTTTCTTTATAAATGGGTTATCATAGTCTTTCTATATATGGCCTAGATTATGACTATGTGAGCATGTAAAGAGTATGTTTATATAATCGAAGGATTGGATATATATATGGCCATCATTCACCAACTCAACGGATTCAAATAATCCTCCTCTAACTTCCACTTCTACCAGCAATTGAGCCACCAACAAGGAGGAACTAAAGGATCATCCACCGAAAGAGTCTTTCCAAGACAATCACCAATAGCCTTTAACCCTTGAGCTGGCCACCATTCCATTGGAAACCTTATAAGTTTCACCCAAACTAGACTCTTTTCAATGCATTGATCCTCTTTAGAATAAAATAAGGGGTTCTAGGGTTTTATGGACATATAGGATCTATATAAAACCCAAATCCCTTTCAAAATATTCATGACATCCCCTTCAGTTTTGAATTGAAATCCAACCCACCCTCTCAGTAAGATCTGGGAGTTTAAACAATAACCAAGAATAAAATCCCATGGCATAAAAATCCCCTTCAACCCATAAATTCTTGGACGAGGATTTAACCCTTGACATGCAATATATTATCCATTGCTATGCCTTAACCAAGCATTAACGAAAATCCACCACCCTTACTCTTAATAAATACGTGCCACTTATTTTTACCCACATCATATTTAACCACCCTTAAAGAGGCATTATACTTGAAGTCAAATAGGCCTAGCCTTCCTCTAATAATCCCTGCACCTCCAACCTCCTAACCTTGAGAAGGAACCTACACAAAATTGAGGAACTGAGGTTAACCCAACCAAAATCTTTGATAGATGCTCTACACCTTGTGAGAATGAATGTGAATGATGTGCCACATTAGCTTCTACATTAGTTCTTGGAACTAAACTTTCCTTTGTGGTGCTAGGAGAACCTTGATACAGACATTTTGAAGGTAAGACTTTAATATGACAATGGTAATCACTCATGCAAAATATTTTCCCACACAATATCTATTCATTATTAGGAAAGGAGATGTACCTAAGGCCCCTGTCACCTCAACATTCCTTCATTATGGGTTAAGAAGAAGTGTCACCTCAACATTCCTTCGTTATGGGTTAAGAAGAAGAGGAGAGGACACATTTACACTTTTGACTAGGTGTCATTAGAAAAATTTACACAAGTTGGTACTCCACCTCTATAGTTACAATGTTTTAAAACTTCATGCCAAACGGCAGGGTTTCATTCATAGTGAAAGTTAAAAAAGACATGATATTTGTGGAGCCAACAACATCAATTATATCATCCTACCGAAAGCATTATCAATGACTTCAAAAAAATAGTTTTTTTTAATATTTTAAAGATAAACAAAATAAAATAAAATCAAAGAGGAACTAAACCAGTAAATATTGAAACATCCATCATAATGTTATGTACTATACTTTAAAAGTTTCACTCATACTTTTTCCCTTAGATTTAGCTTCCTCTCTTCATCCTATGTGACAAAATATAAAGTGCAAAGTAACACATTATCATTTCCTATGGATACAAAATTCAGGTGTGCGGACACATTCAAGTCTGAGTTGTATCTGTAATTTGAGGTGCACAGAGTATATTCAAACTATATCTACACATGGTTCTGTTTTTCTCTGAGGCAAGCTAGAGTTACTAAACTATCTCTGTGCATGGTTCTAATTATCTCTGAGGAAAATTGAGGAAAATTAGGGTCATTGTCTCTGTGCATATTTGAGGCATGTATATTCAAACTATCTATGTGCATATACGCACATTCAACTCTCTATTCTAAACATGTATATTCAAACTATCACTATGCACGGTTTCGATTATGTCTAAGGAAAGCTAGGGTTACCGTCTCTATGTATATACGAGGCAGGTATATTCAAACTAATTTTCAATATATTTAGTTTAGTATTTTATTTTTCTAAAAAACTATAGTAAAAAATCATTATTGGGAAGCAACTTAGAAAAAGTCATTATTTTGAAGCAACTTAGATCCTTCACGTCTTTGTTACTTTTAGTTGGTGTGAAAAAAAGAATGTAGGTAGAATGACACTTAAGTGGCAAAATGAGAAGAAACTACCGAAACCAAAGTTTGAAACAAAGCAACTTGCATAAGTGGCAAAAGAGGCAAAAGAGATGGAAAAAATTCCCAAGCCAAAATTATATATATATATATTTGTCCTCTTCCTTTCTAGGTGTGTGACAAACATAAACACGTAATCGTGATTGAGTGGTGGTGGCAACTACATCAAATATAACATTTAATTATCATCGCAAACAATTGGTTCATGTTACATCATACCATCCTATGTCACCTCATAGATAAAGTAGTGCGTGATCACTAAATGTTGCATAACGGGTAGCCTTGGAAAAATTTTAGTATAATAAAATATTGCATAAGGGAAAAGCACTAGTATAATAAAATATTGCATAAAGTTTGTTCTTAGAAATAATAGTATAATAAAATATTGTAGAGGAGCGAGTGATGAAATTGACATTGTGAAAATAGGAAAAGAAATGTGATATAAAAAATAATAGTATAATAAAATATCGTAAAGGAGTGAGTGATGAAATTGACATTGTGAAAATAGAAAAAGAAATCTGATATAAGATAATATAAATGCAAGAGAAAAAATGAGCAAAGTATAATATAAATGCAAAAGAAAAAATGAGCAAAGTATAGATAATTATATCAATGTGCCTAATTTTATTATATTAATATGCCTATTCAACTTATGATGGTTTTTGCTTGCGAGATTTCAGCTAAATTTCTGTCTTTCACTTTCGGCTAAATTTCTATCTATCACTTTACTCGAAATTGCTTGGAAATGATGTATTCGTAAATAAAATATTCAACACTTTGAAACTGAAAACTATACTCTCACTTTTCAAGGATAAGAGAGCATGCTTGATATTTGACTTTACAACACCAGAAAATACAGATAACGGCCATAAAATAATAAATATCCGACTGTTTGTTGAATGTCCCCAGGGTGTTTACAGGGGAGACAAAGAAACATTCATACCCTAGCTGGTCTTTCACCGATGGTTCCTCCTAACTTATCCGTGACGACAGGGTTGACGATCCGGAGAGTTATTCATGGCTCCATTTTCCCAGTCAAGAAATATCGAAATACCTTTCATACAGCGCGCTACATGGATTGATTCGAGATTTGAGAAGTCTACGTAGACTCTAGACTGAACCGAACGAATGTTTCAGGTGAAAAAGACTGAACGGAACGAACTTTTAATGGGGAAGTAGTAGGGCTACCAGTCAGCCTTCTTCTTTTCAAGAAGAACGGGAAAACCACCCTTCATGCGCGCAGTCAAGCTGTGAATCAGCTTTGGATTTCCCAGAGCCGAATATTCAACAGGGCGCTGCAATCTGAACATAGAAACCACAGTTGCCGCAACATATTTCATCTGAATAAACGCCATATCTTTTCCCAGACAGACCCGCGCGCCGCCTTGGAAGACTGCGAATTTGAAGGGACTCTGCGGGATGAAATGCCCATCCTTGTTCAGCCATCTTTCTGGTTTGAATTCGAGGCAGTTTGTACCCCAGATGGCGTCCATACGACCCATAGCGTATGGGTGGTAAGTCACCCGCGTGCCTCTGCGCACGATAGTCCCATCAGGCAGAACGTCGTTGTAGAGGGCGTGCTTGGAATCCAAGAGAACAGGTGGATAAAGTCTCATCGATTCACAGATTGATGCGTGCAGGTAATACATACCTTGCAGATCCTCGTATGAAAATTCCCAAGCTTTTCCGTCCCGTTTGGCTTCGGGTTTGACGGCCATGAGACGGGCAATCTCTTTGTGTATTGCTTCCTCGACATGGGGATGTGAGCTGAGTAGCCAGAAGAACCATGTTAATGCAGCCGAGGTGGTGTCTCTGCCGGCCAAGACGAAACTGATGATTGAATCTCGAAGAAATTCTTCGGAGCGATAGGCCTCGCGTTCGGGCAGATCGGTTTCAGCTAGGTTAGCGAGAGCCATGAATCTTGAAAGCAGGTCCTGTTTACAGGAAGCATTGTTGACAATCTGCTGTCTCCGCTCACGAATGACATCCATGGCGAACCGGTGCACAATTTCCACCGCTCGGCCAAGGCGCTTTTCCGAGCCGAGGTTGAACATTCTCTTTATCTTCCACACCAACGAGATCGGCGCAGTTGCCCTCATAGCGCTCAGCTCCGTCGCAACATCGAAAGCCTGGGAGAATTCCGAAACGGGAAGGCTCCCATCCAGACAAGCTGGGTCGACTCCGAAGGCAACTTTGCATATATTATCAAACGCGAAACGCTGTAGAATGTCCTGCAAATCCAAACAGGTACCCCTCTCGCTCGCCTCTTCTAGAATTGGCAAGAATCGATCCGTGACCTCCCCGACGACTCGCAGAGCAAAATTACGCAGAGAACGGGTATTGAACTCGTAGCAGGCAACCTTCCGCTGTAGTTTCCAGGCGTCGCCGTCGGAATTGAAGATCCCCTTTCCGAGCAGATCGTGGAGAATGGCAGTGAAAGGTTCGCCCTTGGGATAATTGTCGAAGCGTGTCTTCAGAATGTGCTCGACGTTCACAGGATTTGCCGTTACTACCGTCCGGATTCCCCCGAAGCGCTCCACCACGATGGTCTGCGTGGGGGAATCTGCAAGCATTTCGGCATACCATTCTGATTGCCTGCTTCGATTCTTCCAAAAAGCAAACAGCGATCCCACCACCGGATACCGTTTTGGTCCGTCCAGCATCGATCTGCATGATATAAAATCTCTCTTAATTTTCAAGAAAAACGCCAAGGGTATCGCAAGCGCGATTACAAGTTTGAGGATCATCAACATTAAATCGCCACTCAGGGAGAATAAAACCAAAACCATAACTAACGGGTTCTCCATGAAGCTTTCTTGCACAACAACATGAAGCCGCTGCCGCCTTTATTATGACGGCCGGTTCTCGGGGATCTTCTGGAATCAAACAACCAAGCTTGTTCTTACGTTCGTTAAAATTCAAATCAGCATGCATTTCACGTGCGTCATTCTTTTGGTTGCCAACAGACGATTGGCCGCACACCGCCGTAAATCCCGGAACCCGGCACCGAGCATTTCATTGCCTTGCCTGGCCTGGCCTGGCCTGTTGACTACGTCATTCACAACAACTAAATATTAGAAAAGTAACCTATAGCCTATAAGGCTATACGGTTATACCCAAAGTCGGCCAAACGACCCTGTATGCACGGTAATAATGCAACTCTGTGGCAGTCAATACGCACGTTGCTTGACTTTTTCATACCTGTAGTGGATAAGGTGAAGTTGGACCATTGATGCCCTTAATGGCTTTGATCATGAAGACTGAACGTTCAAAGTTTTGGAATTTGGATTTGTAGATATCTGTTATTTGAATGATAAAAAATCCAATTCTAACTACAATGTTACAATTATATATACATATATATGTTTATTTAAAATTTAAATAATAAAAATAGAAAATTTTATTATTTATTATATTTTTATAATATTAAAATAAAATGGTGTAGAATTTTAAAAGCTTTTATTTCTCTTAAATTATTAATTAATTTTTATTTTTAATAATAAAAAGTCCAGTTCTAACTACTATCTTACAATTATTTATATATATGTTTATTTAAAATTTAAATAATAAAAATCCAAAAATTTATTATCTATTTATATATATGTTTATATAAAATTTAAATAATAAAAATCGAAAATTTTATTATTTCTTAGTATTTTATAATGCTAGATTAAAATGGTGTAGATTTACAAAAGCTTTTATTTCTTTTAAATTATTAATTAATTTTTAAATTTTATTTATTAAATTATTATTATTATTTAAATATTTTTCAAATAATCTATATTAAAATTTTCATTAATCAATAAAATATAAAATTTATATTTTAATTATTTAAATAAATTTAATTTAATAAAAGTAAAATTTTCAATTATCATAAAAAACTATATAAATTTTTATTTTAAAAATTTATCAAGTTAGTTTTATTCTTTAACTTATTTCATCAAACTACTTTTATGGTTTTAGCATTCTAAATTATTTTACAATTAAATGTTATTATTATATTGAATTTGAGATATTGTAAAATTTGAATTTTTATTATAATTTATATTTATCAAATATTTTAAAAACTTTAAAATTTTATTATAAAAAAATTACATTTTACAAAATTCGATTCCTCTTATATTTGATATATTCATAATTAAATAAATTAAAATAATTTTATATTAATACTTGTAAAATTTAGTTTCCATTTCATATTTGATATATTCATAATTAAATAAATTAAAATAATTTTATATTGATATTAATATATTGTAAATTTAGTTTCGATTTCAATTTTCTATTGATTTTTACTTTAAATGTGTAAATTGAAATTGAATTTTTAATATTTTTATTAAATAACCCTTTTGAGTTCAATTTATTAACATTTCAACAATTCCAATAAAATTCATTTATTACAAAGAGTACGAAAAATTACTAATAAATTCTTTTACAAATAATATCTTAAACCCTATTATTATTTAAATTTTATATTATAATAAATTAAAACATTATATCATATTATTATTTATTTTAATAATGTTAAAAAAGTTGATAAAAAAATTTAAATTAATACATAATTAATATCTATTAAATCAATTTATTTTGGAATGGAATATAAAATATAATAAATTTTCCATAAAATTATTTTTTAGAAGGAGTATTTCTCCCTAATTTATGATTGATAATAAATAACAAAATTAAAAAACAATTAGCAAAACTTAACATCAAAAGATATAACTTCCTCAATTTTATAATCACTTAAATTAATTCTCAAAACTAAAATAACAAAATAATTTATTATAAAATAAAATAAAAAATAATAGATCTTGAAAATTTATTTACTTAAATTCTATGGCCTATGCTTTTTCATAATTGATAGCTAACTGATGAATAGATAACTTTATGGCAGTAACTAGAAGAATCTAAGATAAAAAGAAAAATTATATATAAAAAAAATTGATAGTTGATAAATAGAATGTCGGTGATAACATGTAGCCAGCCATACATAAGTCACAAGTGAACCGGTTTATCTAGAAGAATATGATGGATAAAAAGATATTCCAAATTATCTTTCATTCCATAACTATATCTTAACCATTTAATTTATATCGACTTAATCCAACAAGAACCACAAACTATGTAAATGTGCTAGTTTACATAAATTCATAAACAATAACAATCAAATCAAATTATTTTGTCATGCTAATAGCAAATAAACAAACATTTTGGTCCCTTTCCCTTTGACAAAGTAATGCCTAACAAAAGAACAAACATTATAGTGACTTTCCATTTGACAAAGTAATGCTTTTTAATAACACATGAGCAAACATTTTGGTCCCTTTCCATTTATAAGAGTAATTTGGTTTGATGTGATCAAAATGTGTGAACAAACATTTTGGTCCCTTTCCATTTGACAAAGTAATATGGTTTGATGTGATCAAAATGTGTGATTTTAATGACTTGATAATTTGGACAAACTTAAATCTACAAAATTAAAAATCCCAGAAAATGACAATTTGGTAACCCATTGGCCGCTCCATCTATCGTTTCCTTTTTAATAAAAGTAAGTTGATTCCCTCGAAAAAATACAAATGATTCTAATAGATATTGCCATCGAAAAAATAAATTATTAAAATATGAATACTTTGTACGACTAGATTGCGGGTGGATATCCTATATCCTATATATGTGATTAAAATATCTTATAGTGAAATCAAAATAATGGGCTGAGATCCCAAGCCCTTACGACACGCAACCCTTTCAAAAGTACTAACTTAGCACACATACAAAGAAAAAAAATTAGGAAGAAGTGAATAATATGTTTGGTTTTCCGAAGAAGTCAAAGATCTCATGGAGTAGCGCAACGTTACTTAGGGTAGGCCTAATAGGTTTTTGGGGTCCATTTTGAGGAGATTTGGGCTACGTTTCATTCTTAATGTTGGAATAATTCAAGTATGTTTGGGTTTTTTTGGGATGATAATAGTTATATTCAATATTATTAAAAGAAAATTAAGTAATTAAAATAATTTAAATTTTATAGGTAATCCATCTCTTTTAAGTTATCTAAAGAGATAGTTGGAATAGTTTATGTTGAATATATATATATATATATATATATATATTCGGTATTATTTAAAGAAAATTAAGTGACTTAACATAATTTAAATAATTTGTAGGTAATCTATCTCTTTAAATTTATAGGTTTCTATAAAGAGATAGATTTTCACTGATATTTCGTTCCTGTCAAATAATTTTAGATTTTATATTATTAATACATTTTCTATATAAAAATGAATTTTTAATCAATTATAAAACATTTTAAATTTTATTAAAAAACCAAATAATATATTGGTGTTCAAGACAATGTCGAAGGGAAGGGTAAATTTTTGATGTCGCGATTGTCGGGTTTTGATGTCGCGATTGTCGGGTGTCGGTGCTAAAATTCTTTGGGCCATCAAGGCCCAGAAGGTAAAACAAGGTAGATCCATGTATGTTATCGGAAAGGATATCACGATGGACCAAGTGGCGAGACTTTGGTCGAGGGAGCTCTTGGAACGGTTGGAATATACCTCTATGAATTGGTCTGAGCTGCTAACTTGGATGACAACAAATTAGAAACCCGTCATTAACTATACCCCTAAGCTAAGTATGCTCATGAACAACTCACTGTGTTTCTAATTGTTATTGGAGGAAGCAAGGAATTTTATCTTCAATAAATTATGGGTTATTGGCTCAGGATCTTGGGTGCTATATAATTGGAATTTGGGTTTCAATCCGTGGAAAGAAAGATTTTCAAAGCGTCATTTATGGGTCTTGTTTCTCGAATTCCACTGAATTTATGGTCCAAAGAAGCGTTTATGGGTGTTTCAAATTCCATCGAATGCTTCATAAGCGTTGAAGACGAGGTTTTACTTGTTGTGGATAAACAAATGCCTAGGGTGTAAATCGAAATGGATGTTGAGAATAGATTGTAGGCAGATGTGGAGATTGTTTGGGATGAAGGATCCCTTATTCAGTGGCTGGTGCATCCATGGAGGGGGCGCTCGCACGAAGTTGGTTCCACTTTTTAGTGCCACTTAAGAAATCAGAAACGCAGAGTCCGAAGTGCAAATCAAGAACGCATATGCGTTCTTGATTGTACGTTTGGAATGACCCGAGCCCAAACACAAGGCTAAGGTTCGTAAGGAAGTATCGCATATGCGTTTTGTAAAAGTTAAATATCACATATGCGATATATATCGCAAGTGCGATATATCGCATCTACGATATTGAAAACTAAAAAAAAGACAAAACAGAGGCCGGGGGCGTCAAATATCATTTGCACAGTCAAGCATCGGGAGAGTGATAAACCGCATGGGTGAAAAAACGTAGAGGCGATTTGTGTTTTAGCTTTTGGAGGTCGAGTTGGAGGTGGATTGGCTCCAATGGCAAGTAAATTCTCTTATCCATTTCAGTTAGTCTTCAATTCTTTATTGTTTTTCTTAATTTCATAGTTTTTATAATTATTTAAAACAAATTTAATAAAAAAAATTGAATGAAATCAAAGAATGATTAAGTAAAACAACTTGTATTTTTTTGTTTAAATCTTAACAGATAACAGAAATGAACAAGACAATGTGGAAAACCCACCCTCTAATAACCCAGAACCTAAGCCAAACATGAACCCAAACCCAAACCCGGAGGGGGAACGAGATAGAAACTCACAGATTATTGTGCGTTTGGCGTCATTGAGGCGCCTTAACTCATCTATTAGAGGGGGGGTCATTTGAGACAGTCTTTAGTCGATGCATTGGACACAATAAAAAAAACAATTGCCAATGCCCAAGGAGCTCTGTACAACATTAGCTCGTACAGAGAATCCAGGAGGCAATACTACTCTGATGGATTGAGTTATAAAGACATCAAAGACCTTAAAATTACAAAAGACCAATTATTTTCATTATTCTGGGACCCTAGCACCGGTTTGGTTCCACCCACCAGTCGAGCACACATTTCCATGGACTGGTGCATTGAACCAAATATAAAGGCTAATTGGATGGGTCGTTGGTATATGGTCTTCGATGAAGACCCTCATGGGAATAGGGACATCCCATTTTATTTCCTTAGGAAGTTGTATGCAAAATTCATCCTAGGGAAACATGTTAACTACTTCGATACCTTAGGCTTCCAGGGTGTTGGTCATGGGATGCCCCAAGATAGGGAAGGGGCCAGGACGGATCCTAACCATGTGCCACACCCTCCACACACACCAAAACCCCCTCGTTTATATCCTCCTACGGGTCCTATGATTGAGGATACACAGAAGGCATTATTTGACTTGGTAGATACACTGCTTTAGCATGGGACTGATGTCCAAGGCAATGTAGACCAAGGGGTTGGCACTTCTAAGGCTAGCCCATCTACAGATCACACAGGAGATGTAGAGCTTTCAGAGCATCGTGTTACTCCACACCCTTGTACATCGTGTGGAGGCATATGCTATGGCCTTGATTCAAACTTCCGAGATGATGGATTACTTCAATTTGTAAGTAAAATTCATTATTTTCATATTATATTTTGTTTCATGTATCACAATTTTCAATTGTTTCGCAATTTGTTTCTATTTAATTATCTAACAAATTATGTGAACAAATATACAACTGGTGTCCCATGGCACACCAGAGTCACATAGTCCGCCGATCAATGTTGAGAACATTGATGCGGCTGTCAATATTGCATATGGGTTTGGTTCTTCACCAATAGGGATAAGAACTATACTTGTTAATTTGTCAACTTTATTTACATATTTATAGTAGAGATTGTAACATTCAATACATCCTAATTTTGATACAACATGTTTTATGCAGGGTGATCAGGATGAGTACATTGAATCTCAGCCTATTCCCTCTCATGCATAGGTAGATTCCCAAACACAGGTATTATTTTAAATATGCTTTTAATTATGTTTCTCTTTCTTTGGAAAACTCATTTTTCATCCATCATGTATATGTCTCGTTTTCTTTGTATTATGTATCGCTTTCTTTGTACGTTTGTGTATCGCTTTCTTTGATTTGGTGCTTGAAGAGACCCAAATCGGTGACCCACCTCTTCCCCCCCAAGGTACATGTATATTTGTTGACATTGGCATATATATATATATTTATGCAGCTTGATAGTGAGCAAGTGGTGCTTGAAGAGCACCCAATCAGGGTCGCTGTTAGTGAGGCACCATGACCCACCATTACTTATTCACGTACAATAAGTAAAAATGTTATGTTGGTTTTGGAATTTGAACAAATGTACATAGAATTTTTAAAGGTTGGTAAATAAACTTACAAAATTTGGTTTTTCTCCAGTCTCCACTAATGCGACCTATCCCTCTTGTTTAGTGATGGGGATCACCAGTGAGTAGTCGGAAAAGAAAGCTAGAATTCTCCGAAGACATTGGCAGTGGAAACGAAAGGGGGGATAACTAGAATAAATGTATAGGGCGGATACATAGATGTAACTTTTTGTTCATATACACATAGATGTAATTGTTGATCCACTATTTGTATTATGGCCATGTGGCATGACAATTTTTGTAACATTATTTCTATACATATATAATATAAAGCAAGGTTCAAATTTATACATATATGGTTGACTTGATCTTGGAACAAGATATGTGTGGTTCACCTATGTGATATAATGATATGTGTGGTTCACATGTGTGCTAACTTATGAATTTCCAATACTTAAAGGAAGAATTTACGACTCATCAACTTTTTAACATTATGGCTATCCTCAACTTTTTAACATCATAACCATACCATACAATAACTAAATTACATACACTAACAATCATAACACTATGTCATGCATGGATGTGTAATATATACCATATCATACCCTACAATACCCTATGATACTAACATCATATCATTCTAACATACAATAACATACCCTGCAATACCCTATGATACTAACATCATACCATACTAACATACCATACCATTGTAATATACCATACACTAACATCATAAGACTAAGTCATGCATGCATGTGTAATATACCATATCATACCCTACAATACCCTATGATACTAACATACCATACCATTGTAATATACCATACATTAACATCATAACACTAAGTCATGCATGCATGTGTAATATATACCATATCATACCCTACAATACCCTATGATACTAACATCATACCATACTAACATACATCATACCCTACAATACTAACATCATACCCTAAAAACCCTAGTTGGTTTTCAATATGTACATACATCCATGTGTTTCTAGTTCCATCTCATAACTTGTAAAGAGGTCACTAAACCATAGTTCCATGTCATAACTTGTCAACCCTAGTGATAGCATGCAAATTGGTGTTCATGAAACCCTAGTTGGTTTCCATTTTATACATGTCCATGTGTTTCTAGTTCCCTCTCTTAAATTGTAAATTGCTCACTAAACCCTAGTTCCATCTCTTTATTTGTCAACCGTAGTTGGTTTCCAATTTCTAGTTCCCTCTCTTAACTTGTAAATTGCTCACTAAAGCGAGGTTCCATCTCATTATTTGTCAACCCTAGTGATAGCATGCAAATTGGTGTTCATGAAAGCCTAGTTGGTTTCCGATTTGTACATGGCCATGTGTTTCTAGTTCCATCTCATTATTTGTCAACCCTAGTGATAGCATGCAAATTGGTGTTCATGAAAGCCTAGTTGGTTTCCGATTTGTACATGGCCATGTGTTTCTAGTTCCCTCTCTTAACTTGTAAATTGCTTGAATTAAACCCTAGTTCCATCTCATTATTTGTCAACCCTAGTGATAGCATGCAAATTGGTGTTCATGAAAGCCTAGTTGGTTTCCGATTTGTACATGGCCATGTGTTTCTAGTTCCCTCTCTTAACTTGTAAATTGCTTGAATTAAACCCTAGTTCCATCTCATTATTTGTCAACCCTAGTGATAGCATGCAAATTGGTGTTCATGAAAGCCTAGTTGGTTTCCGATTTGTACATGGCCATGTGTTTCTAGTTCCCTCTCTTAACTTGTAAATTGCTTGAATTAAACCCTAGTTCCATCTCATTATTTGTCAACCCTAGTGATAGCATGCAAATTGGTGTTCATGAAAGCCTAGTTGGTTTCCGATTTGTACATGGCCATGTGTTTCTAGTTCCCTCTCTTAACTTGTAAATTGCTTGAATTAAACCCTAGTTCCATCTCATTATTTGTCAACCCTAGTGATAGCATGCAAATTGGTGTTCATGAAAGCCTAGTTGGTTTCCGATTTGTACATGTCCATGTGTTTCTAGTTCCCTCTCTTAACTTGTAAATTTCTCACTAAACCCTAACCCATCTCATTATTTGTCAACCCTACTGATAGCATGCAAATTGGTGTTCATGAAAGCCTAGTTGGTGCATGCAAGTATTGGTGATCATGTGTTTCTAGTTCCCTCTCTTAACTTGCAAATTGCTCACGAAACCGTAGTTTCATCTCATACCTTGTCAACCCTAGTTGGTGTATGCAAATTGGTGTTAATGAAGGCCTAGTTGGTGCATGCAAGTATTGGTGATCATGTGTTTCTAGTTCCCTCTCCTAACTTGCAAATTGCTGACTAAACCCTAGTTCCATCTCATACGTTGTCAACCCTAGTTGGTGCATGCAAATTGGTGTTCATGAAAGCCTAGTTGGTGCATGCAAGTATTGGTGATCATGTGTTTCTAGTTCCCTCTCTTAACTTGCAAATTGCCCCCTAAACCCTAGTTCCATCTCATTCCTTGTCAACCCTAGTTGGTGCATGCAAATTGGTGTTCATGAAAGCCTAGTTGGTGCATGCAAGTATTGGTGATCATGTGTTTCTAGTTCCCTCTCCTAACTTGAAAATTGCTCACTAAACCCTAGTTCCATCTCATACGTTGT
>LPNX011090820.1:38566-50800 GCA_001517045.1 Pseudotsuga menziesii | reverse complement strand
TGACATATCTCCCTGTGTTTTTACTCAAATTTCGATTGGGAGAGCTCGTTGGATGCGGAATTAAATTTCGCATCCAACGAGTACCCACTCGGCATACTTTTTACGGACCCCTCTACCTCAAAAATAAGAAATACCTGAAAACACGGAATGATGATGTCATCATTCCATTTTTCAGGTATTTCTTGTTTTTGGGGTAGAGGGGTCCGTCAAAAGTATGCTGAGTGGGTACTCGTTGGATGCGGAATTTAATTCCGCATCCAACGAGCTCTCCCGATCAAAAATTGAGTAAAAACAGAGGGAGATATGTCAAAAATACAAACAAAAAAAGTAGTTTTTTTTATGATACATATCCCCAAATTTATATTAAAAAAGTGTTTAAGACCTATACGGTATTTCAAATTTAAATCAATTTCATTGGCTAACACATGATGACATGGAATTTGAATAAAAGTTAAAAGGCCCATTTTGAGTTGAAATTTCCTCTAATGCAAGTATTGGTGATCATGTGTTTCTAGTTCCCTCTCTTAACTTGCAAATTGCTCACGAAACCCTAGTTACATCTCATACCTTGTCAACCCTAGTTGGTGCATGCAAATATTGGTGGTCATGTGTTTCTAGTTCCCTCTCCTAACTTGCAAATTTCTCACTAAACCCTAGTTTCATCTCATACCTTGTCAACCCTAGTTGGTGCATGCAAATTGGTGTTCATGAAATCCTAGTTGGTGCATGCAAGTATTAGTGATCATGTGTTTTTAGTTCCCTCTCTTAACTTGTAAATTGCTCACTAAACCCTAGTTCCACCTCATTATTTGTCAACCCGAGTGGTTGCATGCAAATTGGTGTTCATGAAAGCCTAGTTGGTGCATGCAAGTATTGGTGATCATGTGTTTCTAGTTCCCTCTCTTAACTTGTAAATTGCTCACTAAACCCTAGTTCCATCTCATACCTTGGCAACCCTAGTTGGTGCATGCAAATTGGTGTTCATGAAAGCCTAGTTGGTGCATGCAAGTATTGGTGATCATGTGTTTCTGTTCCCTCTCTTAACTTGTAAATTGCTCACTAAACCCTAGTTCCATCTCATTATTTGTCAACCCTAGTGATAGCATGCAAATTGGTGTTCATGAAATCCTAGTTGGTGCATGCAAGTATTGGTGATCATGTGTTTCTAGCTCCCTCTCTTAACTTGTAATTTTCTCACTAAACCCTAATCCATCTCATTATTTGTCAACCCTAGTGATAGCATGCAAAGTGGTGTTCATGAAAGCCTAGTTGGTTTCCGATTTGTACATGGCCATGTGTTTCTAGTTCCCTCTCTTAACTTGCAAATTGCTCACTAAACCCTAGTTCCATCTCATACCTTGTCAACCCTAGTTGAAGCATGCAAATTGGTGTTCATGAAAGCCTAGTTGGTGCATGCAAGTATTGGTGATCATGTAAGCCTAGTTGGTTTCTGATTTGTACATGGCAATGTAACTAAATGTATATTAAACTAAAAACATCAAGACATGTAAATTTCAACAACTCGAGAGCTTGTTATTTTCCGAACTCTATTTGTTGGTGTCTAAAGACACCATTCTTGGCGCCTCCAATGTGGCGGAGATGGTGTTTGTATCCTAGGCACATGAAAGGCTAGACATTAGTAACATCATAAGAAAGAAAAGAGAACCCAATGAAAATGTGCAAACATGATTTATAGATAACTCACTCGAGGTTGTACGATCGTGTTTATAGTGTCCAATATCCTCTGAATAATATTATGTCTGTGAATGGTATCTGTCAATCACAGGTTTATTACATTGGGAATAAAGTAAGGCTAAATAATTGAAATTGTGCTTCAGAATTCACTTTAAAGGTTAAATAATGCACCTGACAATGCACTCATACAAGTAGGCCATCCAAATCATCTCTGGTGCCGATGGTGTCCA
Source organism: Pseudotsuga menziesii (assembly GCA_001517045.1). Lineage (NCBI taxonomy): Eukaryota > Viridiplantae > Streptophyta > Pinopsida > Pinales > Pinaceae > Pseudotsuga > Pseudotsuga menziesii. The sequence goes on along the minus strand of LPNX011090820.1, from coordinate 48,875 downwards.
TCAATATTTCATGCTCTATATGAGGTAGCAAGTATCATACATGTGACCTATTTTTGTGACCAAGTGTACGTAGCTTGATGTTTATACCAACTACTAGGTTGGTGAAGTGGTATACAATAGATCCTAGTCTATAATCTTGATATACATACCCACCCTTCCTTTTCTATTGTGCTGCAAGTGTCAAGTACTCCCCTTTTATAACCATCGAGCCGGTTGGGAATTCAATATTTTCATCATCTGTAACAGGTTCGAGAATGGTTTGTTTCCCCTCTAAGCAACGCTCCAACCAATAGTCAGAACCCCATTCATTATTTTTTGGGGCAACCACTGCATATATCTGGCCTGTGAAAGGAAATAGGTGGAGTTAACAATACATTTTGTAAATAAGGTCTTGCATTTATAATTTATACATAAATTAAATTCTACATAGGTCGAGTAAACAATACATAAATGCATTTTCTTATTTAGGTACTACTCATGTACCTGCTTGTATGAGATCCGATATGTGATCATAGTCTGTAGAAATATGTGTTTGATCATCTTCCAAATGGTCTATTTCATTAACCCCGTTTAAATTGGTGCCAAGTGTCACTTGATCCCATGTATCAATGGTATCTATATCCTCACAATCATCCCATTCACCAATGCTACAGGAACTGCAAAAGCAAGCCTTCAATATTGTCCAAATTTGTAGGGCCGAGTTGTCTGAGCTTCTAATTAAATGAAACTGTCGAGTTCCATGCACTGTGTTCACCCAACGTGTTTGTGATCGGTCCACATTTGTCACCTCCCAGAATATTCTCCGCACTTAGTGTTTCCTTGTTGCTTATTCTCCCATGACAGATGCACACCATTCGACTATAGATGCAACATCTCGAAGGCGAGCACCTGTAAACTTCATCTCTTCCCTTCGAAGGGCAGTTTTAATGCATGCACCAGCACCATCGTGCTCTTCTTTTCCATGACCAGTTTCAAAGTAGTTCCATACATGTGGCACCTTGTATTTTATGTGCAACAAACACAACCATTCAAATACACGTGCATTCTTGAACTGTCCAGCACAACCATATGACCAAATGAAATGACGATAAAATGGCATATCCATAACTATCACATGATCATAGAATAATTTAAAACAATGTTGCACGTAATGGATGTCATGGGTCCGGTCGTCACTTATGTAGAAGTGACTTTCTTTCAGTATCACACGTTTCTCTTCATTGCTATCTTTCCCATGTCGATACGTGATATGCACCATTATGCTCACCTGCTACGAGTGAGAGTATTGACTTTGAATTTCATTTTGTGGTTTTAGGGTGTAATTTTCCACAAATTCAACCACTGATAGTATTTTTCCGAGAGGCAAGGTGTCCTGGCATATTCTGAATTGCTCATCTTGCCACTGTGCCATATCGACATGTTGAATGTATTGTTGGATCTTTCCATGAAACTCTGGAATAAAATCACATACTCACACTTGGTACATGAATATTAATATGTCAATAAACCACATAAAAAATGTGTACATGAATATTAATATTTCAATATTCAACAATTTACCTGTGAAGTCACCAATTTAATCTTCCTGCTTTCTTTCCCATCATGTAGCTGATATGTCTCATACTGATAGTTCTGCTTCTCGACAATTGCATTCCCGAATGCTTGATCTTCACTTTCATGGATGCAATCAGACCATAATGATAGCCCACCACAATTGTTGCAAGAACTGTCTACACATTGTTTTAAGTAATGTGTCTGCCCATCTTGCCTCGAACACATTACGCAATGGATGAAATCTCTGGATGACATTGGAGGTATTGTACTTGAGCATTCCTACACATGGCTAGGATGCAAAAAATGACGTATATGTGCAAATGTATGGTAATATAGGTCAAACTCTATGTGGTATCTACAACAACAAGTGTTCCGGATGCTATTGATTCTAACATACCAAGGCTTGCATTTTTCAAAAGATCTTTGCCCGAGCCTTAGCTCTACATGGGCAACTTTAAACATCTCGAATAGTTGAGTTTGTGTCATGTCGAGATAAAGTTTAACATGAGGTTCATTGTTTCTAGAACAACTACAATGTTTTAACACATCCTTCGTGTTAGAAGAAGGCCTAGTGTTATCATGCCAAAACGTTTGCACTAGGCCCTTCACTGCTTCGACTAACTTCATGTCTTTGCGGGGCAACCTACCGCTAAATGCCCATAATGTTTCCATTTGTCCCTCTACATCAAGGATGTCTCTTCTTACTGAATATTTTTTAAGTGTCTTTGGATGTAAAGGCACAATTTGTGATGTGCATTTAAGTAAACGACGTTGTCTTGTGGATCTACATACAATTGATTCAGCGAATACACGACGAGCCACATTACAGTCTTGTGAACGAGTTTTTTTACCAATCGATGTGAATGAAGCAACAAGAGATTTAACAATGTGATTACTTGATTTGATATTCTTCATTGTTGTTATGCCTAAATTTCTTCTAACACTTGCCATATTTCTAGATTTAAGCAAAGCTAAAAACAATTGGCATTTACGGGCTTCGGATTTGTTATCAAAATATTGTTTCATTATTTGAGAACAATGACGAAGGATAGTGCGTTTAGCCACCTTACCTTCCATGGAAGTCAATCTACTCTCATCCACTTGTATTCATTTAGGAGTTCTCTTTCGTTTTGATGCAAAATTTGTTGCCGTTTGAAATGCTGGAGTGATGTTTACATCCACTACAGGCTGACAACTTCGATTAGGAGATTGAACCACCGACCATGGTTGTTGCTGAGTCACATTTGCATCAAGAGTAACATAATTATTGAACTCTTCACAAGATTGTCCGTTTACTAATGGATCAATAATATCAACTTCCGTATAACCAGTTTCCTTTAATGTTGCATTATATTCCTCAACCTCTACATCAGGTATCTGTTGAGGGGGAATGGGAACTATTTGCTAATGTAATGAATGCCGACGATTTCTTGGATCTTCCCTCTTTTTTTCTTTTTTATTTTCTGCTTCTTCTGGTGTAAGCACCTTCCTTGCTGACTTTCAACCTCTATTACGTACATTCCCCATTGAAATCCACCCAAACCTGTACAAAACTATGGAATTATGTAAGTAATGATTAAATTGCACATTGAACAGTTCTCTGTGCGTAGGTTCAGACGAATTATGTCTTTTGATACAGTAAACCTGGCCCACAGCACGCAACCCAACATTTTGTATACAACACATATCGCATATGCGATATAACGCACCTCCGATATATCGAATATGTGATATTGATACAATGCTTTTTAATGAACGGGCAGGTTTTTTACATGTTCTCCAAAACGCATATGCGATATATTGCATATGTGATTTAGTGCATATGGGATATATCGCATATGCGATTTAGTGCTCACTGAATATATGCAATTTACATTTATCTATGCTTATGAAGATGACGATGAACAATGATGGTGATGATGAGGAGGATGATGACTATGATGATGATGATGAGGATGAGGGTGATGATGATGATGAGGAGGATGAGGGTGATGATGATGATGATGATGATGATGAGGACCATGATGATGATGATGAGGATGAGGGTGATGATGATGATGATGATGATGATGATGATGATGATGAGGGTGATGATGAAGATGATGATGAACAATGATGGTGATGATGAGGAGGATGAGATGATGATGATGAGGATGAGGGTGATGATGATGATGATGATGATGATGATGATGACCATGATGATGATGATGAGGATGAGGGTGATGATGATGAGGATGAGGATGAGGATGAGGATGATGATGATGATGACGATGAGGACGGTGATGATGATGAGGATGAGGTGACGATGAAGATGATGATGAGGTGATGATGAAGATGATGATGAACAATGATGGTGATGATGATGATGATGATGATGAGGATGATGGTGATGCTGAGGAGGAGGAGGAGGAGGAGGAGGATGGTGATGATGATGACGATGATGATGATGAGGATGATGATGGTAATGATGATGATGATGATGATGACGATGATGATGAACAATGATGATGATGAGGAAGAGGAGGAGAAGGATGACTATGATGATGATGATGAGAATGAGGGTGATTATGATGATGATGATGATGACAATGATGATGAGATGCGGGTGGTGATGATGATGATGATGATGAGGATGATGGTGATGATGATGAGGATGAGGGTGGTGATGATGATGATGATGATGAGGTTGACGATGATGATGATGGGGATGAGGATGGGGATGAGGATGAGGATGATGATGGTGATGATGACGATGGTGGTGATGATGATGATGATGGTGACGATGAGGATGATGATGCTGGTGATGATGATGATGACGACAACGATGCATTAGAGGAATTTTGAGGTCTAAAATGGGCCTCCTAAGGAAAATAATAAAATAATAGTTAAAATAATAAAATAATATTTATTAATTTTGGAGGAAAAAAGAAAAAACCTACTTTTTGTGTTCGTATTTTCGACATATCTTCTTGTGTTTTTACTCAAATTTCGATCGGGAGAGCTCATTGGATGCAGAATTTGATTCTGCATCTAACGAGTACCCACTCTGCATACTTTTGACCGACTCTGCTACCCAAAAAAAGAAATACCTGAAAAATGTGATGATGATGTCATCATCACATTTTTTAAGGTATTTCTTGTTTTTGGGATAGCATGATCCATCAAAATTATGCAGAGTGGGTACTCGTTGGATGCAGAATCAAATTCCACATCCAACGAGCTCTCTCGATCGAAATTTGAGTAAAAACACAGGGAGATATGTCGAAAATACGAACACAAAAAGTAGTTTTTTTTATGACAAATATGTCAATTCAACCATTATGGTTGACTCATTTTATTGGAATTCTATTGGTTCTTGAATTCCAACTCACAAGAACTTATTGTTGGCACTTTTTCTTATAAGGCCCATTTTAGACCCCAAATTTCCTCTAGTGGATGACGATGACGATGAACAAGGATGATGATGATGATGATGGAGGATGATGGTGATGATGATGATGATGATGACGACAATGATGACGACGATGATGAGGAGGATGATGATGATGAGGATGATGATGATAATGATGATGACGATGATGATGAACAATAATGGTGATGATGATGAGGACGAGGATGATGACTATGATGATGATGAGGATGAGGATGATGATGATGATGATGATGATGATGAGGGCGAGGGTGATGATGATGATGACGATGATGATGACGACCATGATGATGACGATGAGGATGAGGTTGATCATGATGATGATGAGGATGAGAGTGATGATGATGAACAATGATGGTGATGATGAGGAGGATGATGACTATGGTGAGGATGATGAGGATGAGGGTGATGATGATGATGATGATGATGATGACCATGATGAAGATGATGAGGACGAGGGTGATGATGATGATAATGATGATGATGATGATGATGATGATGAGGATGAGGGTGATGATGATGATAATGATGATGATGATGAGGATGAGGGTGATGATGATGATGATGATGATGAGGATGGTGATGATGATGAGGATGAGGGTGATGATGAAGATGATGATGAACAATGATGGTGATGATGAGGAGGATGATGAGGATGAGGGTGATGATGGTGATGATGATGATGATGATGATGATGATGATGATGATGATGATGATGAGGATGAGGGTGATGATGAGGATAAGGATGAGGATGATGATTATGATGATGATGATGATGATCATGATGATGATGACGATGATGAGGATGATGATGGTGATGATGATGATGATGACGACGACGATGATGATGAATAATGATGATGATGAGGTGGAGGAGGAGGATGATGACTATGACTATGACGATGAGGATGAGGGTGATTATGATGATGATGATGACAATGATGATGATGATGATGAGGATGAGGGTGGTGATGATGATGATGATGATGAGGATGATGATGATGGTGATGAGGGTGGTGATGATGATGATGATGATGAGGTTGATGACGATGATGATGCGGATGAGGATGATGATGATGATGATGATGAGGGTGATGATGATGATGATGATGATGAGGATGAGGATGGTGATGATGATGGGGATGAGGGTGACGATGAAGATGATAATGAACAATGATGGTGATGATGAGGAGGATAATGACTATGATGATGATGATGAGGATGAGGGTGATGATGATGTTGATGATGATGATGATGACCATGATGATGATGATGAGGATGAGGGTGATGATGATGATGATGATGATGATGAGAATGGTGATGATGATAAGGATGAGGGTGATGATGAAGATGATGATGAACAATGATGGTGATGATGAGGAGGATGATGACTATGATGATGATGATGAGGATGAGGGTGATGATGATGGTGATGATGAGGAGGATGATGACTATGATGATGATGATGAGGATGAGGGTGATGATGATGATGATGACGATGATGAGGATGAGGATGGTGATCATGATGGGGATGAGGGTGACGATGAAGATGATGATGAACAATGATGGTGATGATGACTATGATGATGATGATGAGGATGATGATGATGATGATGATGATGACCATGATGATGATGATGAGGATGAGGGTGATGATGATGATGATGCTGATGCTGCTGCTGCTGTTGATGATGATGATGATGATGACCATGATGATGATGATGAGGATGAGGGTGATGATGATGATGATGGTGATGATGATGATGAGGATGAGGGTGACGATGAAGATGATGATGAACAATGATGGTGATGATGAGGAGGATGATGACTATGATGATGATGATGATGATGATGATGATGATGATGACCATGATGATGATGATGAGGATGAGGGTGATGATGATGATGAGGATGAGGATGAGGATGAGGATGAGGATGAGGATGAGGATGATGATGATGATGAGGATGGTGATGATGATGATGATGATGAGGATGAGGATGATGATGGTGATGATGATGATGATGATGACGATGACGATGACGATGGTCATGAACAATGATGATGATGATGAGGAGGAGGAGGATGATGACTATGATGATGATGATGAAGATGAGGGTGATTATGATGATGATGATGACAATGATGACGATGATGAGGATGAGGGTGGTGATGATGATGATGATGAGAATGATGATTATGGTGATGATGATGGTCATGATGATGAGGATGAGGGTGGTGGTGATGATAATGATGATGATGGTAATGATGATGAGGATGAGGGTGGTGATGATGATGATGATGATGAGGTTGACAATGATGATGATGAGGATGAGGATGAGGATAATGATCATACTGATGATGATGATGATGATGAGGATGGTGATGATGATGATGATGATGATGATGACAATGGTGACAATGAGGATGATGATGGTGATGATGATGATGATGATGATGATGACGATGACGATGATGATGATGAACAATGATGATGATGATGATGGAGGATGATGGTGGTGATGATGATGATGATGATGATGATGATGATGAGGATGATGATGATAATGATGATGACGATGATAATGAACAATGATGGTGATGATGATGCGGATGAGGATGATGACTATGATGATGATGATGAGGATGATGACTATGATGATGATGAGGATGATAATTAAAAGAACACGATAACTATAACAATGTTGATTAAATTCACCTATCACCTATCGATGAATCATCACTAGTGGTTTGTAGTGAGAGCATACGTTGATCCATCGGTACTTGTTCTAGATTTTTTACATCCAAAAGAGCTACCAAACGAGCATTCTCGTGACGTTATAACATCCTTTGAGTGCTGACATAAATCAATCTTCAATCTCTTTGGTAATGTTGCAAATTTTCCCTTGAAGCTGAATAGATCGAAGGATGAGAGGAATTACTGTTTTCTTGGATCCATAGCCCATGGATTCATTCATCGCCCTATTTTCTTGGATGCACAGCCCATGGCTTCGTTCACCGCCCTATTTTCTTGGATGCACAGCCCATGGCTTCGTTCATCACCCTATTTTCTTGGATGCATATCCCATGGCTTCATTCACCACCCTATTTTCTTGGATACACAACCCATGGCTTCGTTCACCACCCTATTTTCTTGGATGCACAGCCCATGGCTTCATTCACTGCCCTATTTTCTTGGATGCATAGCCCATGGCTTCGTTCATCGTTAAAAAGAGGAATTATTTGTGTCCATCATAGTGTTGTCTAAATGGTACTATAATGGGATAAGGATGCCATTACTCGTTTTTACTCTCGTACCAAATTAGTTAAGAAAAAATGCATATGTGTTATAGATTTATCATATCGCATATGCGTTATATCACATATGTGATATGAATAAGCTATAACACCTATGCATTATTTTAAAATTAAAATAATAAGCGGGAATAAGGTTTGGCATTATGTTCGGAAATAGCTTCGGACTACCGAACCTATTGGCTAGGACAAATAAACCAGGGCTATTGCTTTTCTTTTATAACTCTATCAATATGCTCAATTTAGATGGCGTGTTTTGCTATGACATACACAATATTTTTTTATGAAAATCTAGGATATTGTAGAGTACGATCTTACGATTATGAATATGTAAATTTTTCCTTCAAAACTATGTTTTATTTATTTATAATTATTTTTCTAAATGACACACGTCAGTTTTAAAAAATAGATACATTGATTGTTTGTTATATAACTTTTGATTTCCATCGCCATTTCCCAATAAAACTATATGGTGCACTAGACGTGATCAAGCTTTACGATATTATATTTAGAAATCAAGGATTTCATTAATTTTTGCCCCTAAAGTGTTGCACCTGCACATAAGGTTTTAATTTCAATCTTTTGTGACTTCAATAATTAATAATAAAAAAAATAATTCATGAAATTTTTTGAATAAATAGTATTGCACTAGGCCCCTATGTCCTTTATATGTCTGCAAGATTTTATCCTAAATTGACATCATTTACCTCATATATTGCTACACCCGCACAAACATATATGTTAAGATGTGATGAAAATTTGAAAACCCACTTTCACGGAATCTAATTTTATAATCATTTACACACATTTTCTCTACATAAATGATATATATTATGAAAGATGATTCAATTTACTATCTTTTCTCTTTTTAGTTCATCTTCAAATAAGTTAGGGAAGTACCCCTAATTGTCACCTATAGTCAGAGTTTTCCATTTATTCCAGTATTATGTGGCATCTAAAGTGTCTTTAAAGGAGTCCATGATTGTGCATCGGCCCAACAATTTTTGGCAAGGGATTTTTGGCAAAATGAAAAAAGTGCACCCTTAATCGAGGTTTTCATACCTCGATCGAGGGTTTAACAAGCACTTGATTGAGTTTTTTTTCAACCCTCGATTGAGCTATTAGTAAAACCTCATACCTCGATCGAGGGTTTACCAAGAGCTTGATCGAGAGAGACCTTGATCGAGCTATGGACCTCAACCGAGCTTTATACCTCGATCGAGAGAGACCTTGATCGAGCTATGGACCTCGACCGAGCTTTATACCTCGATCGAGGTTCCTGTTTTAAAAAAATATAAAAAGGGTCGCGTGCACCAGCGGCCATACCACATTTCGACATAATTGTCCCTCAATTGAGCAAGTACCTCGACAGAGCATCTGTGTCCCCAAACACCTCGCCCATGTAGTTGCGCCCCTAGAGACCTCAACCGAGCTACCACGCAAGCCATGCCCTTTCACCATGATGTCGGAGCAGAGAGGTAACCCCCAATCCTTGCTTTTTGAAATTGAAATGGAATTTTAGTTTTTTTTTTTTAAGTTTTAAAATGTTAGGTTAAAATTGAAAAAAATCATTGTTATAGATGTTTTTAGGTTTTTTTTTTGCCTAGTATGTTTGCATTGTGTGCCGACAAGTAGAAATGCTGCCGGTAGCATTTAAAATATATTTAAAATTGAAATTTGTTTTTTTATTTAATATTTAATATTTTGTTTTATATATATTTTGTCAATTGGTAGCGTTTATGTTGCTGGTTTAATTTTTAAATGTGAGCCCGGTAAGGAAAAACGCTGCCCAAATTTTTTCAATCCTTCGAGAGTACATGGAGGATTGAAAAAATTCAAATTTGTTAAATTTAAAATTTTAATTTGTAGTTCGTATAAATATTTCTATCAACCGATAGCCGTTTATGCTGTCGGTTTAATTTTGAAATGTGTGTCGGGTAAGCAGAAATGCTGTTCAATTTTTTTCAATGCTCCGAGAATACACGGAGGATTGAAAAAATCAAAACCCTAGA
>LPNX011090820.1:6607-38043 GCA_001517045.1 Pseudotsuga menziesii | reverse complement strand
ATATATATAATTATAGATATATATATAATATATATATTATATTAACTATTAACTATTTAATTAGAATATCCCGGATGCGGGTGACCTCTCTGTCGATCGGTGACACGCTTTCCCTTGGTCTTGGCACCGGATGCATGGCGATCATCCTGGCCATGGCAGTGGAGTCCTTCTCAAGAATAGGAGCATCGTGAACCTTCGTCGTCCTTCAAGCGTGGGAGAAAACCTGTTCGTCACCTCGGCACCTGCGACATGGGGTGGCGAAGATCTGGTTTCATCTTAGCCTTCAAGGCTCTGCAATGACATTCATTACTCGCAGGTACCATGGAAGTGAGAATGAATGTTTGGAGTGCCACAAAGATGAATATGGACATAAGGTTCTGACTCTTCTTGGCTATGCGAATTCCTTGGCTCGTTGACTGTTTGAAAACTTGCTGTCTGTCTGCCACCCCAGACTGTATCCTGCTAGTCCTTAGCATTCCCCAACCCAATAATATCTGGAAGGAGAGGAGTAATAGGGTTAGCATGTCATGGAAGTGTGAAACACCGAGATGGGCTACCTTGGGTAGAGGCAAATCTCAATGAGGCGGCAACTTTCAGGTGGTAGCAGACTATGAACCCCACATCTCTAACAGGTTTCGCGTCCTCGTGGAAGCCTAGGAGGGCCGATTTCTTAATCAAAAGCTGGCAATAGGTTAGGATGGCAGCCAGATCAATCATTACTGGCTCATGAAGAACATGCTCTGCAACTTAATGAAGGATATGCTAAGCAATTGGTTTGATGCCAGATACACGGTTCGGATCATAAAGACTAGAATCTCAGAGATTGACGCTCAACTCACAGCTATGGAGAGCTCGTTTGCATGGAAGGGCACCGCGGGAATCTTAGGCCACGATGGTCTGAATGGAGGCAGCCATGATCAGGGTGGTGGAGGAAGTGGTAGCACCACAGGGGGATTGGTTCTGCCCAGTCATGGAGGTAGTGGCAGTGCAACTGGGTGCACAATTGCACCTCCTCCTGCTCGTCCTTCCCCATCCCCTCGACGATGGAGCCGTTATTCAAGCGATTGAGGGAAATGAATGCCCAACAGCTTGCTTAGCAGCATCAACAACCTCAAATGCCTCCGAAAGTTGCCACCAACTCACCCAGATAGTCAGAAGAAGAAAGATGATCTTGCCCCATAACTGAAGAAATTCTAGACATTCCACCTGCCTGATGTCCATGCCTTCCAGGTTTTTTGGTTTTGCATAAATTGTCATGTAGTTTTTTCATGGAATTTGTATCTCGGTTTATTATCCTTGCCTGTGTCTATTTCTAAGCCTATGTCTATGTCTCTATCAGTTTATTGTTGAATTATGTAACTATGTATGTATCATGGCCTCGACCTTTACTTTCAAATTTGAACTGTATTGCTTCAGGCTCTCTTAGATGGCCCAATTTTGAGAGGTCGGGGTGGTGGCTCCACCCCCTGAAACCTCCTCTGACCAGGATGACATTTGTAATTTTTGCCTCTGTATTATAATAGAATTAAGCAGCTTACAAAAAACAAACTATTTAATTAGAATAAATTATAATTATAATTTTAATTGAAATATTATATTAATTCATATTCATATTTCCTATAAATATTTTTTTTCATAATAAAATATGATAGGTATGTTTTGATTTATTAGTTGACATATTTTGATTTTAGTTTATTGAAAAGTGTACTTATGTATTTTAGTTTCTTTTTAAAGCTCAAACAAAAGTATGGATTTTTTTTTGTTTTTTTAAGGAAAGAAACATTAATAAATAAGTGTGTAAATTTGAAAAAAAAAATCAAGTTAAAAGATTAATAGAAATTCATGATTTTTTTTTAAAGAATATCAAATTAAAAAAATTAATAGAAATCCATAATTTAAGATAAAATTATATTTTTGATATTTTTTAGAAAAAATATATAGATTTATATTCAACATTTTGAAAATTATAAATTATAAATTTAGAGTATTTTAAAATAATAGTAAAATATATTACTAATAAAATATATAAATTTATACATAAAATTATGGAAAACTGGAATTGTAATTTAATTTTTAAAAAATGGATGAAAAAATTTACATAATTGTAATTTTAAAAATTAGTTTAAAATTATAAATATATATAAGAATTAGTTTAAAATCCCAAGTATTTGTAACTCATTTCCACTCCATCGAAAACTCACAAAGCATTCCCTATAACCCGAAAAACCTTTAGTGACTAGAATTCAACTCGTATTTTAGGAAGCTTCACCCAAATAAGTACCACATGTCCATAATCTCAAATTGAAGAAGAAATAAATGAGTACTCAAAATTATGAAAATAAATCATAACCCCGATCACACCACATATTCGATAGTCTTCTTCACACCACCTTCAAAGCAAAAACAAAAAAACTCATCAATCCATTTTGTTTTGTAAACCTTTTGGTGGTTTTTTGAGTAAGAGTTTTTTACTCGTATCCAAATATGGAGTTACTTACATTGAGTTATTTACAAAAAATAATTTACTATGCCTTATTTTATGCAGATGCATCTCTACAACGGGGATCTTCGGTTCACCGAAGGTAGAGCACTGGTGGATCTGCGGCCGTTCCTCACCCCGGAGGTCGGCAGAGGACTCGTAAGTATACAATTTTGCATGATGTACTCTTTGTTGTTAGTTACATCAAATTAAATTGTTTCACATGTGTATATTTAATCATCAACTTGTATGCCTCTATTTTCACAGGTTTGCCTAGGTGTTCTATGCCGACACATGCTCCTGCTGGGGAGATGAGCGACAACCACTCTGGAAGCCGCTCTGTGCATGTGAGTGACGAGGATCAAGATACTATTGGTGTCAGTGGGGAGGTTCCCCATGAGACAGGTACATTGAATTCATATATATATTTCTTTTAGTTATCAGTACCTTTAATTTATATTGATTTCAAATTCACCTACAGTTGATGTATGTATTTTGACTGACATTTGTGTTTTCATCTAATTTTCAGGTGCTACACAACAGGGCGTCGACCCTCCTGAGGAAGAACCATGGGAGGATGATATCACACGTATCTCGCTGCAACACATTACCAGTCAGCGAGAGTGTTTATGGGAAAACAACCTCTCCATTCCTCAGAACTCTCCTACATCACGTTCGATGCACATGATGTTAGAAGTAGTAGACAATCTACTAAAGGTCTACAGGTCCATCGGACCATTGAGTTCTCTTTGGGCCTCTGCATTTTAGAGAAGAAGGGTCGCTGTGAAGGGTCCTGATAACTGGGCCGCAGTGAGAGATGCAACAATTGGCCATGATGTGAAGGGATCATTATTGGATATCCCTCTTGACCATGCCTCTGGTCAACTGCTTAGACTCAAGGAGTTTAAGCTAGAGGATACAACGCATTATGTATATGATAGGTTCATTGGAGCATGGGGCATGTTTCCCCACCATGACCAGGTCCCAATATACTTTGAAAAACATATCTATGCAGAGTTTGTCCTGGATATGCTACATATACAATTTGCATACCATGACGATGTCTATTATATTCCAACTTCCATGGGTGAGGTGTCATTCTTTGTGGTTTGTTCCCATTCTCTTCTTTACAATTGAATTTTTTTTTCTTGGTAGTTCGATACCTATGTTTCTTAGGGAGGAAGTGCCTATACTCATCAAACACCTCCTTTCTTAGAATTCTTGAATGACAAGATTTTGTCCTAGGACCACAGACTGGACATGCAAATTTTTCGTTTGTTTGAAGACCTACAAGATATATGTATTAATGTTATAAGCACCAAAATATTATTAATTTAAATAAAAATGCATGATATTTACCTTAAAAACATATTAATTTAACGTGCAACAAAAATTTACATACCACAAAAATGTGTTAATCCGGGAGCGTCATGAATTGTCCATGCAAGTATTCCATGGAACTGGAATTGTTTCTACCCTAATGGTCTAGATATGTCATACATAGTGATGCCAACCCATAACTTCAATAGATCATCGATAAGAGGCACAATATATACATTCATATATTTAACTTGGTACTTACCTAATTTATTCAACAATATACGATGTTATTCAATTATGTTTCCCAATATATAAAAGGTTTTCTCATGCAACAATGAAACAAAGAAATGAAATAATATAATTACTTTCAAAAAAATGCCTGGAATAATCATTGCCAACATTGTGTGCTCTCTCTTTATCGACATCAAAGGAGGAATGTTATTGTTTATGACGAAAACATGCCACACTGAGTAAGTATAATGAATCTCTCTAAATGGATTGAAACCATTAGCTGCCAATGAAAGTATAACATTACGAGGTTCATCTTTAAAAATTGACCAATTTTCTTCAATGTTCTTCAATGCAAAACCATCTGCAGACATGCGAAGAACGCCATCTTCACTTCTGTTCTTTGCATGGTAATCCATAAATTGTGCTATAATTTGGCACCTGAATAGTTGTTGGAAACATGTAATTATGCGAATATAACGAAGAAATTTGTGAGGAACCTTTTTTGTTACTTGATCAATTCGATATCTACTAATTTTACATTGTGGGCATTTGTTTTCTGATTCATATTTTCCATAATATATAATATGATCATTAGAACATGCATCAATAACTTGATAGTCCATCCTAATTTGTTTCATAATCAAGAAACCTCTCGACATGTGCCTGGTAAATTATTTGATGGTGGTAGTAGAAATTCACCCAACAGTCTGCAACATTGACAAAAGAATGAAATATAAACAATGAAATCATAAATATTGCTTATCCCTAATTTATGAATTAATTAACACTGAAAATAGAGGAAAATAGTGAACTTTTCAATATGCCATCTGAAGATTCAATTAATACATTACATACCTTATGATCTGTGTGAAACAAGTGTTTGACAAACCATTCAAAACTTTCAATTTCACCAAGAACAATATATTAGATAGAATATTTTTTGTTGAGCCTTCATAAAGAGGTTCTTGGAACTTTTCGAGTAGAGGAACATCATGAATATCATGGAGGTTGTCCTCATCCAATGGAGAAAATGTGTCTTGGATCAATCTATTTATCTCATCTTCGTCATTTCTATCAATAACATCATCTTTGTCCATAGGATCATTAAGAACTTCATCTTCAATATTATGATATCCATGTTCAACACGTTGTAAATTAGTATTTATACTATAATTATGTGGCAAATAGCTCTCCGGCGGTCAACATTTAGGGGGGATTGTCTTTATAATTGCAAGCAATGTAATAACATTAGTGTATACTATACAACACATAAATTTTACATAATAAAACATTTTGTGAATACATGATCAGTACTATTACAAGAAATACAATATCTAATGAATAATGTCTTACTAAGGGACAATATTCAAACCCCCTTTCAGCATGCCCCTTCTCCTTAAAATGTTTCTCAGTACTTGTTCTTAAAATTCTTCTCGTTCACAAGCCCTTGCAGTCATTGGAAGGGAAATAACACTTTACATCGCCCTTGTTAACCCAAAAAATCCCCCACTAAGCTCTCAATGGCCCACACCACCCAAGGACACCATCTCACGATCCTCATATCCCTCCATTAGACCCCCACACCCTCAAAATAGCCTAAGGATGAAGAAAAGGGCTTAAAAACCCCCAAAAAGAGCCCAAAATAGCCTCCTAGGAGCTAAAGCCCTAAAAAAGGGGATAAAACCCTAAAAGGGGATAAAGTTAGGGCGGAAGGGGCTAAAAGCCCAAAAAAATGGCTAAAGCCCTGACCAAGGGATTAAAACCCTGAAACCCCTTGGAAAAGCTATAAAAGGAGGGTGGGGGGTCACTCTCAAAACACACCTCTCTTGCATACTGTTATGCTGCTCGTGGATGCCTTGAGACACCTTGGCCTCTCAAGCCACCCACATCCCTCTCTCTTCCACTCATTTCCCCCATTAAGCCATAGCTCCTCTTCCATTACTGAGTTAGATAGGGAGGTGCTTTCTTCCAGTTAGGGCATGGTGGCCCATTTCACCAAAGGAGGTATAATCTTGTTGTTTTTCATGCATTTTTATAGCTTAGTTGTTTTCTAACCCTTGTTTATTTACAAGTTTGTTTATTAACATGTTTTGCAGGTTTGTTTTTTCTTAATAGATTGTTTGCAGGTTTTGGAGGCGGAACCCTAACCTCTTGTGTGCAGAGGGGTTCACCATTGCTCCATTTTCTTCTTTTTGTTCTTAGATTAGTTTTAGTTACTGCCATTTACATTACATTTTATTTTCTGCATTTACCCACTAGCAGGAACCTACCCTTCTGTCCTATAGATAGAAGGGATTCATTCCTGCCCCCGTAGTAGGGAGAAATCCTTACTACAGAACTGGCGACCATACCGGGTCGCTCCTATAGGATCCCTGGGTTTATTTTTCAAAGTTTTAGTTTTTAGTTTTGTTTTTTGCCCTAGTTTAGTTTTCCCTTAAATCTAGCTTAGATTCTTGTTTATTTACATTTCTAGTTATTGTTGAGCCTCCTCAAGGCTAATCCAAGCCCATTTTTCCACAATACCAGTTACTGTTGGCCATTCTGTGGTTTGCAAATCACTCAACTGTGTAAAAACGACTGAATTGAATTTCTGAAAATTCACCTGTGTTCGGGATCATTTTATGACAAATAGTTGATCCATTTGCAAATCTACCCACGGTTAGGGGTAAAAGGGCCTGTTTCCGAAGTGGGTTTTCAACCGTTTGAGGTAATTCTTCACGGTTTGATTAGAATCCACTTCGCAAAAACATGACTTTTACAGGTGCACGACCCATTTTTGGGCTTCACTATTTGCTTTCATAGGGACTGTCAGTGCGGCTCAGCCGCCTCTATCCAGCACACCATTTCAATTTTATTTTATGTTTCTATTTTCAGCAATTTATTTCATGAACAATGTGTAAATTCCAAGGAAACATTAATGGCTTAATAAAATAAACCTAGTCTAACTAAAATCAATTTAAAAACATACTGTCTTGCTTCCCCTTCCTCCTCTACCCAGTCATCACCCTTCGAGGTATTCTGGGATACGACGAAGGGCAAGCTCATATAGATCTAGGCACTCCACTATGTTGTTCCAAACCATTAAAACCGGGTGACCTGGAAGGTAGAGGGGGTAGAGAAGGAGGGCTTCTCACGGCACTAAGCATCCTCCCTGTTGACCAACCTAGCATCTGGGAGGTGACCTGAGGATCTATGGATGAGCTTAGTCCCATTGTGTTGAGAGCCCAACACATTTTCTTGGTTGAAGAGGAATATTAGTGTGAGGTAGACATCTAGTTAGGCCAGCAAACATTTAGGGTTAATCACTGTATTTGTTAACAATTTCTGATTATTTATGCTTGCATACACAACCACAATGACATGCACTCTACCATGATGAATTCATAACCATTTGCAGCAACCAAATAGCGGAAAAACAAACACACAAATACACCATACCAACTAATTAACCCAACTCAGTTCATGCCGCTGGGTGAGCCTTACAATTTACTAATTTACACTAAGTACAAACAACTCTGCAGTCTTTGAGGACATAAGTTCCTGACTGCTTCAACTGTGGAAAGTACTTGGGCTTTTCCCAGAAAATCATTGTGAGGAGTACCACAGGAACCCCAAAGTAGTTGGCCGCTGAGAGGAATTGCCAAGCGAAATGGGCAATGACCCCTTCCGATTGAGTAGAAACACCTGTGAGGAACAAGCCAAGCACTGTCTTCTGGCAGTCTTGGTGGCCGAGTGACCACCTACAGCTAATAGGAAGCCACTGAAACTGGGGTCCAAATATCATTCCCACCAAGTTTCAAACATAAAATCTAACACAATTGATCCTCCACGTTCTTCCTCATGCCTAAGAGGCGAACCACCACAATTTGGAACACTCAGTCGACACTGTCGAAGCCATTCTCAGTGATCTCCTACACCATCAGAGGGCCACACAGCCTCTGATTCAGATTCAGATCCATATCAGTCTGAACTAGACCTCCATACTGCACCATCAAGCCCCATGGCTAGTGCAAATCCATATCCATTTTTCGGCATACCCATAGCAAGTGGACCCATGTCCACATCACAACCTGTCACCCACAACCTGGCAAGTGGCCCAAGAATAGTCATGCAGACTATCATTAGTTATTTGCCACCACTTGTAGTGACCAGCCAAGCTGGCCCACTTGCAGCACATGGGGGCAGTGGCCCTTACACACACACTGCCCCTCCTACCACACAGGGGGGCAGCGAACCGTCCATTTACATTGCTCCTACTGTCATACATGGGGGTAATGTCCCCGCCACTCATATTATCCCACCCACAACACTTGGGGGAATTAGCCCATCCACAATGGTGCCACTGCAAGCACCCCCAACTGTGCAGATGCTTTATGCACCTGCAAACCCCACCCCCATCGCAGCCCCATCCCACATCAACTTGGGGTCAAATATGCCCTTCATGGCTCATCTTAACTTGCCTGATTTGGCTAGATTAACGAATGACCCCATTCGCCACCAAGATTTTTGGCCACCCATGCCAACTAAGATGCCATCAGACATCCCCAAATTTGAAGGCAAAGCAGGGGAATGTCCCCAAAACCACATAATGACATTCCATCTATGGTGCTCATCCAACAACATCATAGATGACTCCATCAGGCTGAGGCTATTCCAATGCACCCTTACAGGTGCTGCGGCCAAATGGTACATTGAGCTGCCGCAAGCCAAGTATCTGGAATTTAACTCCTTAGCCTTCATGTTCCTACAGTATTTCCAACTCCCCGTCAGATATGACGAGGGGGGTGGAGATCCTGCTATCCTATTGCTAAAGCACTACCACTCATATAACTGACCATATCCATGAGTGGTGGCGACGTCACAGTCTATGAAAAATCCAACTTGACGACATGATCTTCTTGGATTGGTTCCTTAAGACCTTGCTCCTTCCCATAGCAAAGGACGTCACATCCGAATGTACCCAATTCGAAGAAGAGGCCATATTAAAGGCCCAATAGTTTGACCTTATCTATGCTCAGTCTGGATACCTGTATATCATTATTCCAGACGCTCCTCGTTCAAGTACCTCATACCGCGATGCACTGAGGGAATCCCATGCCGTGGACGGTATCATAGGATTGGTCTCCCAAAAGCCGTAGCCTCGACCGACACCAACTGCTGTTACACCACAACCAAGCAACACTGCTAATGTTGCATACCAAAACCAAGCTCTGGACTATGCTAGAATGATGTCCCAGTCCGGAGCAACAACTTCCTACACACAACCTGCGCCACCGTAGTAGGCTCAAGCCATGGCTTGGCCAGCACAACAGTATGTGGGGAAAATTCCCACAGTTTTGGCATCACCACCGCCACAAATCTACTATGCATCGCTAGTGTAAACAGTTCAAGCCCCCACTCTCGCCCCACCCGCTCTAGTGGGACAAGTGTTCGTACAACAAAACTGTCCCAACCAACCTGCCCCCAACAATCAACAAGGGCAAGCTAGAAATAATTGGCCCCACAACCAAGGCAATAATTAACCGTAGGGAGGTGGTCAACAACCAAACCCTCCCAACAATGCTGCCACAAACTGGCCAGCCCAAAACGCCCCACGACAGAATGCACCAAGATGCAACGCTCCATTGCGCACAAACCAACCATGCACACTCTGTGATGTTTATGGAAATTACACGTTTGAGTGTCCCCTCATGGCTCGTGCTAAGCAGGCCATTCAAAACGAGGCCCAACAGGTTGCCAATGTGGCCAATCAAGCCCAACCCAACCCAACACCACAAGGACCTCCTCCCATGGTGCTTCAAAACCCACTACCAGTCCAAGGATTGGTGGAAACTGCTCCCCCTCCCAAGGCAAATCCCAATGCTTCGAGGGCACCACCCATGGCTGAAACATGTGTTCACCACCTGCTAGCCATGACCACTGAAGAGGTTAACTTACAGACTAGACGAAATCAGTACGGTACCACCATCGAACCTGCTGACTCATCAGTAGCATCCACATCTAAGACAGTGAACCTACCTCTCTAGTTACCCCCGTTCCTGCGCCCCCCCATACGCAGAATTGCCAATAATTCCATAGCTAGAGCTGCAGTCGCCTATAGCATTGTGGATGATTTGGCCCAAATGCCAACTGCCATGTTCGCTCTTGAGGTGCTTAAAATGTGCCCAATGCAGCGGAAATCCTTGCTAGCCGCCCTGGGGGTAGTAGACCCCTCTGACTCCAATTTGATCACCTTTGATATGGAGAATGAGGAACCATGCATGCCATCAACCATTTCCTTCCAAATTTCGGTGTCCATCCGAGATTTGGTTGTGCATCGGTGCATAGTGGATGAGGGGGCATCCACGTGCGTTATGTCTACCTTGGTTTGGTAGAAACTTGGATAACCAATTCTGCAACTGTCCTCCACAACTCTGTGGGATTATTATGGACATACCACTAAAGCCTAAGGAATCCTCCCCGATGTCCCCATCACATTAGACGAGAAGACAGTGCTGATCGACATAGAACTCGTCAATGCTCAACTAGACTACAACCTCCTCCTCGGAAGGAGTTACATGTATGCCATGCGACCAGTCGCATCAACTGTCTTCCATCTCATGATGTTTCCCCATGAAGGGAAGATTTTGATGGTTGACTAGCTCACTTATCATGATCCCCAAGGGTTAACAACACCCGCCAACGTTATCCCTACCATCACTTGTTAGTTTTTCAACATTATGCTAGCATTATTAGAATCTTTAACTGAGAGAATAACAAGTACAACAATCAAACACAAGAGACAATGAGCACAGTGTTTTTCCTTGGGGAAACCATAAATGGATAAATCCTCGCAACTTCCTCAGAGATAGAATCAACACCAAAATAGTAAAATCCCAAAACAGTAAGTGATCTCCTGACAGCAGTAACCTTCTTCTTATCTAAACCTGGTGTCTTCTCCTTCCTGAACTATGCGCTACACTTGAGTGTGTATGAGTTGTGTGTTAAATAGAGACTTCGGTTCTCTATTTATACTAATCCTGAAATGACTACAACCCTACCAGGGCTGACCTCTACTAGGAGAGTCTAATAACCCTAGTGCCCCAGAACTGCGGGGACTTTAACCCTTAGACAATTGGAGGGTTACCCACAATGACTTGACATGACTTGTTTACATTATTGATCCTCCTGATCAGAATATCAGGGCATGAAAACATGACTCAATTACATTATAGATACATCCCGAAATAAACATCGGGTTACAATACCTAAGATACATAGATGAATACATTCCGAAGTTACGAATACATCAACACTTCGTCTTAACTAGGAAGGTATTCTTTCAACACAATTTTCAGTATTGGTCTTCTTCTCTATATCAGCTGGATCATATTGTCATCTGCATCTCAAGTCTTTTGAGTCTTTAAGTCATCTTCGTCTTCAAGTCATCTTCATCTTTGGATCTGGATCATCTCTCGATCTGGATCATAATGGGACATCATCACTGGATCTGGATCATCACTGGGCATCATCACTGGATCTGGATCATCACTGGATTTGGATCATCACTGGATCTGGATCATCATTGATGGATCATCATCACTCGATATGGATCATCACTGGCCATCATCACTAGATCTAGAACATCACAGGTGCTATCTCATGATTCTTCTCGTCACAGGAAGTTCTACAGAGCCAGCCCTTTTTCATGCTAGTTGTAGGCCTAGCCTCCATGTGGGTCTTCTTCAGCACTTATATCTGATCAACACATGATCGAAGAAAGGCTCATCATTTCTATTTGATCAACACATGATCGAATATAGATACTGCACTTACATCTAACCAACACATGATCGAATATAGATATTGCACTTACATCTGACCAACACATGATCGAATAAAGGCACGCCCAACACTTACATCTGACCTACTCATCAGAAAGGCACGCCCAACACTCACATTTGAGCATGTAGGAACCAATCCTATAATCATATCAGAAAGGCCTAGCACTCACATCTGATCAACACATGATCGAAGAAAGGCTCAACATTTCTATCTGATCAACACATGATCGAAGATAGATATTGCACTTACATTTGATCAACACATGATCGAAGAAAGGCTCAACATTTCTATTTGATCAACACATGATCGAAGATAGATACTGCACTTACATCTGATCAACACATGATCGAAGAAAGGAACTGCACTTACATCTGATCAACACATGATCGAAGAAAGGCACACCTAACACTTACATCTAACCTACTTGTTAGAAAGGCACGCCCAGTACTCACATCTGATCATGTAGGAACCAATCCTATAATCACATCAGAAAGGTTCATCCCTTACATATCATCAAATGGGAACATATCCCTCTATCACATCAGAATGGCTTCTCAGTCCTAGACTGAGTTTTCCTGGTAACTGACCAGGTGCCTCCATTCCTAGAATGGCAGTTGCCCTTACATATGTCCTACTTGATAGAATGGCCAGCACTCATATTTGACATGGAAGGAACCAATCCTCTCACCATGACAGAATGGCTCAGCCCTTACATCTGACCATGGAAGGAACCAATCCTCTCACGATGTCAAAATGGCTATGGGTCTCATCATTTTCTCTTGGAGGAAACCTCGATCTGGAGAACACCAAGCTTCTACCTGAAGTACTCAAACTTCAACCTAGCCAATGGCTTCATCAATACATCAGCTATCTGTTCCTCCGTCGCAACATACTGTAGCTTCACTCCTCCCCTCTGCACCATATCCCTGATATAGTGATACTTGATCTCGATATGCTTCGAATTGTCATGGAACACTGGATTATCTAACAACTTCACACAACTCTGGTTGTCACAATGTATGTAAGTAGCATCCATCTGGAGATCAAATATATCAGACAGTAGCTTCCGCAGCCATACTGCCTCACAACTAGCTGAACAAGCTGCAACATACTCTGCTTCAGTTGTACTCAGTGCCACACAAGATTGCTTCCTGCTAAACCAAGAGATCACACCTGATCCCATACTGAAGCAACACCCTGAAGTGCTCTTCCTATCGATGGCACTGCTTGCCCAATCTGAATCAACATAACCCTCCAGGTTAATCTTTTGATTCGCATCGTACTTGAGCCCATAATCAACTCTACCCTTCAGGTAGCTCAGAATATGCTTTGCAGCAATCAAGTGAACATGTCTCGGATCTGTTAGGAACTGGCTCAAGGTGTTCATAGCAAAGCAAATATCTGGTCTCGTGTTCGTTAGGTACATCAATGACCCAATCATCTGATGATACATCGTAGCATCAACCGACTCTGATGAAGCATCATTCAATAGCTTCAAGTTCGATGCCATAGCCTTGTAGTCCATCATCCAAAACCTCTTTAGGATCTCTATTGCATACTTCCCTTGTCCAAGGAAGATTCCATCTGCACTCTGCCACACCTCCATACCTAGAAAGTAATGCATCATCCCCAAGTCCTTCATTTCAAACTCAGCAACAATATTTCTCCTTGTATCACCAGTCAACCCATCCGTACCTGTCACAAATAGATCATCTACATATAGTAGAAGCATCACTGGGTTTCCATCTTCAACGTTGTAGTAAAGGTTGGAATCTGCTTTACTCTTGGTAAAGCTCAAACTAGATAGAAAGCTGCCAATTTTACCGTACCAGGTCTTGGGTGCCTGTTTCAAACTATACAGGGCTTTCTTCAATCTGCATACATGAGACTCTCTGTCATTTGTCTCAAAACCGAGTGGTTGTTCTACATACTCTTCCTCTTCTACTACACCATTCAAGAAAGCAGTCTTGACATCCATCTGGTGTATCTTCCATTTCATCACTACAGCCAGAGCAAGTACTGATCTAATGGAAGTGTATCTGGCTATAGGTGCAAAGGTTTCTTCATAGTCTATTGCTTCTTTCTGAGAGAAACCCTGAGCCACAAATCTTGCATTATACTTTTCAATGCTACCGTCTGCAGCATGCTTGATCTTGCAGATCCATTTGGAAGTTATAACTGACTTCCCTTCTGGTCTTGGGACAACATCCCAAACATCATTATTCATGATCGATTGATATTCTTCGATCATAGCATCCTTCCATTCTTTCCATTCTGCTGCTTCTTCATAATTGGAAGGTTCTTTATCAATGAAATCACATAGTAAAGCTACATACCCAGAGCAGGATCCGGTCCTGTTTCTTTCTCTGTGATTCTCTTCTGGAGCCTCATATCTTTCTGCACCTTGGATAAGTTCTTGTACCCAAGCAGGTTTCCTCTTATGAGGATTCTTCTCTAGAGGTGGATCTACAGGTCTTTGTGGTTCTTCAAATTCTTGATCTTCTTCTTGAATTTCTTCATTCATGGTTGTATCATGAATTTTGGGTGCTTCTGCTTCTTCAGGTTCTTCAACAGGTATCTTTCTAGATTTGTTGTAAGCTGTGTCTTCATCAAATGTCACATCCCTACTGATGTCATTCTTCTTGTATCCTAGGAAATAGATTCTATAAGCCTTCAAGCTTTTAGAGTATCCCACGAATATACCCTTCTTTCTTGAAGGATCTAATTTTGTCCTTTTCGCCTTTGGAATGTGTATGTACACAGGACAGCCGAATATTCTGAGATGGCTGACTTCTGGTTTCTTGCCGGAGAAGACTTCTTCAGGAGTCTTGTTCTCGAGTACTCTATGTGGAGTACGGTTCTATACATACAGTGCTATTCTGGCAGCTTCAGCCCAAAGATGCATAAGAAGATCTTGATCATGAAGCATGGCTCTTGCAACTTCCATGATGGTTCTATTCTTCCATTCCACAATCCCATTCTTTTGTGGATTATAAGGAGTGGATAACTCCCTCTTAATCCTTGATTCTTTGCATAGCTCTTTGAATTCATTCGAAGTGAATTCTCTGCCATTATCTGATCAAACAGTCTTGATCTTCCTTTCAGTGCGGTTCTCGATCAAGGCTTTGAATTTCTTGAATTTGCTCAATACTTCTCCTTTTTTCTTCATGAAGTAAACCCATGTATTCCTAGAAAAATCATCAATAAAAGAAACATAATATGCATGCCCGCTTAGTGAGTTTGATGACATAGGACCTCATACATCGGAGTGGATGATTTCTAGGATTCCTTTGGCTTTGCTTTCGCTGCTAGGAAATGTCTTCTTTGTATTCTTTCCTTTCGCACATCCCTTGCAGACCCCATCATGTTTTGCTTGGAATTCTGGAAGACCTTCAACAAATTTTCTTGCAATAGGTAGTGCTCTGTAATGCACATGTGAAAGTCTTCTATGCCAAAGTTCACTTGGCTCTAGTGTGTCATGGACCAATGCTTGTTCTGGATGGCCCTTCAATTTGTACAAACCTACTTCTTGTTCTCCAATCACCAGCACATCATCGATAGTCTTTCCTCTTGTCCACATGATGACTTGACCATCTATGAATGCAACCCTCATACCTTTTGCATCCAATCCTGATATGGAGAGAAGGTTCTTCTTGAGTCCAGGCACAAACAATACTTCCTTCATTGTTAGAGAATTTCCAGAGTCTAATTTATATGAAGATTCCCCACTACCTGTTATTGGATATTGGTAGTCATCTCCTAGCTTCACTTTGTGAGGTGATTCATGTTCTGATAGTCTCACAAAGGATTCCTTGAATCCAGTCATATGTTTGGAAGCCCCACTGTCTATAAGCCAATCATCACTTCCATGATTAATGTTACCTGTGAGAGCGGAGATCAGAACATATTCATCCTCGCTTGAAGAATCTTCACTTTCATATTTGGTTCTTTTCTTGGAGGGTTCATCATCCTCTACAGCATGAGAATGATGTCTTCTTTTGTTCCCCTTCTCCTTATGAGAGTGACCCTTGTTCTTAGGACAGTTTTTTTCAAAGTGTCCTCTAACATCTCAATTTTGATAGGTCCCTTCTAATGTTATCTCTATGATGAGGATCCTTACCTTTGGAGTAATGAGATCTTCTTCTGCCTTTCTTGGAGTGAACTGTGAGAGCTTGGTCTTCACTTCCCATCTTCTCTTCTCGAGCTGCTATTCATGCTTCTTCTTGAGAACATTCTTCCCATAGTTTGCTGAATTTAACTAACTTCTTTCTGGCACAGATTCCTTGGATGAAAGAATCCCATGACCTAGGAAGGCCATTCAGTGTTGTCATCACAATCTTTGCATTCTCCACTTCTTCATCTACAACTTCTAATTGTTCCTTGATCTGAGAAACCCTTGTGAAGTAAGACTGGATGGTCTCTGCATTTTGAATCTTCACATTCTTCAGTTGATTCCTCAGAGTCATCTTTCGGTTTATGTTCTTCCCTTCAAACAATTTGGTTAGGGAATCAAACATAGCTTTAGGTGTCTTGAGAGAGGACACCTGAGGCATAAGGTGATCCTTGATAGAATAAACAATGATCCTCTTTGCCATAACCATCTTCTTTTTATGTAAGGCCTTTGCCTCATCTCCCTTTGGAACTGGAACCTCCTCATGGATGTAGGAGTCTAATTCATTCTCTTCCAAGATCAGGGAGATACTATACTTCCAGGCTCAGAAGTTATCATCTCCCTCAAGATTTTCATCAAGATTGGTATGATGAGACAACTTAAACTGAGAACCTCAAATGGAAATACAAAATATTTAGATCTTACCAGGTCAAGATGTCAGATTTGGATTTGGAGCTGAAATCCCGCAGTACTGGAACATGAGAAAATTAGGGTTTTTCTTTTCCAGAGACCTGTCCACCCAAATGCCTTGAAATTTGTCCCTAACTTCGATTTTGGGGAGGAGATCAATCTAGGCCTAGGCTCACTAAAAAATTTCTCTCTGTGAAAATCCCTAATTTTCAGCAGTAGTGTTGGGTCCAAAACTGAAAAACCTCAGAATTGGATTCTACTTCGACAGAAAGATGCGCCCTAAAGAGGAGAGTTATTCCACCTTAATTTTGCTGAAAATATGTGGAGGAAGATCCATAAACTAGGAAACCCTAGTTCTCGCAGCTGCACAGTGTCTTCTTCTCAGGTTAGCTTTGATACCATGTTAGTTTTTCAACATTAAGCTAGCATTATTAGAATCTTTAACTGAGAGAATAACAAGTACAACAATCAAACACAAGAGACAATGAAAACAATGTTTTTCCTTAGGGAAACCATAAATGGAGAAAACCCCGCAACTTCCTCAAAGATAGAATCAACACCAAAACAGTAAAAGCCCAAAATTGTAAGTGATCTCCCGACAGTAGTAACCTTCTTCTTATCTAGCCCCAATGTCTTCTCCTTCCTCAACTATGTGCTACAATTGAGTGTGTATGAGTTGTGTGTTAAATAGAGACTCCATTTCTCTATTTATACTAATCCTGACATGACTAAAACCCTACCAGGGCCGACCTCTACTAGGAGAGTCTAATAACCCTAGTGCCCCAGAACTGCGGGGACTTTAACCCTTAGAAAATTGGAGGGTTACCCACAATGACTTGACATGACTTGTTTACATTATTAATCCTCCTAATCGGAACATTGAGGCATGACAACATGACTTAATTACATTATAGATACATCCCGGAATAAACATCGGGTTACAATACCTAAGATACATAGATGAATACATTCCGAAGCTACAAATACATCAAGATCACTACCGTTGAGCCACAAGGGATGAACACACATGTCTATGTCATCCCTGCAATCAACACTATGGTTGAAAACACACCATCCTCCCCATCGTTGAATGTGGGCCCTGGGTTGTTTACTTATCCCACCATGACAACTCCTTTCCCGTTAGTGTCACCACCGTCGACACAAAATGAAATTGCAAACTTGTGCATGGTCTCATCTAGCACCGCTGCACCCAAACAGCAACCGCAGCCACAACCCCAACCATAATCACAACATCGTCCACAGTCGCACCACCAATAGCAACCGTAACAGCACCCGCAACAGCAGCATTACGTGCAGCCACAATCAGAACTGCATCCCCACATGTAACCAACCGGGATTTATGTGGGTTCATCCCCAGTCCATACGATTCCCTTCCTCTTTCCCCCACCCAGTGTCCTGAGCAAGCCGGTCATGGCCACCTTGATCCTGTCGAACTTTACATTGCGAATTTCGGTGTGGTATCTTGATCCACCAACTCAACCAGCAATGACCCAGGTTGTCTTAACCTCGATGCAACTGATTACAGTTGAGTCTCACCCTCCATCCGGTCCAAAAAAGCCAACCGCTGCACCTGCACCAGCACAGTCCCAACCCAAAAGAGCCAGGGCCAAGAATACCAAAACCACCGTAGAGCCACGACAAGTCCCACCTTGCGCCGTCTGCGAGCAACAGGGCCATCCAACTCATAACTTCCCTGAAATCCCAATGATCCATGTGCATCTAGATGCCATGGATACAAACAAAAACATCCCTGTGGTTGAACTCCCAACCGCGCCAATAGTCAGGAACAAGGCATTGAGAACAAACCATGCTTGCGCCCTTTGTAGCTTGTATGGACATTACTCCCACCATTTCCAAGACTTACCCAAATTTTGAATGGCTCTCCCTGACCTCTGTCAACATTCCCTTGAGTCTGAGATCACCTTGATCGAAGAACTTCACCCACCACCTCCTTCGTCAGACACCATGTCCATTTACATGATGTCCAGTTCCACCGACCCACTCATCTCCTCCTCAACCGACATTCCATTAGACCTATCTCTTCACTGCTTCAACAACGATGAGGAGATACTAGAAGCTCTGACCACCCTGGAATACCCATGGGATGACATGCACCATCGCTCGTTCTTCCTCCCTGAAGAAATTGTGTCGCAGTCTGACCAGTTTTCTGTGGAGACCAAATATTTCATCCATGGTAAGGTCAACTGGTTCAAGAACCCAATCCCAACACCTGATGCATTCGAGGAAGGGAACATGGCAAACATTTTTCCAAGCATTAAAATTTACATCTCAACCAATTCTGAGATCATTGAAGAAATCATGTTGGGGGCATCTTGCTCCCCGGGAAGATGTCGATGCCTACATAGCTCTCTTCCAAGAATTTCGTGACATCGTCGCCTGGTCTTACACCAAGATGCTCAGCCTAGATTCATCCATCGTGGAACACCACATCAACACATGGCCTGATGTGGCTTTCGTACGCCAAAAGCAATGACCCATCCATCCATCCAAAGTGGCTGCGGTGAAAGCCGAGATAGAGAAGTTGCGCACAGCCAGCTTCATTTATCCCATTGCATACACCACTTGGGTTTCTAATCCTATTCCCATGAATAAAAAATAGGGTACCATTCGCATTTGCATAGAATTCCGCGACCTCAACGGGGCATGTACCAAAGACAACTTCCCCACACCCTTCATCGATTAGATCATCGATGCATGCGCTAGACATGAAGCCTTTTCCTTCATGGACGGTTTTTCTGGATATAACCAACTCCAAATCCGGAAAGAAGATCATTATAAGATGGCATTCACAACCCCATGCAGCACATCCGCATATTGAGTCATGCCCTTTGGCCTAAAAAATGCTGGAGCCACCTTCCAGCGTGCCATGACACAATGCTTCCGCGACCTTGTTCACATTATGTTGGTTTGTTTTGACAACCTCATCGCGCGGTCACAGAAGCAAACACAACAAATGGATGACTTGCGACAAGTCTACATACGATGTCGCCAGTACAGAATCCGCTTGAACCCATTCAAGTGTGTTTTCTGTGTCCCCACGGGCCATCTACAAGGATTCATCGTGTCACACAAAGGAATGACTACTGATCCTTTGAAAGTCCAAACAACTTTCCCTCTAACGTCACCCCTTTGAGTGACAATGTTACAACTTGTATTATAGTCTTTCCATTTTTTGTTTTACACATTTTTTCAAAAT
The DNA here is from genome assembly GCA_001517045.1 of Pseudotsuga menziesii. NCBI lineage: Eukaryota > Viridiplantae > Streptophyta > Pinopsida > Pinales > Pinaceae > Pseudotsuga > Pseudotsuga menziesii. Next base: position 18,150 of record LPNX011090820.1, on the reverse strand, counting down.
TGAGTCTTATGTATCGTTTCCTCTCATTGCTTTAGATGGAGCACACCTCATACCGGTATATGGGATTCATAGATGGAGCAAGTAGATGGTCTCCGAACCTCGCCTCGGCTGCATGGGTAATCTACTCTCCATCACACGAGTTGATCCACATCGACGGAATATGCATGGGCATCGCAACCAACAACCAGGTGGAATATGATGGTGTCAATGGCCTCTTGGCCACTGCTCTTTAGATAGGCATTCACCATCTCGATGTCTTCTTAGACTCCCAGCTCCTTGTTTCTTAGTTGAACAACCACTATCGAGTACGTGATCCCTGCCTCTTTAGAAAGTACTTGCGCACTAAACAGATGGTTAGAACATTTGAATCCATCACATTCACACATGTTCCTAGAAACCTCAATAGTGTCGCAGATCAAATGGCTAACGATATTCTAAATTGGCACATCCACAACCACATATAGGAAACATAAAACTATAACATCATGCATAACTATGTCCAAAAATTCACACACAAGTGTAATAATACATCACATAGACATTTGCATTCCACATCATCATAAAAATACTCACATAATAAAAGCGCATCCACATGCATAAAAAATATATATAGATAAATAGATAAGTCACATGTCCAAAACATGTCCAATACAAAATGAGAAGCCACATATACTTTCTCAATAGGATATACATAGCGACACAAAAACTCCTAAGTGCACCAATGCACTAGGGACAACACCATCAGCTACTAATTCAAAGTCACCTAGAACCGGTTTGAGACACCTCTCACACCTTCGGGCTCAAATTTATATCTCTTTATGAGACCATCGTCTCATGTTTAATAAATTAATTTCAGGACCATTTCCCACAAAGTCACCTCGATTTACGAAGCCATGACATGACGATGCAAGTGTCTATGGACTTGTACTTGTATCACACTTCTTAACCACTACTCATGCAAGTTTTCAGGCCACCGCCCATTAAGGAATGCAATTTTAGATTTTATTTTGTATTTTTGACACATAGATTGTCTTTTCTTTTTACTGCACCTTACACAGACCTCTGGACCACTTTCCACAAAACGATTTCTTTTCTTGCACGTATTTGGCATATAAGTGCCCCCAGACTTGCACTCACATCGAATGTAGTCAAGTTTGTCCACTGCAACACACACACATGCTCTCCTAACCTCTGTCCGAGAGCCACCTTAGTTTGCATGCCTCTGCCGCACCGACTCGCGAGCCTCTGCCGTGATCTATCCCACGCATGTATTGGTATGTTTGAGAGCTTTCTTCTCCGTCCATACTGTGCGGATGACCTTTGGAACTCTATCCACCGTCCCGACATGAGGCATCGCTCATGCCACTGCAATTGGTTGACCACAATGGAGTTGCGTTTAAGCTCTTTTATGACTCCCTAAAACAGTGAAAAGATAGCCGAGCGCAGCTGCTTCCTTTCCCACTCGCTAAAGTATAGGAAAGGGCATCTACATCGTCACGTTTACCTCCGTTTGTGGACCATGTAGACCATCAATTGAAAAGGACCTCATTGGCACACTCAATCCAAGACCATTCCCCTCTGCATACTTTTATGCTTTCTCGGGCAGAGGGGCCACACTTTACGAAAAAATCACCACTCGTTCTCGTTAAGCGCTTTTCCAGCCGTCTCATCAAGAAAATATTACCGAGCAAACTTGGTTTCGTTCATGCTTGTAAAAGTATTTGAATGATCGTCCAGTTAGTATAGTTTTATCCTTTTCCAGCCTGATTGGACTACCAATGGTAAAGAAGTCTCTCATCCCCTACAGGATGGGCAAGCTCTCCTATGTATAGTTTTATCCCTTTTTGGGCACATAGACTACCAACGAAAAAGAGCCCCCACTGGAGTCTTCTTTGTGCTTTTAGACTCTCTAAAATTGAAAGCACCATCGAGCATTTACTTTCTCGGGATCGCCAAAAATCCTCGAAATCGTACCATAACGGTGTCCCTAGACACCACCCCATAGTAAACAGTTTGGCAGCATTTCCCCATTGGGTTTCGTTTTCTTAGAATACTATGCAATGTGTCTTCCTTGGATCCCATCGGTATCAAAGGTGTCTACCTCCTCCAAGTATTTCCCATTTGCAGTGACATCCCCGGTATTTCAGCTATGATCCCATTCCCATGAGTCAATTTCATTTGCTGCCTGGTCCGCCCTGCCGTCATACTTTGAACAAAGGAAGTTTGAGTCTCCCTCCCCCTGCCCTTGTTCAAATATTTCCCTCCCCCCCCTCTCCATTCAGTAAGCCAGTCCACAAATTACTTCACACCTTCCGGTTATCTCCCTTGCGCTCCTGGTCAAGGAAACATCATTGCCTTGGCTAGGGGCAGGTCTCCCTCTGTCGACGCCAACACACATATTCCAGAGGATAGACCTAGATGTCCCTGTATCTTGGTTTCATTAACCTCATTGATGAGTTCCTTGGACCACTTGAGAGGAGTCCTTAGTGCCTCTCGGGATGGTTGTTTCTCACATGCTCGACTTCAACTACATCATCACACCGTTGAGATTCGTATAGGGTTTTGTCCGTACAATATTTGGTCAAAGACCCAGGATGTCACCTGAATCTAGCACATTGGTGAGTCCACTTGAGGGACCTAAACAGGTTATGTCCCTTTTGATTTCTAGGTTGCGTTGGAGACAGTGTTCAAAAGCCCCATCAGTGCTTCGATATATCTTTATGATTGATGCATCATACGTGTACCACGGAGACTCTGACTCTCAATCAGCGAGTCCATACAGCTATGTACCATTCTAGATCTAGCAGACTGTCAGTCATGAAGATATAGCATTCCATGAGAATTCCATTTGTCCAATGTACCATATTAGCATTGTATTCGTCCTCCCATGGAGGCAACCATTATTGTAACATTAGTTGTATCTGATCGGCTCTTGTATTTGAGATCCAAAAACCAAAAGCCACCATGCCCCAGCCCCGGAAGCACCACCTCTACGTAGCAAATCCTATGATGTCCGCCGGCCATACATTGAGCTCCTACCCTCACACATTAGGGGGCAATCTGTTAACCCAAAAAATACCCCACTAATCTCTCAATGGCCTACACCACCCAAGGACACCATCTCACGACCCTCATATCCCTCCATTATACCCCCACACTCTCAAAATAGCCTAAGGATGAAGAAAAGGGCTTAAAAACCCCAAAAAAGAGCCCAAAATAGCCTCCTAGGATCTAAAGCCCTAAAAAAGGGGCTAAAACCCTAAAAGGGGCTAAAGTTAGGGTGAAAGGGGCTAAAATCCCCAAAAAGGGGCTAGAGCCCTGACCAAGGGCTTAAAACCCTAAAACCCCTTTGAAAATCTATAAAAGGAGGGTGGGGGGTCACTCTCAAAACACACCTCTCTTGCATACTGTTATGCTTCCTGTGGATGCCTTGAGACACCTTGGCCTCTCAAGCCACCCACACGACTCTCTCTTCCACTCATTTCCACCATTGAGCCATAGCTCCTCTTCCATTACTGAGTGAGATAGGGAGGTGCTTTCTTCCAGCCAGGGCATGGTGGCCCATTTCACCAAAGGAGGTATAATCTTGTTGTTTTTCATGCATTTTTATAGATTAGTTATTTTCTAACCCTTGTTTATTTGCAGGTTTGTTTATTAACATGTTTTGCGGGTTTTTTTTTGCTTAATAGATTTTTTGTAGGTTGCCAAGGCGGAGCCCTAACAGTGTTTGTAGAGGGGCTCATAGCCACTATTTTCTTTCTGTCTTTGCTTTTTGTTTATTCTGATTTCTTTCTGCATTTTCGACACGAAGGAACCTATCCTTCCATCCTATAGACAGAAGGTATCCATTCCTTCCCCTATAGCAAGGAGAAATCCCTGCTACAGGCCTTCGCCTCCAATGCTGCCTTAAACTCAAAATACCTCTTATTATTTTCTTCCCAAGTATATTTCTTTGACATTCTAATAGCATATAAGAACCAAACAAACTCAATCAATATATAAGTAAATTAAATAGAATATATATATATATATATATATATATTAAAGGAGGGGGCCCTTAGGGGGGTAATGCTCTTCGGTCAGGTAGTAGTACGAAGCAAAACAGTGCGAAGTGAAGAAAATAAGGAAAGGAGATAAAGTTTTTTTAAGGAGACTATACAGATCGGAGAGAGGAGAAATGAAGCGATAAAAAAAGGTGGCGAGCAAGGAAATACCTCAGTGGAAGTTGGTTTACCTACGCATCCTGGTAAGCTGGTACCCCCTCCCAAAAAATCTCCATTTGTCAATAGTACAAACACATCGAGTCATGAGCAGTCCCCTTCAAGGACAATTGTCCCGCATGCTGAAAGAGAGGTGGTAACCCTTGTTAAGGAAACTAAGAACACTTCACAACCCCATTTCAAGACACCTGTCTTGCTTGAGGTAAATGAGGTGGTAACACTAGTTAAGGAAACTAAGGAAACCTGTAGTAGGCCGGGTAGAGTGGGAAAAAATGTGGCATCACCAGAGGACCCCCTATCGTGGATAAAGCATAAAATATATAATACACGGTCAAATGTGTTGGCTGAAAGAGAACACGTGTCGTTAGGAGGATTAGTAGTAGACAAGGTGCCTAAGGTCACCGTGGGGAGGAAATCGTACATTGCGATAGCTAAATCACAAGCCAAGATGGATGTAAAGAATGGTAAACATGCAATGATAGGTAGGGCCCTCAGAGCAGGGAAGGCCCAGGTCAGGGTCACCTGATGCTGGTTCTTTCCTTCAATTCGAGGGGGTTGGGGAGCTCCTCCAAAATAAAAGGTCTCAAATGAATGGTAGCTAATCTCAAACTGATGATCATTTTTCTTCAGGAAACAATGATGGAAGGAGAAAAGGCCAAGGAAGAAATGGAGCCATGGCTCAAAGGCTAGAGCTTTACTTACATAAGTTCGGAAGGTCATTCGGGTGGGTTGATAACCGTCTAGAATTGGGAATTTGAGGAAGTGGCAGCGGCGAAGCATAGAACTGTGCTTAAAATAGTTCTTAAGGAGAAAGCCAACGGAGAATCATATGATCTGTATAATGTCTACGGACCTTATCAGGAACGAAAAGGATTTTGGGAATCCTTCTTCTCTTAAGCAATGTTGGAGAAAAAAAATGCGATCCTTGGAGGGGACCTGAATCTAACTTTATCAGAAAAATAAATTGGGGTTCTTTGGCTCGTCATGATTGCTTGGGTTTGTTCTTCACTGTGCTCTTCGATTCCAAATATTTGCTGGACCTTCAACCACTGAATCTATCCTCGACTTGGAGGAATAACAAATGTGGGGAACATGCCATTTCCAAGAGGTTAGAAAGATTTTTGCTTTTAGAAAATTTGCTTTCAGGGCCTTTGATAGTTAAAACATGGGTTGAGGTGAGAGGTTTATCTGACCACCTCCCAGTGCTCCTACGAATCCAAAGCCTAGAGTGGAAATCGGTTGCCCTGTTCAAATTTAACCCTGCATGGTTGCAGGAGGAATATTACCGAAAGCTGGTAGGGAACACATGGACCCTGCTGGAGGTTACTCCCAATGTCACCTTCATGAAACAAATGTCAGAAAACATGCAAAGAATAAGAAGGTGACAAAACATTGGGAAAGGGATTATGTGGCCAACCAACATAAACAACTAAAAGAAGTTGAACTTATTTTAAAGAATATTTACAGTCAAAACAATGCCGAAATTATCACAGAGGAAGAACTGAAAGACGTCAAGGAAAACGAACTAAAAATAGAAGAGTTGCTGGATAAGGAGCAAGAGCTCTTAATATTAAAGAGAAGAGCCATATGGATTAAGGAAGGGGAAAACAATACTAAATTTTTCCACAACTACGCTAATCACAGAAGGAATTTGAACACGATTTCAACAATAAAGGATACGAATGGGGATATGGCCAGTTCCTTCAAGGAAAAAACAGAGGTTGGGGAGAGCTTTTCCAAAAACCTCCTCAAAGAACCAGAGGGATGTAATATTCAAGAGATACTTAAGGTCACCAACCTATTTCCAAGACTGATAAATGAATAAATGAGCAATTTCTTGGAGGAGGAAGTTACAGAGTAGGAGCTGGATAAAACTGTATACTCCTTCTATAAAGGTAAGAGCCCTGGATCAGATGGTTTTACTGTTGAATTTTTTCAGGTTTTTTTAATCTTATTAAAGGAGATATGATAAAGGTAGTGCAAGATTCTCAAAGGGCCAAAAAGGTTTTGGGATCCTTGAACTCCACTTTCTTGGCTCTCATCCCTAAGAGACAAAACCCCTCCTCCTTTGAAGATTTTAGGCCTATTTCATGTTGCAATGTGGTTTATAAGATAATTGCGAAGATGATAGCCTAGAGACTGAAGCAAATTTTAAGTGAAATCATTACAAAGGAACAATTTGGATTCCTGTTCAATCATCAAATCCACGATGTGGTGTCCCTTTCGCAGGAGGCAATTCACACCATTAAGCGATGCAAGAGAAAAGCCTATGCTTTGAAATTAGATCTCTCCAAAGCTTATGATAGGGCTAACTGGACCTTTCTAAGGCTAGTAATGATTCAAATTGGGATGGATCTAGAAATAGTCAATTGGATAATGGGATGTGCTCAGTCGGGGTCCTTTGCAGTTCTGATAAATGACTCACCTTCCAATTTTTTCAGGTCTACTAGAGGCGTCAGACAGGGGTGCCCACTTTCCCCCTTTTTATTCCTATTGATAGTGGATTCCCTAAGAATAATTATCCATAAATATATAATGGCATGCTACTATAAAGGAGTAATGGTGACTAATTCATAAGAATTATCTCACTTTTTGTTTGTGGATGACGTGGTAATGATGGACGAAGGAACCTGGGAAAACCTCAAAGAAGTAGAACATATATTGGACTTGTATAAGAAGGCTACATGAATGCATATCAATGGAGAAAATTCATTACTCTCTCAAAATGGATTCCCATAAGAGGTGAGGGATAGGCTAAGTTTGGAATTCCCTTACACAATAAAACCAATGGATGAAGGGTTTAAATATCTAGGGTTTGTTCTCAAACCTAATGCTATTCCTTTAAAGACTGGATGTGGTTATACAAAAATATTGAAGGTCGTATTGGGTGTTGGACTTATAAGTTCTTATTGAGGTGGGGGAAGGATGGTTCTCCTCAAAGAAGTCTTACAAAGTATACCTATCTACTGGTCTACAATTGCTTACATTCCAAAGGGTATCTTACAAAAATTAAGGAAAAACTTCTTCTCTTTCTTATGGTCTACTAGAAGACATTCAGAAAGAATCCCTTTAGCTAAGTGGCAACTCTTAGCCAGTCCTAAATATTTGGGTGGATGAGGTATCAAGAACCCTTTTCTATTCTGTCAATCTTTGGCTGCAAAAAATTTGTGGTGCCTAATCAAGAATCCCGATTCTTTATGGGGGAGGTCTTAATTTCCAAATACTATCCCAATGGGTCCATTCTAGATTGGATTAGGAAATAAGATAAATATTTTAAAAATGGGTCTATAGGCTAGAATGCCATGGTGCTAGATTTTCCTCAAGTAGGGAACTGGTTGGCTTGTTCAGTAGGCAATGGGAGAGAAGTTCGGGTCGGAGAATATTCGTGGTCAGGAGCCGTGGAGAGATATAAACTATCAGATGCCCTAGTCTCAAAACTAAGAAGCTTAGGGATATCTAAACTAAACCAAGCTTGTTCTCTCTCCTTGCAGAGGGAAACTTTCTAGAAGAATTCAGAGGACCTAGGTCGAGAGGAAGGGCTTAGGGAAGAATGGAATGATTTTGTCTCTCTACCCAAATCCTGCTTCATTCATCTGGAGGACGAGGAAAAATATAACTTGGATTGGACCAAAAATTCTATTAATGGGAATTTCACGGCTAAACTAGGCTACAAGACATGGTCTTTGGAGTAGTTTCAGGGTGAGAAATTGGACTGGTGGAAACAAGTATGGAAGTGCAAAGGACCCCTAAAGGCCAAAATAACTTTATGGATGAATCTAAACAACAAGCTCTTAACCCGAGACAACTTGTGGAAGAGAGGGTGGATTGGCCCAAACCAGTGTGCACTTTGTCATTAAGATGAGGAAACTGGTTCTCATTTGTTTAATTTATCTTCTTATGCAGAATCTGTATGGAAGGCAGCATCTAAGGAACTCAAGTATCAAGGGATGACAAGGGAATCTCTTGAACAAAAGTCCAAAGCTTGGTGGACTAATAGATCGGTATTTTTATACAGTGCTTTCACATCACTCTTTTCATATGGAATATGGTGGGAAAGAAACACAGTCATATTCAATAATAAATTGATTCCTCTTGAAGTAACAATAGCTCTTGTGGTATAGTGGACCAGGGAGCACAAATCCAAAAGAAAAAGATCCTATAAGAAGAGTTCTTGTCCCTCTAGAGATAAACAAAGCAGTTCCATGGGATTTCTTTGATGGTGCAAGCCAAGGGGACCCTCCCCTGGGAGGTTCAAGAGGAGTGCTATATTTATTGGACAAACATAAGATGCAAGAAAAGTTTTCTCCTGGAAATTGCGCCAACAACAAGGAAGAACTAGAAGCCTTGCATTTGGTCTTAAATTTGGCTATAAACCACAATATAACCCAATTGAAAATATTTGGAGACTCGAAAACGGTGGTTGATTGGGTAAACAAGAAGATTCAAATCAATGCTCCTCACTTACAACAATTACTAAGAGCAATTAGAAGGCTCCTGGAAATCTTCACAAGTTTTAGAATTAGTCATATTTACAGAGAGCTGAATATGGAAGCTGATGGTGTATCTAAGCTAGCTTTGCTACTTGATCTAGGTAACCTGGAGACAGAGGAAATAAAAATGAATTAGAATCAAAAATCATATGATGGAAAGTTGTTTTTGTGAATTAAGGACATCAAATGTGTATAAAGGATACAGGTTTTTGGGTCTGTATTATTTTTTGGTGAGACTCTAAGGGTCCAACTATGATAAAGGGATTTTTTTGTTATACTAAGGGTCCAACTCATTAACTTCTTTGTGGATGTACCAAGATTTCTTTGGGATCAGATGTATTTTGTGATATACTAAGGGTTCAGCCCTTATATTCTCAGTGATTGTAACGAGAGTTCCTTAGGAACAGTCTACGGTTACTCTTTATTTAGAGTGGCTGATATTTTCCTATTGGAAAATATATTAAAGGACATGACATGAAAAGTGACAAATATAATTAGTAAATACAAGTTGAATTTACTTCGACATGTTACATATCACAAACAATACCCCTCCTTTCCAAATTATTAAGAAATAATTTAGTATGGGGGTCTATTCTTACCACCAACCACTATATTTTCGATATTGAGTGATAAAATTTAGATCCCCCCCAACGGTTATGTTCTCTAAAGTTAGGAAACATGATTTCTCACAAGAACATGGGATCACAATGCATAAACATTTTTCACATAGCACATTACCACATGCTAGTTTACCCCTCTATAAATAAGAAACTAAACAAATAAAACATTCCAAAAGCAATGATCTTGTTTCCTTAATTAGTTCATCTTCATATTTTTTTAATCAAACAATGATTAAGAGACAAATCTCGATGAAATTATATTTAATCATTCGAAAAATATTAGTTCACTAACCACAAACCTCAATGCAAAACTAAAACTTTACAAAGATTTTGAAATTACCTAAAACACCCATTAATATAAGACGAACCCATTCTTTCTCATGTACCATATTCCCTAACAAAATTATAAACTCTATCATGATACATTCAAATTAATACCTCCTAATCATCCATCTCTTGCCATGTTGGTATTGGATGTGATAGTATTGAGGAGAAAATGAATAGTCGACTCACTTTATGTATGACCCTACACATTAAAGGAGACAAAGAATTTAAAAATACTAACCTGGAAACCAAAGAAGATTGCGCAAAAAATCGATGTGTTACACTAGTACCAGACTCTTGCACTCATAGATCAAACAATAAGCGGAAAATTGTTGCAACTATAGAAATTTTTTGATGAAATATGTCTTAAGAACATGTATTTATATATCAATGATCGTGGTGGTTATAGTGAAAATGTAGAACGGTCAAATTTCAACAATAAGAAAAAGTCAATGATCGTTGCTGTGACGAATATTGATTTGAAAATGTTTAGAGTTTCATCGCTAGAGCGACGAATGTCTGTCTTTGTCGCAATAGAGACAAACATCTGTCGCTAAAGCTGTTAGGATATTTAGACACTTAGGAGTTAGTTAAGATCAACTTGTGTAATATATCCGTTAGGTAAAAGTATGTTTCTTTCGTATGCATTATTATGCATTTGTAAATATTCTAATCCGACCGTCACGATATGTTCTAGACATAGAGTGATCTGACGGTTCAACTTCTCTTAGATCATACCTACCATTGATCCGTGGCTTAACACCCGATTAGTCTATGATCTCTATTTAAAGAGCATAGAGGGTCCTTGGCTAGTTGATCGATTATGAGAAGCTCATATGTAACTTTCTTTCTTTTGCATAATAAATTGTTCCAAGTAGCTATTTGGCTGGGGCCGTGGACTGTTTCCCTCTCGAGGGTTTTAACCACGTGAAAAACATTGGTGTGTTGATCTGTGATCTATTTGTGTGAAGAGGTTGCTAAATGTGTTTGGTCTTTTGGGAGTACCCTATGTACTTGAACATGGTGTCAGAGATTTTATGAAGAGCCGCTTTTGGTTTTGATCAAGATGTGGAACCGGTGTTGCCGAAAGTTTGAAAGGGTTTTTGTTTCTAGATTTTATGTGCATTTTTTTCTAGTGGGAGCTATTCCATTTCGTTCAGAGCACCGTTTCCATTGGGAAATAGTTTTCATTTCACCGAAAACAGTTTCCGTTTGCTCCCGAAACACCCATTTCGGTAAATCTGAAGGTATAATGTTACAGTGACGAATTTTTTTTAATCTCTCATATTTTATCAGTTTATTATTAGATCTTTTCTATTTTAGTCTTGGACTATTGCGTTCCCTAACTACATATGCTCTTTTCCGTGCACCTTGCACGATCGCGGCGAATCAAAAACAGTAAGGGAAAGTTTGTTTTTTTCTTGTCTTCTTGGCTACGTATACTTTTTACCGTGCACCTTGTGTGATCGTGGCAAATCAGAAACAACGAGAAAACTTGAAAACATAGACTTTTCGAGTAAGCTAACGAAGATCTAACCCCATTGTGGGGAAAAAGTTTTTTTTTTCTTTTGTTTTTATTTTTTTGTTGTGATTTGCAGGAAAAGAAAGCAAGCACGGAGAACGAGAGAGAAGAGTAAAAAAAAAAAAAGCCCCCTTCCTCTTTCCATTATTTTACGTATGTTTTAAACTTAGCTCACTTGGTCCAAAGTTGCTTTATTACTTAATAGGTCTTGAGTTCATGTCTTATTAAGCTACTTTTTAGTGCATGCAATTTCTATTTTCAAGTTATTTTATTGTAAAAGTGCATCTCACATAAATAAAATAAAATAAAAGTGAGTCACTTAAGTCTTTTAATTTATTGCAAAACTATTTAAAAGTCACATTATTGT
>LPNX011090779.1:207208-248599 GCA_001517045.1 Pseudotsuga menziesii | reverse complement strand
GACAGATTGTGTGCGTGTGAGGTTATGAATCCAAAATAGTTACTCAATAACAATAATAATGTATGAAAAACTTTAAAAAATTTTACCATGCGAATTTTTTGCTGAAATAAATAATGCTAAATTTTTTTTTAAACAATTCTGTAAACAATGGACAGAAATGGCTGTAGGGATGCAAGTGAAACAGGTGGCTGTGCAAGTGCATGAAAAATGGAGGCAAAGTGGCTGGGTTTCGGCACGGAAACAAGGGCAAAAAACAGTTCGCGGACTGCGGGTATGGAGCGGACTCGCGCGGTCGGACCGCGGGTTTGAAGGCAACAGTCGCGGTCTAGGTTGCGGGTTTTTTTGCTACAGTGGCAGTCGGACCGCGGGTTTGGAGTGAACAGGCACGGTCTAGGTCGCGGGTTTCTTTTGCTACAGTTGCGGTCGGACCGCGGGTTTGGAGTGAACAGGCGCGGTCTAGGTCGCGGGTTTCTTTTGCTACAGTTGCGGTCGGACCGCGGGTTTGGAGTGAACAGGCACGGTCTAGGTCGCGGGTTTCTGGCTGACAGATGCGGTCGGATCGCGGCTGTGGGCTGAAAAAACGTGGTCGGGGCGCAACTGGGAAATATCAAAGACGCGTCCAGGACGCAGGAAAAAAGCCGATAGCGGCGGGCTGGTCGCGGGTTAGGGCCGGAAATGCGCGGTCGGGCCGCGACTGCGGAAGAAAAAAGTGCGGTTTTCGGCGGCCGAAAACGACAGCCGAAAGTACAGTACGGAAAAAAAAACTAAAATAAAGACAGCGGAGTCGCCAAAACTGTAGCTAGGGTTTTCACCCTAGCTTGTGCGAATGAGCACCTACTAAGGAATATAGATTCCTTAGTAGCAGTTCAATGATATATGAATTAAATAACGATAAACTGAAACGAAAACTAATCTAAATACGTTCTTGAAGCTAGAACAGTAAAAACCAAATAACATGAAACAATACGGTGAAAAGTGAATAACATAAAGCAGAAACAGTAAAGAAATAAATAATGATTTTTATTGATGTTACCTCCGGTGTGGAGGTTGGTGAAGTCCGTTGCGCTGGTCCGATGTCGGTGGCTTCGAGCTCCAAGCTACCTCTTCCCTTTCTCCGGTGGTGGAAATGGGCCAAAAAGAGTTCTCAATGGTGAAAATAGCTTAATGGTAAGCTAGGGTTTCAAGAATAATTTCGGTAGAGGGAGGATGCTTATGATAATGGATATGAAATAATGGGTCTCCATCACTTATTTATAAAACCATGTGATTTAGGTTAGCTTTTTAGGGTTTTAGCTATTTAGGGTTTCTTCTTTTTTCCTCATTATTTTATATTTTTTTATTCCTTTTTGGATATATTTGGAGGAAAAAAGGATTTTATAGCCTTTTGGAGGCATTTTAAGCTTTTTGGTGACCTTTTAGATGGTTTTATGGGTTTTTGATGGAGATATGGTAGGAAAGTGGACAAATGAGCCATGTAATGGGGTAGATGAGGTAGTTAACCATTTTTGGGTGTTAACAGGGAAACAAAATATGCTGTTGCAGAAAAGGCTGTAGGGCTGCAGGTAGAATAGATGGCTGTGTAGGTGCAGAAAATATGGCAGCAAAGGGGCTGGGTTCACAAGCAGGAACAAGTGCAAAAGTAAGATCGGATCAGCGGTCGGACCGCGGGTTTGACCGAAACAGGCGCGCTCAGGTCGCGGGTTTCTGGGGAAAAGACGCGGGCGGACCGCGGGTTTGGAATAAATAGCCGTGCTCAGATCGCGGGTTTCTGTAGAACAGACGCGGGCGGACCGCGGGTTTGGAAGAAATAGCCGCGCTCAGATCGCGGGTTTCTGTAGAACAGACGTGGGCGGACCGCGGGTTTGGAAGAAATAGCCACGCCCAGGTCGCGGGTTTCTGGAGAAAAGACGTGGGCGGACCGCGGGTTTGGACGAAACAGGCGCGCTCAGGTCATGGGTTAAAGATGGAAAGGCGCAGTCGGGTCGCAACTAAGGGCTGGAAAGACGCGGTCGGAACGCGACTGTGAAGCAAAAAACGGCGGTTTACGGCGGCCGAAAACGACAGCTGAAAGGACAAAACGGAAAATAAAATAAATTAAAAGACCAGCAGAGTCACCAAAACTGTTGCTAGGGTTTTACCCCTAGCTTGTGCGAATGAGCACCTACTAAGGACAATGGATTTCTTAGTAGCAGTTCAATGATAATTGAAATAAAAGACGCTAAATAGTAATGAAAATTAATGTAAACATGTTCATGAAGCAAGAAGTAAAAGGTAAAGAATTATTTTATTGATCTGACCTCCAATGTGGAGGTTGGTGAAGCCCGTTGCGCTGATCCGAGAGGTTGCTCTGAGCTCCAGCTGTTACTTCTCTTTCTCCAATGGTGGAAATGGGCCAAAAGGGGCTCTCACGGTGAAAGTAGCTCAATGGTGAGCTAGGGTTTCACGAGCAATTTTGGCAGAGGCAGGATACTTGTGATTGTGGATCTTGAATAAGGGGTCTCCATCACTTATTTATAGTGGTGGAGTGCTGGTTTAGGGTTAGGGTTTCAGCTGTTTAGGGTTTTTTCCTCCTTTTCCTCATTATTTTATATTTTTTCTTCATTTTTGGGGACTTTTTCCTTTTTGGAGGAATTTTGGATTTTTTTGGAGGAAAAGAGGGTTTTATGGCCTTTTGGAGGCATTTTAAGCCTTTTGGAGGCTTTTCAGATGGTTTTATGGGTTTTTGATGGAAATATGGTAGGAAAATGGACAAATGAGCCATGTAATGGGGCAGATGAGGCAGTGAACCATTTTTGGGTGTTAACAGGCATGGTTCCAAAGGATAAGGGGGTGGAGATGTCAAACCTTGGTTATGGGGGGAAAACCCATGTTTTGTTACCTTGTTGTTTCACCACCTTTGTTGTTTGTCACCTTTTGCCTCATCCAACCTTGTCAGCCTCTTTAATGCTTCAGCTAGTGGTTGGGGAGTTATGGCTGAGTGGTTGAAGGCATTTATTGCTGGAGAAAACGTGGGTAAAGAGGCAAGCAATTCCTCTATCTTCCCCACGACTCCATTCTCCCCATGGTCGGTGGTTTTCACACCCTGTTGCTCACCCTCATGCACAGGTTTCTCTCACGCAGAGCTGTGGTCTGTTCTTCCTCACGCAGAGGGTAATTTTGCTCATTCGCGCGTGCCTAGGTGGTCTGTTCATCCTCCCGATGGCCTGTTGAATTCGCGTGCATAGAGGAGGCCATTTCCCCTCACGCGCAGGATGAAATCCTCACGCAGAAATCGGGTATGTCTTTCCCGTGCATTTTGCTGTTGGGTGCAAGTTTTTCCTCACGCATAGACTGTTTGAGTCGTTTTCCCATGTGAGAGGTGTACTCACTGTTGTTGCTTTGGGGCTGTTGTCTTCCCCACGTTTTTGTGTTAACCGTGGTGTCCAAATTTGTTTTGGGCCACTGTGGAATGCCAATTTGTTGGCCATGTTCTCCTCTGTCCATGCTGGGGGTTTGCTTATCCTTCATTTGGGACTGTGCATAGTTGCTGTCGCTTCCATTGTGAAATTGGGCTGCTGTTGTTCCCTGGTTTGGGATGTTGTTGTTGAGTTTTTTTGGCCACGTTAGGACCAAGAACAACTCTGTGTTTCCCATTGGACTTGAGCTGTGCTCATCCATTGTTTGGGGTTGTCCCCTATTGTTTATGACTTCTTCACAGAGATGTGAAGGGTTGTTATGGCTGCTGGTATGCAGTGGTTGTCCCTTGGACTATGCTGGCTTGGACGATCTGTTGATGGCCTGATAAACCCAGCAGTGATGGTTTGGCTGTTTTGTGTCCCCTTGGCTATGTGTAAGCCTGCAATTGACCCTTATTCTGGAGGAATCATGCCCAGCTCGGGGGTGGCAGCATTGCTGAGATATTGATGAGCAAGCTAGCCTATGGTTGGGTGGAACGTTACAGCGACGTAGCTGGTTGCGGGTGAATTCCTCATCAAAAGATAAGTGCTGCTAACTAATTCATCTCTGCAATGTATATCTATTGTATATGGAATTATGAGGAACATGTTTAGGCTGGAAATGAATGTGTGTTGCTTCCACTGAATGTTGATTCATTCTGCATCTGTGTATGCTTGTAAGTTTTAATTCCAGTATTGATTTCTTTGATTTATGTTCGTGGGGCTGTTTTCCCGGTAGTGTTTGATGTCGCCGCGTCCTCTTCGCCGGTCTGAAGGATGGGGACATGACAGAGTGGTATCAGAGCTTCTAGGTTGCAGCAGTGGGCCTCTATGGGCCAAGAAGAACCAACTGACAGAGGTGCATCTTCTTCTGCCCAGCTGAACCAGCGGAAGACTATAAAAATGTAAAAAAAATGGTCTAAGTGTGAGCAGTCGGACCACTGGAGGAAGTGGAATTCCGCTGTTCCGGAGGGACTGGCAAAGTTGACGTCCACCGTTGCAGACGAATGGGTGAAGTTTCCCGTCCGAAAGTTGCGGAAAGGTTCATGGAGTTAACCTCCGTCATTGCGGGTGAGACAACGATCTTTCCATCCGCCGTTGCGGGCGGCGGAGCAATTCCTCATCCAACTCGAGATCCGTCCGATCGCCGACGCCGTAGAAAGATTTAAAATTCGGCTAAGTATGGAACTGTTGGGCCATTGAAGGAAGTGAACTTCGGCCGTTGCGGAAGGATTGGTAAAGTCTTCCATCCGCTGTTGCGGATGGCGAAGCAATCCTGCATCCAATGCGAGAGTCATCCGATTGCCGACGAAGAATAAATTTTGGAAAAAAATCGAAAATTTGGAGAAATTGGAAGGGAGAGTTGTCCAACGTCCGATGTTCCGAGAGTCAGTCGACGTCCGACGTAAGTACCAAATCGGAAGAGATGGCGAAGTGGGCATTCGCCGTTGCGGACGAATTGGTGAAGCTCCTCATCCACCGTTGCGGAAGAGTTCTCAAAGTGGAAGAATCCCGGAAGTGCCGCCGTTGCGGACGGCGGAGTGATGTTGCATCCGATTCAAAAGTCGTCCGATCACCGACGCCGCTGAAAGGTTGGAAATTTGTTTAAGTATTGGGGCAGTCGGAAGAGTTTGTGAAGAAATCGTCCGTCGTTGCGGGTGAAGGAGCAATGAGGCTTCCGATGGGAAAGTCTTCCGATGTTCGATTTGAGAGTCAGCCGACGCCTGATGTGGAAAGTTTGTCTAAGGAAGAGCCGATACGTCGGAAGGATTGAAGCTTCCAAGGAGCCGCCATTGCGGAAGGTTGGAACTTCCGAAGAGCCGACGTTGCGGAAGGTTAGAGCTTCCAGGGAGCCGCTGTTGCGGAAGGATTGGAACTCCCAGGGAGTCGATTCAGCGGATGTGATGATGGTTCTGGGAGCCGATACGTCGGATGGATAGATGAAGTGAGAGACGATTCTGCAAGGGAGAAAATTTGAGTTTTCCGTGAGATTTCCTAGCCGATTTAACTGTTTTCAGAGGGAATTTGCAGTTGTTTTTCAGGGGAATTTCAGGGCTAAAAATCCGAAAAATGGCAGCAAGCTAATGCACCAGATTGCACGAAAATCATAGTCATTCTTGTGAGAACATAGTTATCCTTGACCCCCGTCGTCCCTTGAGACAGTCATTCTTGTGAGAAGGAAAATCCTGTGTTTTGGGCAAGAGTTCAAATCAGAGGGATTTTCACTAGGGACAAGAAGGATGCCAAAAATGCAGCTGCCAAAATGGCTCTAAGATCATTGGAAGAATGTGAAAATTCTACTTTGCAGTAGTGTAATGAAAGTGCCGAGATTAGTGAAAGTCTTCATTCTTATAAGGGGTGTGGTTTTCACATCCGAGGTCGGAATGACGCATGTGAATAGGCGTTGGAAAGCTTATCCAACAAGGAACAAGGATAAGTGACCGGCATCTGAGCATGAAGCAACAAAGTGCTAATGATGGCCGTTGTTGTCAAATGGACAAATCTGGACAGTTGCATGCCCAGGGGCAGCAAGGACTGTGAAGTCAATCAGCTACTGTGTGGAAAACGAATTCCACGAGAAGATGAGGGATTTGAAAAGGGAATTTTTCCTTAAGACCCTATCTTGCTGATTATAACCATATTTCCTGAGTTTATGCTTGAAATGCATGAGGATATGTATTGCATGCATAGGATATTGTATGATTGAAGCTGGTGAATGAGACCAGCAACCCTATGGAGAAGGGATAAGGCAACAAGCCCATAACAAAAGTTGGTGAGCAAATTCTTCAACCTCCTGCAAGGACCAACCAAATTGGTCATGGAAAGGGTGTAAGTATGACCCATGCAGGTAAGAGTTTGCTTATGACAAATTCCCTAGAATGGTAAAGGTAAGAGACCTTATACCATGTGAATATTGGAATGTAGAAAGGTGTCATGCCTATATATGTTAATGATATTGATTATAGTAATGCATCTTGTATGAGGTAGTCATGGTTAGGCCATGGTATGGTTGAATGCATAGTATTTCTGAATCAATGCAAGGTAGCGTTGAATGGACATGCATTAGAAAGATTTTATGAATCTTGTTGTTATGCATTGGATGTATGCCTATGAAGGGTGTGAATGACTGATTGCATAAGTGTAGGTGCAATGTTGTGATGTATGGCATGAATGCATTGAGATGAATGCATGTGGTATGCGGACTAACTAATGACCGAAATGGTGAATTAATGATAATTCTGGAATTGTTTCGAAGGTTGCTATGAATGCAGGATAGTCATGATCAATTAGCCGCCAGAAAAGCTCTATGGAAGAGCAAGGTGGTATGAATAATGCGCCTGTGAAGTAAGGAGTATCCAACCACTCCATTTAATTGCATGAATGTTGTGACTATACCTTGCAATGTTAGTGTGATAATGATTGCATGAAGTAAATGAGCTTTGAGAACACTGATGTGACTAACCTTTGAAGTATTTGAATTTTATAAATTCTGAAAATGCTTCAGTGATGGTTGTAGCAATGAGATAGTATATGCATCCATACTTACCAAGTGTTTGGTTGATTGAAGCTTATGTTTCAGGTAGATTATTTTAAGCATGGCATTGAGAGGTAAGATCCTGACCAATGCTGGAATCTACCATTTATGAGAGCTTGTTAAATTTGAATTGTAAATTTCAAATATTGTTGACAACCACTAGTCACTATTGGCTTGCATAAGCTTGTGTTTGGATGTTGAAGCTTATGTTTCAGGTAGATTATTTTAAGCACGGCATTGAGAGGTAAGATCCTGACCAATGCCTGAATCTACCATGTGATATGCATAATAGGTTGTTAGCATTCGAATTGTGAATTTCGGATTTGAGAAATTGCTGACAACCACTAGCCATTGTTGGCTTGCATAAGCTTGTGTTTGGTTGTTTGAAGTTTATGTTCAGGTAGATTACTTCAAACATGACCGTGAGAGGTAAGTTCCTGACCACTGCCAGAATCTACCATTTATGAGAAGAAGTCTCATGGTTGTGAAAATTAGTTCGTACGTGTTGTTAAATTCGAACTGTGGATTTCGGATTTAAGAGGTACTAACGGCTACTAATCATTGTTGGCTTGTGTGAGATTGTGTCAGGAGGGACACATGGTAAGTGGGTATTCATGTTATGATAGTAAGCATAAAAATTATAATGGGCATAGTAATGCTGCTTACAAAAGACCCACAAATGAGCAAGTCAATTTATGTAGTAGATGGAATCGCAAATTCTTATTGAATTCGATTGCTAATGTCATTGCTTGGTTACGGAACGATCAATTTGGATTGTAGTATCAGGTAATGACTGACTGTTTGGCTATTTGATGAAGGTGTCAAGAGTACACACTGCAGGAAGATCATGTGTGATGACCTGCAAGAACCAAACTTCATGGGAAGGTTTTCCCTTGGAAATGGGTTTCGGGTGAAACTCCATTAGACATTTTGAAAATGTCTCATCTGCACTGCATGTTTGGTGATAACATGAGTGAGATGGTTTGGATTATGTCAGTGAGACATGTGTGGATATGAAACGTAAATAGGAAACAAGGATGGTGCCTTGGTTTACTTAGACCTGGTGATTGGAAACCACACAGATAGAGCTAGAGGGCTGGCTTTCTTCTCCACAACCCCGGGATAGCACTAGAAGGGAATGCAGGGCCTGAGGGACTGTGTAGCAGAGAAGGGACTGATTCCTTGTGCTGGGTGTGTGTGTGGGTGTTATAGAAGTCAGGCTAGTTTTGGTGTAGGTGTTCCTAGCTCTACAACGAGCTCACCAGCTTAGCATTCAGTTTTTCCCAGTTCCTTGACGGTGCCTAACAGATATAAAGGCATGCTGCGATGGAAAATGGATAAGTGTTCTGTAACCCTTGCTATGAATATGCATGTTTAATTATTAAATTCCATATGCAGAACATGTTTTGATTTATTTCCATGATGACCGATTGCTTGAGTATGCATAGGGCCTACATGGCACACACCGGAAGAGAGTGCACACTTTTCTGATGTCGAGTCAGGAAAGGGTTTTTAATATTGATTACACTCTGGGGAGTGGACGCACTCCTGGTGTCTCAATAGTTGATAGTGAATGATATGAAATGTGATTACAGTTTTAGAGCAATGATGCTGATGAGTTTGCTTGTATTGCTTGTGTTGCTTGTGTTGACAGGCTAAAGGTAAAGGTAAATGGTTGATATAAGTGTATTGTTGACATAAGTGTATGTTGGTATAAGTGTATGTTGGTATAAGTGTATGGCGATATAAGTGTATGTGTCATTGTTGACATAAGTGTATGATGGGCTGCGATATGCCTAAGGATCCATAGTAGATCCTAGACCTGGAAATGGTCATGATAAAGTTCCAAGCCCAGTTGACATGGTTATGTACTGGCTGGACATTAATTATTTGATGTTGAGGAGAAGCCGACGTGATGACCTAACATCTGAGTCCATAGGCGATCCCAAGGCTTGCAAAGCGAAGCAGGATCCTATGGACGAATGAGGAAACGCACAATACAGATAAGTATTGGATTATTTTGCTTGTGAATATACATGTCTATATGATTTGGTTATGATGTTTTAAACTCTTGCTTTAGAGATAAAACTGATGAGAATAAACTAAACATGTGAATCTATTCAATGTTTGGATATAGGTATCGCTGGGAGCGAGGACTATGAGAGCATCCTAGAGGTGCACGTGGACATGTGAATGTCCTGGAAAGCTCGGAATGAGCGGTAATGAAAAGATGCTAGTAGGACGGGGGAGTCCTAGCAGCTGAGACAAACCATGTGGAGAGACTCCATGGTTTAGGGGTCTGGAATAGACCAAGGACACTAAGTGTCATGACCAAGAAAGATTGGTCCAGCATTCACGGTGAAGTGAAAGAGGCTAAGAGCATGAAAAGCCAATGCGATGGCGAGGGTTCCAAGATGGAACAGAACAAAGAGGGGGAAATCTCTTACTGCTCTCTCTTGCCTTTTGATTACACACATATATATATGTTTATGCATTGTGAAAACAAAAGATTGTTGAATGCATGTATGATGGAAATGAAATGTGTGTATTTGCTTAAAGTAAATTGTGAATGCTGGAATAGTTAATTCCTTGCCCAGGAATGGACATGAAGGAGTTCATGTGCCTGTTGGGGAAGGCATGAAAATTATGAAAGTCTCCTTGATGAGGCTTGGACTGTCATGCCAATTGGGTAATTAACTAACTGATTTTGATATCTATATTATGCTTGGTCTAATAGAATTTCAATGGTGCATTCCACAGGTGAGAAAAAGTGAAACCAGGTGGTGCATGTTGATCATGGCAGCAGATCAAAAGTTGTTGGACTTGGATGGAAGTCTCCTTCAAGTGATTGCCAAGACCCAAGAGAATCTTGGAGAGATGCTCAAGATACAGAAAAGGCAGAGTGAAATGAACCACCATATTTTGCAAGACTCTATTAGCTTGCAAAGGGAGGTGAAAAGCCTTCTGGGAGCAATCAGCAAAGGAAAGGAAGGTGGATCAACACTGGGACAATTGTCCAAGCGACCCGATAAGAAACAGTCCAGGCATGAAGACTCAAAGGAAATTGAGCAGGTAATGATGAAGCAGCCAGTGAGATGCTGGAGATGCAGAGGACATCATTTACGCTGGGACTGTCCGATGAAGGAACATGATGAAGGAAATCGCCGCAAAGTTCCTAAACTTCGGGATCAGCAAGAAGCTGAGAACCAGCAGGAAAAGTTCATGGAAGCCGAGAGGCTTGGTCATGAACGTTCAAAGTAGATGATTGAACGTGGAACAGATCTGCAATTTTGAAATTTTGATGTGCAATTGTATATGTATTGTATATATGTAATGGAACACTGAGGATGGTGTTATTCCAAGGGGGAGGGGAATGTAATGTCCCCGGTTTCGACCCCGTTTGCATGATGTATATATTGTAATTAATCGTGGTGAGGAGCTCAAGGCAAAAGCCCCACCATCAATTTTGTTGTCTATGTTTCGGCAATAGGGATAATTGTCGATGGTATGTTGTGCTATAAGGCACATTATAATTTGGCATCATGTAAACACGCACATCAAATAAACTAAAACCACAACCAACTACGGCAGTGCAACATTTAATGAAAAGGGCATGGTTCCAAAGGATAAGGGGGTGGGGATGTCAAACCTTGGTTATGGGGGGAAAACCCATGTTTTGCTACCTTGTTGTTTCACCACCTTTGTTGTTTGTCACCTTTTGCCTCATCCAACCTTGTCAGCCTCTTTAATGCTTCAGCTGGTGGTTGGGGAGTTATGGCTGAGTGGCTGAAGGCATTTATTGCTGGAGAAAACGTGGGTAAAGAGGCAAGCAATTCCTCTATCTTCCCCACGACTCCATTCTCCCCATGGTCGGTGGTTTTCACGCCCTGTTGCTCACCCTCACGCACAGGTTTCTCTCACGCAGAGATGTGGTCTGTTCTTCCTCACGCAGAGGGAAATTTTGCTCATTCGCGCTTGCCTAGGTGGTCTGTTCATCCTCCCGATGGCCTGTTGAATTCACGCGCATAGAGGAGGCCATTTCCCCTCACGTGCAGGATGAAATCCTCACACAGAAATCGGGTATGTCTTTCCCATGCATTTTGCTGTTGGGTGCAAGTTTTTCCTCACGCACAGACTGTTTGGGTCGTTTTCCCATGTGAGAGGCGTACTCACTGTTGTTGCTTTGGGGCTGTTGTCTTCCCCACGTTTTTGTGTTAGCGGTGGTGTCCAAGTTCTTTTGGGGCCACTGTGGGGTGCCAATTTGTTGGTTGTGTTCTCCTCTGACCATGCTGGGGGTTTGCTTATCCTTCATTTGGGACTGTGCATAGTTGCTGTCGCTTCCATTGTGAAATTGGGCTGCTGTTGTTCCCTGGTTTGGGATGTTGTTGTTGAGTTGTTTTGGCCACGTTAGGGCCAAGAACAACTCCGTTTTTCCCATTGGACTTGAGCTGTGCTCATCCATTGTTTGGGGCCGTCCCCTGTTGTTTATGACTTCTTCACAGAGCTGTGAAGGGTTGTTATGGCTGCTGGTATGCAGTGGTTGTCCCTTGGACTGTGCTGGCTTGGCCGATCTGTTGATGGCCTGATAAACCCAGCAGTGATGGTTTGGCTATTTTGTGTCCCCTTGGCTATGTGTAAGCCTGCAATTGACCCTTATTCTGGAGGAATCATGCCCAGCTCGGGGGTGGCGGCGTTGCGGAGAGATTGATGAGCAAGCTAGCCTATGGTTGGGTGGAACGTTGCAGCGACATAGCTGGTTGCGGGTGAATTCCTCATCAAAAGATAAGTGCTGCTGACTAATTCATCTCTGCAATGTATATCTATTGTATATGGAATTATGAGGAACATGTTTAGGCTGGAAATGAATGTGTGTTGCTTCCACTGAATGTTGATTCATTCTGCATCTGTGTATGCTTGTAAGTTTTAATTCCAGTATTGATTTCTTTGATTTATGTTCATGGGGCTGTTTGCCCGGTCGTGTTTGATGTCGTCACATCCTCTTCGCCGGTCTGAAGGATGGGGACGTGACACTTGGTCAAGGCTTTGGCCCCTTTTTTGGGCCTTAAGCCCATTTCACCCTAACTTTAGCCCCTTTCAGGGTTTTAGCCCCTTTTTTATGGCTTTAGCTCATGGGGGTCTATTTTGGGCTCTTTTTGGGGGTTTTTAGCCCTTTTCTTCATCCTTGGGCTCTTCTGTAGGTGTGGGGGTCAAATGGAAGGTCATGGAGGGTCTTATGGAGTGAAATGAGTGTTGTGAGGTGGTGTCCTTGGGTGGTGTAGGCCATTGAGAGCTTTGTGGGGGATATTTTGGTTAACATATTGCCCCCTGATGTGTGAGGGAAGGAGCTCAATGTATGGCTGACAGACATCATAGGATTTGCTATCGAGAGGTGGTGCTTCCGAGGCTGTGGCATGGTGGCTTTTGGTTTTGTATTAATTTGGTTCCCATCAATGGGTGAGATACAATAGATGTGTGACATGTATATGGATGAGGAAGGCATTCCCATTCTCGTGACAATGTCAAAAGAATCATTTCATCTATGCTCTAAAATACAAGAGTCGATCATATACAACTGACGTTACAATGGTGGTTGCCTCTATGTGAAGCTGAATACAATATTGATCTGGTACATTGGACCCATGGCATTCTCATGGAATTCTACATATTCATGACTGACGATCTACTGGATCTAGTACATAACCTTGTAGACTCCCTGATTAAGAGTCAGAGTCTTTGTGGTACAAGTATGTTGTATCAATCATAAAGGTACATCGAAGCACTGCTGGGGCTTCTGAACACTGTCTCTAATGCAACCCGGAAATCACAAGGGACATAACCTATTTAGGTCCCTCGAGTGGACTCACCAATGTGCTAGATTTGGGTGACATCTGCAGCCTTTGACTGAGTACTATGTGGAACAAACCCTGTACGAATCTCAACGGTGCAATGATGGAGTTGAAGTCAAGCACGTGAGAAACAACCATTCTGAGAGGTACTAAGGACTCCTCTCAAGTGGTCCAAGGAACTCATCAATTATGTTAATGAAACCAAGGTACAGGGACCTCTAGGTATATCCTATGGAATATATGTGTTGGCGTAGACAGAGGGAGACCTGCCCTTGGTCAAGGCGATGATGTTTCCTTGACCAAGGGCGCGAGGGATAACCGAAAGGTGTGAAGCAATTTGTGAACTGACTCACTGAATTGGGGGGGAAGGGGAGCGAAGGAGAAAACTAAACAGGGGCAGGGGGGAGGGAGACTCAAACTTCCTTTGTTCAAAGTATGATGGCAAGGCATGACCAGGCAACAAATGAAAATGACTCAAGGGAGTGGGATCATAGCTGTAATACCGGGAATGTCGCTGCATATGGGAAATACTTGGAGGCGGAGGACACTTTTGATACTGATGGGATCCAAGGAAGACACATTGCAGAGTACTCTAAACAAAGGAGACCCAATGTGTGGATGCCGCCAAACTATTTTCTATGGGGTGGTGTCTAGGGACACCATTGTGGTATGATCTCGTGGATTTTTGGCGAGCCCGAGAAGGTAATTACTTGATGGTGCTTTCAATTTTAGAGAGTATGAAAGAATGAAGAAGACTCCAATGGGGGATATTTTTCGTTGGTAGTCTTTTGTGCCCAAAAAAGGATAAAATTATACATAGGAGAGCTCACCCATCCTGGAGGGGATGAGAGACTTCTTTACCGTTGGTAGTTCAATCAGGACAAAAAAGGTTAAACCTATACTGACTGGATGGTCATTCAAATACTTTTACGAGCATGAACGAAACCAAGTTTGCTCGACGATATTTTCTTGTTGAAATGGATAGAAAAGAGCTTAACGACAACTGGTGGTGAGCTTTTTCATAAAGTGCATCCCCTCTGCCCGAGAAAGCACAAAAGTATGTAGAGGGGAACGATCTTGGATTAAGTGTGCCAAGGAGGTCTTTTTCATGAGACGGTCTACATGGTCCGCAAAAGGATGTAAACGAGATGATGTAGATGCTCTTTCTTATACTTTAGCAAGCGGGAAAGGAAGCAGCTGCGCTCGGTGATCTTTTCATTGTTTTAAGGAGTCAAAAAATAGCTTAAATGAAACTCCATTGTGGCCAACTGAATGCGGTGGCATGAGCGGTGCCCCATGTCGGGATGGTGGATAGAGGTCCAAAGGTCATCCATGTAGTATGGACAGAGAAGAAGGCTCTCAAACATACCAATATAGGCGTGGGATAGGTCGCGGAAGAGGCCTACAAGACGGTGTGGTAGAGGCATGCAAACCGAGGTGGCTCTTGGACAGAGGTCAGGAGAGCATGTGTGTGTGTTAATGTGGATAGACTTGACCACATGCGATGTGAGTACAAGTCCGAAGGCATTTATATGCCAAATAAGTGCAAGAAAAGAAATTGTTTTGTGGACAGTGGTCCAGAGGTCTGTGTAAGGTGCGGTAAAAAGAAAAGATAATCTATGTGTTGGAAAAAAGAAAAAAAAAACTAAAATTATAGTCCTTGACAAGCGACTGCCCGATCACTCGCATGAGTTGCAACCGAGCAGTGTGATACGAGTACCAGTTTGTAGACACTCACATCATCATGTCATGGCTTGTGAATCGAGGTGACTAATGGGAGATGGTCCTAAAATTGACTTATTAAACATGAGACAATGGTCTCATAAGGAGATAGAAGTTTGAGCCCAGAGATGTGAGAGGTGTCTTGAACTGATTTTGGGTGACTTTGAAGTAGTAGCTAATGGTGCTGCCCCTAACTTGTGCTAAAAAATGTTAAAAAACAAGAAAAGAAAATGAAGCGACTCATTGGTGATGTTAAGCATAAAATCTCTTGAGGTAGATCCCATTGCGGGGGTTCTCCGAGAGTTGTCCATTAGAGTCAATGAAGAGGTGTGCCCCCTTGCCAAGACGAAGGTCATTGGCAAGGCGGGGTGATGGAATCTAGTCTTTTATGGGAAGAACCGATACCACACTATGGTTTAAAGGGAATGGGGTAAAATCGAAGGTGATATTACATATATCTCTGTCATTGTGTAAGTGGTGCTAGGATAGATTAAGTGAATCTTCCACGGGTGATGAGACAGAAGGGCGACTGGTGCTAGAGATCATGTAAACGGTATTGGTTGTGGCTTTGGTTGCCTTGCCCCCAATATCTGTTGGAGGAAGAGGGGCAGGCCTGGAGATAGAAGGAGTCTTTGATGGACCTAGAGGTAGGTGCAACATCATCTCAATTGGATAGACATGATTCAACACATATCGGGGCCTCAGAGGTATGGTAGGTGGTTCAAGGTACCACATAGGATCTCCCAATGTGAAATCTTGTAGATTGCAAGCTTCCAAGACAGACTTGCTAACGATCTCAGATGGTAGGAAAAAGAAAGGGAAAAGGAAAAGGATCGTGTTGATTGGGAATGAACCCCACTATTTCCTTGGTAACTGAGGTTGCGGCTGTGGCTGGGGAAACAACAGAAGAGATAGGTCTGATGGACCGTCACTGATGGTGGAGACAAGAGGGTCTGTAGAAATGGACATCATGTATATGGACACGGTGTCTGACGAAGGAGGTGGGGGGTGAACTTCTTCAATCAAGGTGATCTCAGACTTAAGGGAGTGTTGACGGAGGTCAGCTAGAGCCATTCGAAATTCAGACAACTCTTGGCAATGGTGGGAGTAATGCCCATACAAGTCGCAAAGGGAACAAGCATGGTTTGTCCTTAATGAATTGTTCTTTACTACTAGAGCAGTTGGGAGTTCAACCACAGGGATGTTTTCATTCATGTCCATGGCGTCTAGATGCGCATGGATCATTAGGATTTTAGGGCAATCCTAAGTTGGATGGCCTTGTTGTTCACAGATTGTGCAAGGTGGAACTTGTCCTGGTTTTGTGGTGGCTTTGATGTTCTTTCCTCTGGCCCTTTTGGGTTGGGGTGGTGCAGATGCAGGTGCAACGGTTGGTCTATGCGGACTGGGTAGGGGGTGAGACTCAACTGCAATAGGTTGCACCAGAGTTAGCACAACTTGGGGCATTGGTGGTTGAGCTAGTGAATCTAGGTACCACACCGGGATCCCCAACGTAAAGTTGGGTAGGCTCAAGGTGGCCATGAATGGCTTTCTCATGATGCCAGGTGGGGGGAAGAGGAAGGGAATTGTATGGACCGGAGATGAGGTTTGTAGACACTGAGTGGGGGGGTGAATCAGTGTAAAGAAATATTTACAATTTTTCTTGACCTGTCACACTTAACTATAAATTCATCATACCAATCTCATAATCATTTCATATCATTCACATATCATAGCAATTAACTCAACAAGAATCATAACACAGAAGAACACCACACCATATAAATTTGTAATCTTTTTATATTATTTTGGTCTAGCTACAACCGCTAGGAAAAATCAGCACCTACTGATATGAAGAGCACCTACTCTTTATCCAGGACCCTGCCTGGTTTTCATAGACCCTACTAAGAAGAGTTTGAGGTATCCTAACCTCAAAAGCAAGTCAAGCTCACATTTACATTAAAGCTCACTGTTACATTACTTCATCACTTGTCTCTTCAATCTGCTGCTGGTCAATACTGTTGATTAACACTGCTGCAACACACCTACTCTTCAATACTCCCAAGTTATCAAAGACTGCTCATCTGCACTGTTGCTGGTCAGCTGCTCATCAACATCTTGTTCATTTTCTCACTGCTGCTCATGAATCTCTGGTCAATCTCAGCTTATTAACCTCTGCTGCTCATCCTCTTCACTGCTCATCAATATTCTTGTTCTTCTGCTCATCATCACCACTGCTGGTCATTTCATCATTTTCTTAAGTGCATCATTAATTCTTCTGTATAGTCTTCAAGCCTCTTCTACAGAGAACACACATATACTTGATTGCTTCTTGACTGCTGGTTGAGATGCCCGAATATATCAGAGAAAGATAAGCTTGACATACTTCTCCTTTACTGCTACTATACCTTAGTCCTGAGTTCCTCAGCTGCAGTTCATCCATTTAGTGATCATAGACTGCTGTTCAAAGAATGGATCCTTATCATCAAAAAGCCTGCTGCTGCTCATCAACTTCTTGTTCATTACTCATCATCTTCTTCACAAGATACTGTCAATCATTAAGATTTGATCTGCTCTTATGCTGTTCATGTCATTCTATTAGAAGTCTGTTCTCATTAATACAGCTGCTCAAGTATCTAGTTAAAAACATCACGTGCATTCAAAATTCATCAAAGAAATCCTATAATAAGAGATGTGCTTGTCATCCAGCACCAAGGATTACAAGATGTCAAAACAACTCCCTCGGTATGTATCCAAGGACAAGGAACACTTACAGTCACATAGATCCTTCAAGTTGGAATATGAAAGATAAAGAAAAGGAGCCTTCATGATGTATGACTTCCTGTAGAATTGGTTTCATCATCTTATGCACATCATGCCATCACAAGAATCTGCTCATCCCAAGACTTCAATGTTCTACTCTTGCTAAGACTTCAAGCTCAATGAATCTTAGTTAACAGTAAACTGCATTGTCCAAACAGTTCAAGTGTCTGCTCAACAAATAATGTCAAGCTCAGTAAAGGAATATAACAGATCTTCCAATCAATAGGATTCCCTTACACTTAGTTAAGATTGCCACAATATATAGTCCATCTCCTTCAATCAGATCTACTCTGTAGACTTGGTTTCATCATCCTTTACTAAGGCTGCCACAGTCCTCTGTTTGCATGAGATTCAGGATAACACTGGGCCTCTTCCACCACATTCTTTTACTCACTTAGTCAGCTGCTACCTTGTTGATAAGGCCATCATCAATAACAGCACTATTAATTCTCTTAAATAGATCATATAATGCTTCTACTTCACTCATACTAAAAATAGTTTCACTTTCCACTTTCTCATGGTTTCTAAAGCGGTGAGGTCACATGAAAGACTTTATACCAAGACAAGGAAATAGATGATCCAATACGTGGCCAATTTCCTCTAAGCACTGCACCATTATAGTATCAACTCATGACCATACTCCATACCCTTGCAGCATGTAGCCAAATATTTTTCGATCTAAACCCCAAGTAAACTGATTACAAAATCAGAGAGATTTCCGGTGCTATGAAAATGAAGTGGCTTCCAATTTTGGGAACAAATGCTTGAAAATTACGAATGAGCATATCGCTGTTCTCAGGAAGAATCTCTGAGCCTGCATAAACTACGAAGATTTCCAATGATACTTTTAAAAAGATCACTCCACTGCCACAGCCATCAATCTGTCAACGGCAATAATAATAAAAAAAGTCAACCCACAGACATTTCCACAACCTCACAGACTGTCCCAACAATGCATAAAAATATATAGCAGCAATCCTAGAAAAAGAACTAGATCTCCATTTCCCACGATTGCTCTAATTGTCACAGCATATTCTAAGCAACGATTCAATCTCCACAAAAATTTCACACTGATGTTTTGCTGAAAAAATTCCACGCTGATGGTTATTTCTGAGTCTCAAAATCTGCTGCAAAAATTTTACATTCTATAGTTCAGGACTGCTCCAAAAATTTCCACGCTGATATTTGTCCTGCTCCACAAAATTTCCTGAGTCTGATGTGGCTACCTTAGTAGCATAAAATCGCAAAGCTCTCCCACAAATTTATCTTCCTTAGCCAGGCTGCGAGCTGCCTCAGAGCTTCACCCAAAAAATAAATTTCCACACACGAAATGAGGACATTGAGAGGGTATTTATACCCATTTCTCACAAATTGACTTGAGGCCGACTTCTGAAATTTTTCAATCTGGGCCGACATATATAAAAGAATATTTTAACTAAAAATTTTTTGATCCGACTTCTCTTTTATTTCTGGACCGACATTTTTAATTTTGTCAATAACTTATCCCTTGTCTTCAACTCTCTCTGCTTCAGAACATCACAAATTGATCATGTCTTTTGCTCACCTATCAAACTCATCAATTCTGTCAGGCCATTTGTTTAAGCCTGTTCGACAAGATCATGTCATTATGAGATCTGCTTATCAAGCTATCAAAGATCTACACATCGCTACTGTACATTACCACTGCTCATTTCACATTTCATTTGTCAAACAATTACTTGACTATCTCTGTCATAATCCATTGTCTACAACTTGTCTCAGTCTTTACTATCAATCTGCAATTATTACTCATGCCACTTCTTGCACAACCAACTTGTCAAGTACATTTCTGAATAATACACTTGTGTTGTTCTTACATCAATTTTCACTAGGACATTGATCATTTCCAAGCCAAGTGCTGTCACTATCTAGCAGGCCTGCTAGGACTGTGAAAAGGTTTGTTTATCAACATACTCAGGTAGTGTCTGGACCGCTGATTCACATTACTGAGATTTCTATAGAAATGATCTTACGATGATCTTGCAGTCGCAGTTCAGTTCTTCAAGAAGAAGAAAACAATAAGAACTCAAAACATCCATTTAAGCAACAACTATCCAAAATTTAAGACATAAGAAATAAGCTCAGAACAGGCTTCCTGCGATTCTCCATTTGTCCACCCGAGTTCATAAAAGAGAAAACTTAAACACTTAGGTGCTACTGCTTCTGTCCACCCTTGAAAATATCAGAGGTATCATCAACCCACGAGTTCCTTTACACCCTCAAAAATCTCAGAGGTATCATCAACTGGGTGGTGGCATCAATGACATCATTACCATGTTGGCATCAATGACAATTTCATCAACAAGGTTGTGGTTGCGGCTGTGTGTAATGCTGTTGCTGCGGGTGATACTGTGGCTGCAGACATTGTTGTGGTTGTGGTTGGGGCTGCGGCTATGGTTGTTGTTTGGGTGCAATGGTGCTTGATGAGACCATGCACAAGTCTGCAGTTTGCTTTTGTGTTAGAGGTGGTGGCATCAACGGGAAAGGAGCCACCATGGTGGGATCGGTAAACAACCCAAGGCCCATATTCAATGGTGGGGAAGCTGGTGTGTTTTCAACCATGGTGTTAGTTACGGGGATGACGTTAGCGTGTGTGGTCGTCGCTTACAGCTCAATGGTGGTGATGGTAGGGATAACGTTGGTAGGTGAGCTGGTTAACCGTCATAATCTTCCCTTCGTGGGGGAACATCATGAGGCAGAAGACAGTTGACACGATTGCTTGCGTGGTGTACATGTAACTCCTCCCAAGGAGGAGGTTGTAATCTAGTTGAGTGTTGATGACCTCAATGTCAATCATGACTATCTTTCCGGCTAATGTGATGGGACATGAGGGAGGATTCCTTGGGCTTTAGTGGGGTGTCCATCATAAGCCCATAGAGTTGTGGAATATGGTTGCAGAATTGGTGATCCAATCTTCTGCCACACCAAGGTAGACATGACACACGTGGATGCCCCCTCATCCACTATGCATCGGTGCACAACCAAGTTTCGGATGGACACCAGGATTTGGAAGGCGATAGTGGAGGGCATGTGCGGCTCTCCATTCTCTATATCAAAGGTGATTAGCTTGGATTCGGATGGGTCAACTACCCCTAGAGAGGCTAGTACGTATTTTCACTGTGTTGGGCATGTTTTTAGTACCTCAAGAGCAGAAATGGCGGTTGGTGTTTGGGCCAAATCATCCACAATGCTATAGCTAACTGCAGCTCTAGCTGTGG
Source organism: Pseudotsuga menziesii (assembly GCA_001517045.1). NCBI lineage: Eukaryota > Viridiplantae > Streptophyta > Pinopsida > Pinales > Pinaceae > Pseudotsuga > Pseudotsuga menziesii. The sequence goes on along the minus strand of LPNX011090779.1, from coordinate 227,985 downwards.
CATTATTGGCAATTCTATGTATGGGGGGGCACGAGAATGGGGGTAACTGGAGAGGTAGGTTGGTTGTCTTAGACATAGATGTTGCTAATCAGTCAACAGGTTCGGTAGCGGCATTGTATTGATTTCATCTAGTCTGTAAGTTGACCTCTTCAGTGGTCATGGTCATCAGGTGGTGGACACCTGTTTCAGTCATGGGTGGTGCCCTCGAAGCATTGGGACTAGCTTGGGGGGGGTAGCAATTGTCACCAATCCTTGGACTGGTAGTGGGTTTTGAAGCACCATGGGAGGAGGAACTTGTGGTGCTGGGTTGGGTTGTTCTTGGTTTGTAGCATTGGCAACCTGTTGGACCTCGTTTCAAATGGCCTACTTCACACGGACCATGAGGGAACACTCAAATGTATAGTACCCATAGACCTCACATAGTGTGCATGCTTGGTTTGTGCACAATGGGGCATTGCGCCTTGGTGCATTTTATCATGGGGGATTCTGGGCTGGCTAGTTTGCTACGGCATTGTTGGGAGGATTCAGTTGTTGACCGCCTCCCTGCGGTTGGTCATTGCCCTAGTTGCAGGGACGGTTATTTCTAGCTTTCCCTTGTTGATTGTTGGGGGCAGGTTGGTTGGGACAGTTTTGCTGTGTAAACACTTGTCCCAACGGAGCGGGTGGAGCGGGGGCGAGGGCTTGAACTTGTTGCACTGGTGGTACATAGTATATTTGTGGGGGTGGCGGTGCCATGAATGTGGGAATTTTCCCCACATACTGCTGTGCTGGCCAAGCCATAGCTTGAGCCTGTTGCGGTGGCACAGGTTGTGCATAGGAAGTTGTCGCTCCAGACTAAGACATCATTCTAGCGTAGTCCGAAGCTTGGTTTTGGTAAGAAAAATTAGCAGTGTTGCTTGGTTGTGGTGCAATGGCAGGTGGTGCCGGTCAAGGCAGTGGTTTTTGAGAGACTGACCCTATAATTCCATCCGCTGCATGGGATTCCCCCAATACATCACGATAAGAGGTACTTGGACAGGGAGCATCTGGGATGATAGTATATAAGTATCCCAACTGGGCATAGATGAGGTCAAATTGTTGGGCCTTCAATATGGCCTCTTCTTCAGATTGGGGACGTTCAGATGCAACATCCTGTGTAATGGGTGGGAGCAAAGTCTTGAGGAACCAATCTAAGAAGATCTTGTCATCAAGTTGGATCTTGCACAAGCTGTGGCACCACCGCCACTCATGGATATGATCAATGATGTGAGTAGCGGTGTTTTGACAATAGGATAGCAGGATCTCCACCCCCTCGTCATATCTGACCAAGATCTGGAAATACTACATGAACATGAAGGCTAGGGAGTTGAAGTCGGGGTACTTGGCTTATGGTAGCTCAATGTACCATTTGGCCGCGACACCTATAAGGGTGCATTGGAACAGCCTTAGTCTAATGGAGTCTTCTACGATGCTATTGGATGAGCACCATAGATGGAATGTCATTATATGATTTTGGGGACATTCCCCGGCTTTTCCTTAAAACTTTGGGATGTTTGAAGGCAGCTTAGTTGGCATGGGTGGCCAAAAATCTTGGTGACGAATGGAGTCATTTGTCAATCTTTCTAAGTCAGGAAAGTTCAAATGAGCCATGAATGGAAAATTTGACCCCAAATTGATGTGGGATGGGGATGCAATGGGGCTGGGGTTTGTAGGTGCATAATGCATCTGCACAGCTGGGGGTGCTTGTGGTGGTACCATGGCGGATGGTCCAATGTCCCCAAGTGTTTTGGGTGGGATGGTGTGGGTGGCAGGGGAATTTCCCCCCTGTATGGTAGTAGGGGCAATGTGGGTGGTTGGTGCACTGCCCCCCTGTGTGGCAGGTGGGACAATGTGTGTGGAGGGGCCACTGCCCCCATGTGTGGCCAGTGGACCAGCTTGGCTAGTCACTATGGGTGGTGGAAATTGTCTAATGATAGTCTGCATGACTGTGCTTGGGTCACTTGCCACATTATGGGTGGTTGGTTGTGATGTGGACATGGGTCCACTTGCTAAGGTTAAGCCAAAAAATGGATCCGGGTTTGTAGCAGCCATGGGGCTAGATGGTGCGGTGTGGAGGTCTGGTTTAGACTGATATGGGTCTGAATCTAAATCAGAGGCTATGTGGCCCTATGATGGTGTAGGAGATCACTAAGAACGGCTACGATGGTGTTGACTGAGTGTTCCAAAAGGTGTTGGTTCACCTCTTAGGAGTGAGGAAGATCGTGGAGGATCAATTTTGTTTGCTTGTGTGTATGAAACAGGTGGGTATGAAATTTGGACCCCGGTTTCAATGGCTTCCTACTAGCTGAAGGTGGTCTCTTGACCACCAAGACTACCAGAAGACGGCGCTTGGCTTGTTCCTCGTGGGTAAATCTACTTAATCGGAAGGGGTCATTGCTCGTTTCGCTTGGCAATTCCTCTCAGTAGCCAGCTACTTTGGGGTTCCTGTGGTACTCCTCACAATGATTTTCTGGGCAAGGCCCAAGTACTTCCCATAGTTGTAGCAATCAGGGACTTATGTCCTTAAAGACTCCAGAGTTGGTTGAACTTAGTGTAAATTTGGTAACTTTTAAGGCTCACTCAGCATCATGAACTGAGTTGGGTTAATTATGTGGTATGGTGTGTTGGTTTGCTTTCTTGTTCTGGTATTTGGTTTGCAATATGGTTTATGAATTCATGGTAGAGTTCATGTCATGGTTTTGAGTGCAAATGTAAATAGAAACTTGTAAGTAAATATGGTGATTAACCCTGAATTGTTGGCCTAACTAAGTGTCTACCTCTCAGTGGTATTATTCTTCAACCAAGAGAAGGTGTCGGGCTCTCAACACAATGGGACTAAGCCCATCTGTAGATCCTTAGGTCACCTCCCAAGTGCTATGTTGGTCAAGCAGGGAGGATGCTTAGTGCCGTGAGAAGCCCTCCTTCTCTACCCCCCATACCTTCCAGGTCACCTGGTTTTAGTGTTTTGGGAAAAATGCCATGGAGTTCCTATTGGGGCGAGTGCCTTAATGGTCACTAATTTTGGTAACTCTGCGGTTTTTGCACGAAGATGTAAGCGGAGTTGTGACACAAAATAGTCTTAGGGGTGTCAGGATTGGGTCAAAGCCCCTCTTTTTGTAAATTGCCCCATGATTTGCAGGTGCCCATGGTTTAAGTCCATGGTATTGTAATAGTCAACTTGTATAAATAAGGCACTTATGTAAAGGAGTCAAGTAAGGTTATAGTAGGTTCTATAATGATAAGTTGATGTGAAGGTTTTGGAAAGGTTAGCTATGTGCATGGATGACCTCTATAGCTATGTGCGCAAAGGGTTTTTATAAGAAAGGTTAAGTCCCAGCTGTGTGCATGGACAACCTCTGCAGCTGTGTGCACAAAGGGTTTTTGTAAGAAAGGTTAAGTCCTAGCTGTGTGCATGGATGACCTCTACAGCTGTGTGCGCAGAGGGTTTTTGTAAGAAGGGATCTGTAGCTAAGTGTGCAGCTTAAGGACTTTGAAGGATAGATCTACAACTGAGTGCGTAGATCAGAATTGTTGTTTTGTAAAAATTTGAATAAAAGCACAATTCTGTGGACGTAGCCCCTAGCCTGGGGGTGAACCACGTTATATCTTGTGTTGTGATTGTTCTTTTGTGTTGTTTCTGTTATGTTTTATTTTCATGCATTGATAAGTAGATAAATGATAAAGTTAGATAACTGCTAAATATTAACTTCGCTGTGAATTCCCAGTTAAGGGTTAAGCAAGAAAATGTTTGTTTATCTAACTGTGAATCTATATAAGTGAATAATAATTTGTTGTTAAGGATAAAGGTACAGTAATATCCCTTTTCTGCTTGTAGAAACCTGATTCTGCGGCACCCCATAGCTGTTTTGGGTGAGACTGCAACCTGTTCGCAGGTTGTTACCGAAAGGGCCAACATTGTGGGTCTTTTTGTTGGTGCGAAGTTAATGATATAAACCCAGGTCTGCCCTAAGCCCAACAAATTGGTTCCGTTGCCGGTTGAACTCAGTATCTGCTCAAGAGGGATCTACGTCGTACCTGGAGGGCTATGTTTTGGAGACCCTCAGTAAAAGAAATCGGTGACTGGATTGAAGAGACCTATTTGAAATTTGCTAAACAAGAAAATAAGGATCCTCGTCGTAGCTCAGAATACTTCTTGCAAAGGTACATTTTTTTGGATGTTTATGAAGTTTTCTTTGCTAGTATCCACATAGAATTGCACCAGTGGCTATCCAAGTTGACAGAAAGAAAGACAAACTTCAACGAAGATCAGTTTCCTGACTGGACCCCCAGAAGAATTGATATATTGAAAAGAGTGAACAATGCGGTATCTCGAGATGTTGATTTTTGGACAACGCGAACCCTTGAAGCATTTGTGACGGAGTTTTTCCATCGACACAAGTACTTCCTTCAGTGAAGCAGAACGACAGTTTTTCAAAGGACCAAGGGGTAAGTACTTGAATTCATTTAGCTTGAAAATTAAAATGCTCTGGGCTGAAAAAGGCATATTGCTTATAGAATCAGATTGTTAGATTTGTTGCTAATAACTTATGTTTGGAAGCGAAAGTGACTTCGACAAGCAAAGTGGTTTGCTGCGAAGAGGTAAAAGATACAAGAGAAATTTTGGACCTGATATCCTACGTCAGAATACCAAGTATACCCCATTAAGTCCAGAAAACCCTAAGTTTGAAGAAACCTCTTCTATTAGAAACCCTCCTATAACTCTGCAGCGTAGATCTATTACCCCCGAGAACCCGTCGCAGTATGAAAGTAACCCTAGCCCAAGTATTCCTGTCGCAGGTCAGTCTACATCAACAAGTTACCCTCCTCCTCCCCCTCCCTCCCCCCCTAGATCTAAAATTGCCATATGAATGAAGACATTATGCTACCAGTCTTCAAAGGAACTAGATCAAAGGATCCAGAGCAGTTTTGGTTCTTATGCGAAGCCGTGTGGACTGCTAAGAATATTATGGACCAAGATATAAGAATACCGCAGCTAGTCACTTATTTTAGAGACCAGGATTTGACTTGGTTTATGAATTTTTCCAGCACTCAAAACCATGTCTTGGCTGATATTAAAACAGAAATGATTAAAGAATTCAAGAAGCCTAAATCAGAGTCATAGTGTATAACTGAACTCAAAGAGATTCAGCAGAGGCGAGGTGAATCAGTGTGGGACTTTGATCAGAGGTTCAAAGTTCTGCTAGATCAAGTTAGCTTCACTATTGGACCAGAACAACATAAATAATGGTTCATAGTGGCATTATTACCCCATATCAGAACTCCACTCATGCAATAGAAGGTTGATGATCAGCAAGAGGCTTTGGAAATTGCTATGAGGTTTGAAATAGCTCCTGTCAAAGATAATTCTGGCATAGCCCAAATACAAGCACAGTTGGCAAAAATGGCTTTGGAGCTTCACGACATGAATAAGGGGAAATCTATTCATGAAGAGGTTTAGTGTACACAATGTAGGACAGAAGGTCATGACAAAGAACACTGTCCTACGTTAAGAAATTACCTGAATACTGGTGCGCCAAACCCATTTAACCCTAATGTTCTATATTGTGAGATCTGTAGAACAACTGGCCAGCATCGACCTGAAGACTGCTATTTGCTGCAGAGATATGTTCAGGTACCTAAGAACCTCTATTGCAAGTTCTATAAGATAGTTGGACACAACGAAGAGGAATGTCGTAGCTTTGACCTCATGCGAGAGCGAACCTATGATGCTTATAGGTTACAAAATGATGCACAAGGAAATGATGGATATGGTTACCGCGGTGGTCGAGGTAGTTTCAAAGGTCGTGTTCATGGTGGTATTCCTGGAGGAGCTCGAGGCCAGGTTATTTACTATAACTATAATCAGGAAGGACATCTAGCTAGAGACTGTCAGAACCCAACTACAACATGTCGATATTGCAGAGCAGTCGATCATGTGATCGAACAATGCCCACAGTTGATAGCCAAGATACAAGAAAGAAATTCCCCTCCCACTCAGAACATTCAGATGATTGATGTAGAGAAAAGACATGTCCAAGCCATTAATATTGTTACAAGAAGTGGAGCTACGACGCAAGTGCAGACTAAGGAAAAACAGCCTGACGTGGCTTGGGTCCGCAAGACCCCAGAGAAAATTCCATCATTTGATGTTGGAAGAGAAAAAGAAACATTTATGGAAGCCAAAAAAGACTTTGCTGATCCAGGAACATCAGTAGCACCTTTGCAACAGCATCAACAGCAATTACAGTCTCAAGAAGCTTCGACGAATAAGGTAAGTACACTGTCATCATTTTTACAGAGTTGTATGAAGCTCTTAAGAAATCAAAATGCTTTAAATGAGTTACAGAAAGTTATTGCTTCATGTGACCCTCAGGGAAGCTCTGGTAAAGAAAAAACTATTAATAGAGTTAGAAGAACTGGAAGTGAAATGAGATTGCATGCTCAGATAGGAGAGTATGACATGAATGATATCATTTTAGACCTGGGATCAGAAGTAAATGTCCTAACTAAGTAGACATGGGAGAAAATGGGAAAACCCACCCTTGAATGGTCCCCTATATAGTTGAGATTAGCCAATTAGCAGAATATTGTGCCCCTAGGAAGATTCCCTAGTGTCCCAGTAGACATTGATGGAGTCAGTACCTTAGCAGATTTTGAAGTCATTGAAATAATTGATGATAGCAACCCCTATCCAACATTGGTAGGAATTGAATGGGCCCTAGACAATTCTGCAGTCATCAACCTTAAGAAAATATAGATGAATTTTGAAGGAAAAGGTCTGAGAGTCATAGTACCTTTGGACCCTTCTCAAGGAGAAAGGTATACAGAGCCAATCAAAGACGGATATCAGGATGTGTTGGATCATATCTACAACATCACAGCTAAAGAATAGGAAAATGTTAATCCTACTGCTGAAGGTATAATGGATTGGTAGTGTGACAGTTCTTGCATGACTGATTCAGATGAAGGCTTAGAGAATTGGAAGAGTAGACTTTATGAGCTACATGGGCATCGATGTGAAAGAATTACCAAGTATCTTAGATGGCTTGGCTCATAGACAAGAGTCTTACCCACTTTTGATGGCTTGACAGATCTAGCAGATTTTATTGTACAATTCTCAGAACAAGTACCAGACTCACAGAAAATGGAGACTCTAGGTTCAGTATTCAGAGCCACAGCTTCCAGTTGGTGGAATGGTCATAAAAGGTATATTCATAGCTGGGGAGCTTGTCAAAATTTCCTTCACCTAAGATTCATGGATCAACCTAAGGAAGTGTGAAGTAGATTTAATGGTCATACTATCCCTCAGGAGCATTTGGAGCACTGTTATGAAGCATGGAAGCATGTACCTCACGCAGAATGGGTACATAGGTTTGTGCACACTCCGGAACCTATAGAAAAGAACTGGTATGCAGAGGTCTAGGTTCACCATGGTACTGTAAGTTGGGATAGTCTTGTTGATAGTTTTTTGCTCACATTTTCTATTAATGAGGTTTGTCTTGCTTTTGACGCAGCTATTAGGCTGATCCATACTAAGGTGTTTGATGATAAAGAAATAGCTGAGTACCAACCTGATTGGAAGGAGCAAGAAGCTAATGCAGTAGAATGTTATAACCTCACAATTGACGAGGATGATGACCCGCACAACATTAACATTCCTGAGTCAGAAGGGCACTGCGAAGTACATGGACCAGCAGTCGAAGCACCTAAAGTAACTCATCCCTTGAAGACAAGGCAAGTAAACATTGGATCAGAAGAAAATCCTAAGTACACTACCATTGGATATTATTGGGATGAATAAATGGTGTGAAAAGTGACCCAACTTCTCCATGAGTATCAGGACTTATTTCCGACGAAGTTCTCAGAAATGAAAGTAATCATTGAGGCTGTGGAAGACATCCTGTCGTGGGTCGAAGCTAAAAGCTCTGTTGAAGCTAGTGTCAGGAAGTGTCGAATGTCCTTATTGTGCCGCAGCCATAATTACTAGTTGAGCCAAAGAAGGAAAGATGTGTTGGCACTTAAAATTCGACAGTTAGAAAAAATCAAAATTGGCGGCGCTGGTACGTTAACTATATTAACTGCCTGTATTAATGAGATCTTGGGAAATCTACCGCCGTTTGGACAAGATATCTGTCAAATTTGGTTTCTTCAAAGTATAGTTATGTCATATTTCATCGATGGATTCTATACGAAGACTCCCAGGCTTGCGCAATTCGCATTATGCATTTTCTTGAGTTTTACAATTGAGTCCATGTCAGCTGATCATGAAGTTCAGGAATTGTTGAGAGAATTTGAACAGAGAGGTCTGCAGAAACTTATGAGAAACCCACCTATGTTTGCACCCCGCGAAGAGACTTCCCCAGTTCTGAATCAACCAATGCAGACATTATCTACCAGGAATAATTTTAAACCAGAAGTATGCTCGAAGCGAAACGAAGACAGACACAAGCCATCAGGAAAGACATCGGAGGAACCTGAAATGAATCCTTCTGGTTCAACAGAGCTCCCACCTGAGGGTTTTGAATACTTTGGCGAGGATGAGAACATTGCACTGCAGTGTCCACCATATATTTAGCCTGTTCGACCAGGAGTTTAGCCACCTCATTGGACAGCAAAGTTCACATTACCCACCCCTTCGCTGCCACAGGGTGTGCAGTTGATCGGAACCATGACAGGGAAAATAGATCGGCTTAAGTATGCAGACCATGATACGAATGATCATAGGAAGTTTCCACAGTTCACACTTGGAACATACTTACACTCTGTCAAATATCCGGAGACTGGAGCAATGTTACTAGAAGTGAAACAGTGGGCTGCTGGCTTGGAGAAAGCTGACTTATTGAAGATGCTAAATGTCCCCCACTTCAGTCACAGCACATAGGTGACCGTGGTAGTCAAGCAGCTATTGGAATTGGTGCATGATGGGCACCTATGGATAGGAGACAAGAGAATTCCTATCAATGGCAAGCTCATTCATAGGATCATAGGCTTACCGAAGGAAGGGCCTGATCTAGGGATCGAATTTCCTTCGAAACACGAAGATACAAAGCTGGCACAAAGCATGAAGGACCGCTTTGGCCTGACAAAAGGGAGGCGAGGATATCAAACCTCAACAATTCAGCACCAAAACATTCATGTCACAGCTAAGCTCTTAGCCTGCAAATTGATGAGGAAGTACAGACCACATGAAGTTTCTGCTTCGATTATCAGTATTGCTGCGAACTGTGCAGCAGGCTACATTTACAAATGGGTAGAGTACATTGCCAAGGAATTCCTCAAAGATGTCCATGATGCACATGAGAAAGGTAGACCCTTTCATTATTCATGGCTGGTAGTGCTTATTGCACTGGTAGGATGGAAAGAACCTACTGAGGCGCAGTTTGTTGATGTGCCACCAAACATGCCTGGCACAGCAAGGTACGCATGTATGTGGGTGTCGCAGGATAAAACCTTACAGCAGATGATGAACTATGTGTTTGCATTTTACTCAATGAGTATCTCATATGAGATTCTGAAGACACCGTGGCTCAGTAATGAGATATTCTCTCAGTATGATGGAGTGGCCAAATTCAAGGTTAACATGCACAATGTCTTCATCCATGCCCGCGCAGATAAGAAACATGCATGCTGGAAGTTGCCATACATGGTTACCAAGGAAGAAATCCTCGCAATAGTTCAGCAATGGCTGGCTGAATGGATGAAGGATGCAAGGACAAAGCCCAACATTCCAATCCCTCCAGTCACCAATGTGGGCATAGGCCCTAGTCAGATGCAGTAGCAAGACCCACCATAGGACAGTATAGAACAAAGTGAGTCACAACATATTGAAGGTGACCAGGGTGGAGATAGCAGAGCTGATGAAGAAGAAGAAGAATCAGTCAAAACCATCTCAAACCCTAATCAGCCAGATAAGCACAAGTCGCCAGAGGCAGAGGAAGTGACTAAGCCTCAGTCCAGAAATAGAGCGAAGGTGTCAAAGGGAAAAAATATTGTCGATGAATCTGTCGTCACGATGGAAGAGCTTGATTAGGTTCTGATGAAGTCTACAGAGGTACTAAATAACAAGTGGTCACAGTTTGCAGCCATGCATCTTGATGCCCTCATCGGCGTAGCGCAGCGAATCTCAGAGCTGAAGGAGTTAGCAGAAAAATCAGCGACTAGCGCTGCAGCAAGCAACGCCCCTGTAAGCACACGGCTAGATAAAAGGCAATGACTAGCTAGAGATAATAGGGGACAAGTGTCAAGTACAGCCCTCATAATAACTGACGTAGCGTCTCGCTCAAAGATGAGAATGACCATCGGGATAGATTACACCAAGATGTCTATGATGGAGCTGCATCTCTGTCAATTAGCAATCATGAAGGATATCCAAGCACGATACCACTACTCACAAATGCGGTTGGAAAATATCATGAAGCAGAGTGAGAGCCTCACAGTGCAGTTTGAAGAAGCAAAGCAGAGGAAGAGGGATGCAAAACGTAAGCAGGCTACACTGGTGCGAGCGTTGGATGACGCGTGTCAAAGTCTTCCTGACTTTGACATTCAGGCTGAGGAAAAACCAGAGCAAATAATTGCTAAGCTAAAAGACTATGCACAACAGTCTCGCAGCGAGATTGAAAAGCTAAAAGCAGAACATGAGGCTCAGATTGCGGAACTTCAACTTTGCATCACGCCGGAGAGTCCACCAGAGGTCAGGGAGCAGCGTCCCAGAGATATTCAGGCCTCAGCAACGAAGATATATGATCTTGTGAGAAACACAACAAAAATGCTAGAGGAAAGCATCGACTCCTGGATAACACTGCAGGAAAATCCACAAGTAGAAAAGCTGCAAGAAACCATCAAACAGTGACAGGCAGAGTTGGATGCAGTGAAAGTAGAAATTAAGACTCTACCTTTTATGCAGAAGATGCTCTAAGTAAAGCAAAGTAATGAAATTTAGTAGGAAATTGAGTCATGCAGAATGAAAGAAACACTGTTGGAAAATTCTATGCAGCCCCTTATCAACGAGGCCTTGGAGTTGAGCACCGCTGCGGACAGCCAGCTCAAAGTTCTAAAGGAGTATGATGCAGTTGCACAGGAAAAGGCCAGCGACGCATCAGCAGCAGCATTACAGGAGTTGGTGGAGAAGGAGCAAGAAGTTGATGATATCATACATGGCCTCAACAAGCAATTCACTATCTTCACCAACAAGATTCTTCCACTAGACAAGCAGCAGAGTGTCCCGGGACGGGACACTGGTGAGTCTTAGGGGCCTGTTAGGGCGTGTCTTTTAACACTCACTAATTTTGGTAACTCCACGGTTTTTGCGTGAAGATGTAAGCGGAGTTGTGACACAAAATAGTCTTAGGGGTGTCGGTTTTGGTTCAAAGCCCCTCTTTTTGTAAATTGCGCCATGATTTGTGGGTGCCCATGGTTTAAGTCCATGGTATTGTAATAGTGCACTTGTATAAATAAGGCACTTATGTAAAGGATTCAAGTAAGGTTATAGCAGGTTCTATAATGATAAGTTGATGCAAAGGTTTTGTAAAGGTTAAGTCCTAGCTGTGTGCATGGACGACCTCTGCAGCTGTGTGCGCAGAGGGTTTTTTTAAGAAAAGTTAAGTCCCAGCTGTGTGCGTGGATGACCTCTGCAACTATGTGTGCAGAGGGTTTTTGTAAGAAAGGTTAAGTCCCAGCTGTGTGCATGGATGATCTCTGCAACTGTGTGCGCAGAGGTTTTTTGTAAGAAGGTGTTATAGCGGATTTCACCACACTAGGTGAATCACACATTGTATGGCCTTCCCCTATCCCGCTGCAGACTCATTATTCCCTATGGACCATTTATTGTCTTTTGATGTATCATTGACCATCCCTAAAAACATTAGAAAGATGATATATGCGGCATTTTCCCCGATAACCGCGTACATACGCGGATATTCCCTCTATAGTCACATACATCGGGATGTGTACATAGTCCAAAATCCTTTGGAGCGTTACTTGTCTTGGATCCGACTCATATGACTCCTGGCCTTCCATATGCCTTGATATTGCACGGATTCGACCTTTCAGTATCAGTTTTGAAAGCTATATAAGGAACCATTGAGACATTGAAAGCATAAGAGAGAATTGAGAGTACTGAAACTATAGTCCATTGTTGCCAGAACTATACTTGAGTCTGCATCCCTTTGTCCCTTTGGAGCTCAGTTGTGTTCTTCCCAAACTTGCATTTGTTAGTGAGCTTGCTATCGGAGTGATGGAGGATTGAGGTGGTGGAGGCCCAAGTGGGGGATTCAGTTTCTCCGGTTCGCAGACGTGCCGTCAGAGGTTATCACTTGTAATCTCTGATTCATATTAATAGAAATATCTTTTCCTGTCCAGTAATGTGTATTTGAATGAATGTTGCATCCATTGGAATATGTCAAATGCTTATACATTATTGATTATATATGCTAGAATAGATCTAACACCATGAAATATAGTATGCTTGTATTGTTTACTTGTTGTTGAGGACGTGCTATAACAATTCAAGCTGAAGATTGGAAAGCTCAAAGGGGATCTACTTCAACCGTCCGGAATAAGGTACAAGGTTCGATCCTTTAGTGTTAGATGTTTTTATTTCTATTGCATATTGGGAAAGATTGATTTCTGGAGTCTAGTTGTCTGTTGTGGTACCCCAAGCCATAGGAATTTCTCTCCGTAACAGAAATGGCGATTCCACTGGGGAGTTCCTAGTAATTGTCCTTTGGGGGTTGATATTTTGGCATTCAATGTATTTGAAGTGCTCTCTCTCTCTTGTTTCTGTGACGGGTATAGGGGCATGTATGCCTGGTAGAGCCTGATTGGTGTGAATTTAGTCTCAGCCTGTCTGTTTTCCTGGAATTTTTGTATCTTTTTCTTCCTGTACGCGGGTTTGTCACTTACAGTCGCGTATACATGCGGGTTCCTCTCGGATATCCGTGTATACACGCGGGTTCACTGTGCACAGTCACGTATACCATGGTTTTTTACCTTTTGTGGAAGATTGTGGATTGCTGGGTGAATGCTGTCAGTTGCTGAGTCTCCTTTGGCACTGCCTGAGTCTGTTAATACCTCTGTTTTTGACCAGAAACATTTTTTTAGCCTAAATTTTTTCTTTTAGGAAAGTTCTTGTCATGGCATCTTTGATTTTTTATTTGAGATTAGTGCATTAGAGTCCTTTTTCCTTAGTTCTTTGCTGGAATGCTGTTTATGTTGGCTTGCAGAGTCTAGGGTGGTTAGAGTCATTCTTTTTCTTTTTGTATCTCTTTATTTTCAAAAAATCCAAAATATTTGCTTATCATCATGCATTGCATTATGCATTTTGCATTGTACTTTCATTAGATCTAGATTTGCTTTGGAGTAATAGTTAGGAAGTCATATAGGGAAATTTGCATTCAGCATTTGAAGAAGGAATTATGCATTCACGTAGTATGCATACCCTGTTTTCATGGACACAATGCATTTGCATTGATTGTTAGGTGTGCATTTTACTTCTTGTTGCGTCATAACACCATTAGTTGCACGACCATATCCTATTTTTGAGTAAATAAAGCCAAAATAAAATCAACGCTAAATAAAATGAAATGCACTCTTTTCTTTTTTAGGGTGCACCAACAAGCTTAGGTTTTAGGATCTTGGAATAGTTCATTGAAAGTTAATTCTCCAAGATCACTAAACTACAACAACTAGGTGTCTGTCCAGGGAGTGTGTGAAATCCTTTATATAACCAGCGTTCTCAGGAAGCTCCTCTCAAAAGGGAGTCAAACCCTAGGCAGTGTGAGCGGTTGTTGATCAGGATAACCCCTGGTTGGTAACTGTGTAGCACCGGCGATATAGCCAGGATTGTATTCGTATCTGGGGGCTCTTTCGGGAGTTTCGGGCTTTGCTACCCTGCCCATATGGTCAATCCCGCCTGCGACTATCCGCCTGAGCGTTGATTATATCGAGGTGACCTTAGTGACCTTACCTAGGATATCGAGGGGGTACGTGTACAGGTTATTCTGCATGTGTCACAGCCAGGTTGGGGTCGGACAGCACAGTCACTATATGCGTTGAAGCTGAGGGCCACAATAATTGGTTTCGAACCTCCGCTTGTGGTGACAAGGGCCTCTCAAGCCTCTCCTAGGCGAGACATACTAGCCACATTCAGGAGCTCATTTATCCAGCCCTTGTTTGCTTGCTTTTGGCTTTAGATTTGATAGTGATTGCTCTGTGCATGCTAGTTGGCCTAGGGTTGACGTAAATAGAGAGTCTTTGCTTTTTCGTTGAGTCATTGTGGAGTCGGGTGCGGTTCCACGTCGTTCTCGTCGGTTAGCAGGACTTCCTCCTTCCACTTCTCCTCCTCCTTTGGGAGAGGGGCCTAGTCGGTCCAGGTGGACTGTGTCACACATTGATTCACACACCATGGAGGATCATTCAGAGATTATTCCTGACTCACATCCTCCTATTCGTATTGACGATGGGGAACTTACTCCTACATATGATCCCTCACCTGACCTAGCTGAGATAGGTCCCGTTATTTCCCAGATAGGATCTTTACATGATAGACCTACTTATACTAGGCCAGATTCCCCATTGACCCAATACCGGTATGGAATGCCGGAAGATGCCGAGACTCACTTTGACCCTCCTAGCACTAGCTATGGTGGTTATGTTACTACTGGTTTTCCTGTGCACGATTTGACATTTCATGTTGAATCCGACTTTGATCCTAATACTGTACCTAGGGGCATTCCCATGCCTTACCTTGTGGAGAGGTTTGGGAATACTAGTCACATGGCACCTTCCATCCCAGTGGTGGAAGCTACATCTTATGTACCTTCTAGGTCTAGAGTCAGTGATCCCATAGCGATACCAGGTTCTAGACGAGTGACGATAGGCACTAGCACATATCTTCTTACAGAGATTCCTTCGTCCTCGCTTCCGAGTTCTTCAAATGCGAATCCTCCACCTTACTCTCATGGTCCTTCGAGTCGTCACGTAGCTACAAGTCAGATCTGTACTGCGATTACTAGACCAGTTGTGTCTCAATCCTACATACCACCCGTTGTTTCAGGAGGTTATGTTCATGTTTCTAGAGGTCAAGTTGCTACTTCCTCGACATATATCCCTACTTCCGGTATGTATATTCCTACTTCCGGAATGTATATTTCTACCTATGGAGTGTCTCATGGGGCATCACAGTCAATGACCTATGGACCCTACCATGGGGCACAGTATGGACAGGTCTCTCAACCTTATGGAGGCGGGTATTCACAACCTGCTTACTCTCCCAACTATGGCTTTGTAGCTCCTACTAGTCAAGGTCCACCTCATTATGCGACTTCCACGCCACCCTATACGGGTCATACAGGAGGAGGTCACTATGGCCAAGGTCATGGTGGTAATCAATCCTATGTGAACCAGGGAGCAGTCCCTAGACCTCATCATGCTAAGCTCCCTTTCCTCGCGACACTCAATTTACCTGACTTATCGAGACTTACGAACGATCCTGTGGCTCGTGACCCGGCTTGGCCAGCTGTCCCTACCAAGCTTCCTTCGGACATACCTAAGTTCGAAGGCAAACCAGGAGAGGATCCGAGTGAACACGTTATGACATTCCACCTATGGTGCTCTTCCAATTCATTGCATCAGGATTCAGTCCGCTTGAGACTATTTCAACGCACCCTTACAAGGCCTGCGGCAAAATGGTACATAGAGTTACCTAAGGGTGCCTTTACTTTGTTCGACGACCTTGCGATGAATTTCCTTAATCACTTCCAGCTACTAGTACGATATGATGTTAGTACTGAACTCTTGTCGACATTTTGGCAAGATAAAGCCACCCATATTTCTGATCATATTCAGGAGTGGTGTAGACGGAAGAGATTAATCAAAGCCTTTATACCGCCGGAATTCCTCCTTGAGTGGTTCCTCAAATCTTTGTTGCCATATCGTGAAGGATGTTTCCACATCTGAAGTGTAGAATGAGGAACAAGCCATCTTTAGGGCATAGGAACTAGACTTGATCTATGCTCAGTCTGATTTGTTATATGAGATTATACCTAATGCCCCTCGTTCTAGTTTCAATCCCAAGGTCAAACCTGGACCACATGCCGATGGCGTTGTGGGTAGTGCAAGTAAGAAACCTGCAGGTTCAGTTGTGAAACAAGTTTCTCAGTTGTTAATCAACCAATATACCTCGGGACAAGCTACAGCTTCGTCTCAGCCCACCCAAACGGTGAATGTACTTGCTGTGCAATCGTCCGACCAGAAAGGTAACCAGCAACCTGGACGGAATAGAAAAAAGGGTAAAAACAATAATAAGAAGGGTGGGAATAAAAATGAGAATGCCAACAATAATGACAAGAACAATAAAAATGATGGGGGGGACAAGCAGAATAAGCGTAAGGTTAAGTTTCCTTGCAAGCTTTGTAAGGACGATCACCTCACTTACTTGTGCCCTAGGATGGATGAAGCTTCGAAGTTCATAGCACAGGGCCCAGCTGTGTTAACAAACCCTTTACCGCATAACCAAAATATGAACTTGAAGTCCCATGATCAATCTAGTGATGAAGATCCACCTGAAACTAGTGGTCGTGGGTGCATTAATATGGTCCGTGCTGTGAAAGTTGTGACGCGTGCGAAAGATTATTCTTCGTCACAACCCAACCCAGGCAAAGAACCTGATCCACCAGGAACCCCTTTGCGTATTGAGAAACCTGTGGATAAACCTGAAGCTGCACCTCGCATTCCTAAGGGGGTACTTAAGCGTTCGGGGCATAATCCAAATGCCCGAGCCACCCAGAACTATTCAGTTGTCGAGGACTTGGGTCATACTCCTTGTGCGATGTCTACATTGGAGGTGCTTCAGAGTTGTCCGTCGCAAAGGAAGGCTTTGCTTTCCACTCTTGGTGTGAATGGTGATGATTCTTCCTCAGTGATCAAGTTTGAAACCACAGGACATCAGCCTCGCTTGCCCTACTATGTGTCCCTTTTGGTGCATGTAGAATGTCTTAATATGATCGTCAAGCGTACTGTGATTGACAAGGGTGCTGCTGCTTCTGTGATGTCTTTGTCTTGTTGGAAGGGTCTTGGTTCTCCTGAGTTGTCAAAGTCTATGACCATGTTAACTACTTTTGATGGGAGATCGTTTAGGCTGCACGGTATCCTTCCTTCTCTTAAACTCCATTTGGGGGGGAAGATCGATGCGATAGAGGTCGAGGTGGTTGATGCGCCCCTTGACTACAATCTCTTACTGGGAAGGAATTGGATGTATAGTATGCAAGCCATTGCGTCTTCCGTATTTTGTGTTGTATGCTTTCCTCATAATGGGAAGATTGTGACGATTGATTAGATGTCATTCAAGAATCTGCCTGTTAGTGCATCTTCGGAAGCTTCGGTTCTGAAAGTTGAACATTCCCAGCCGGCAACTAGGAGTGTCGGTGTAGGTATGTATCCTTCCCTCATGGGAACTTTTAGTTGTCCTGCACCCGTCCTCATGATAGGAGCTAGTTTCAATGGTGCTTCCACGTCTACGAGATCGGTGCCTTTTCGCACAAGTCATATGGGAGATCCTTGGATTCTTCCTTCACCGAGTCCTTTGAGTGATTCCATTGAGACGAGTGTGCCATTTCCTGCAGCCATGATTGCTTACCAAGCGAATCTTCAATCTGCTGCAGAGCCTTGTTCTTCTTCTTCATGGACAGAGGAAGAAGACCCCTATGTGCTGCCTGCATGGGCAGTACAATCTTCTCATGCCCATGATTTCCTTGATACGATTTTCCCTTTAGATGAAGCGATTATCGAGGCTATGTCAGGAGTTGAGCCACCTTGGGAGGAACTCCATCATAGATCATATTTCCTTCCAGAGCTTGACCTGTTGGAGCATGAGGATTACAGGGAGATTCTTAGACAAAAAGCTGGTAGGCCCATGATTCCATTAAGCTCTCCTGGTCAGAGGGCTGATGGAAACATGGAAAACATATCATCAACTATGCCTATCAACATTTCTCACAACCCTGGTACGGTTGAGAATGTGTACATTGGGGTGGATTGTTCCCAAGATGAGATTCGTGAGTATACCGAGCTGTTCAAGGAATTTCATGATGTTTTTGCTTGGTCTTACAATGAGATGCCAGGGATTGACCCTCGGATTGTCAAACATGAAATTAAAACTTACCCCAACGCGAAGCCTGTTCGACAGCGTTTATGTGCGGTAAATCCTAGGAAAGCACCCGCCATAAAGGCAGAGATAGAGAAACTATTGAAAGTTGGTTTCATCTATCCCGTTCCCTTGACGGAGTGGGTTTCAAATCCCGTTCCGGTAGATAAGAAGCAAGGAGCGATCCGTATATGCATTGATTTCTATGATTTAAATCGTGCCTGTCCTAAGGATAACTTCCCCACACCGTTTATAGATCAGATTTTGGATGAGTGTGCGGGTAGAGAGGTGTTCTCCTTCATGGATGGTTTTTCCGGATATAATCAAATTCAAATTAAACCTAAGGACCAACATAAGACTGCATTTATTTGTCCTTGGGGAACATTTGCGAATCGGAAAATGCCTTTCGGCCTTAAAAATTCCGGAGCTACTTTTCAGCGGGGGATGACCTTGATTTTCCATGATCTCAAGTCCATTATCGAAGTATTTTTGGATGACCTCGCTGCTCATTCTTGTATGAGGATGCGTCATTCTTATCACTTGATATTGGTGTTCGAAAGATGCCGGCACTATGATGTTAGATTAAACCCTCATAAGTGCATCTTTTGTGTGAAATCAGGTCGTCTGTTAGGATTTATCGTTTCAAAAGAGGGTATAAGAGTCGACCCCTTGAAAGTGGAGGCAATACTTTAGCTGTCCCCCCCACGAAATATTCGTCATCTTCAGTGTTTGCAGGGCATGGCAAACTTCCTACGAAGATTTGTTGTCAATTTCGCCAATTTGACTAGAGGTTTCATGCGTCTCCTGAAGAAGGATACTCCCTTTGAATGGGATGAGAGAGCCCAGGAGTCCTTCGATGCACTCAAGAGAGCCCTAGCATCGGCCCCGGTGATTAGTCCTCGGGATTATAACTGTGATTTCCTATTATATGTGGCCGCGTCTTTAGAGACGATTGGGATGGTTTTGGTTCAAGAGGATGAGGAGATCCAAGAGCATGTCATATACTATCTGAGCCGAAACCTTATTGACGCAGAGATTCGGTACTCTCATGTAGAGAAGATTGCCTTGGCCACTGTACATACGGTGCAGTGTTTGAGACATTATATTCTCCTTCGCCAAACTTTGGTGGTTGCCCATGTCAATCCATTTCAATTCGTCCTCACACATAGGATGATTGGGGGAAAATATAATAAATGGATTGTCATTCTGCAAGAGTTTGATCTCGAGTTTGTTTCGGAAAAATTGAAGAAATCTTTAATCTTTGCAGAGCTCATATCAGATTTTTCGAGCGAGGCTGAGGAGTCGGTATGCGAATATACGTTCGTTGATGAACACATTTTCTTGATCTCAATGGCTGACCCATGGTACGGTGATATCATAGTATATTTGCAAACGCAGAGGACCCCTACTCACCTCTCGCGAGATGAGCGACGTCGATTACGTCACGTTTCCAAGAACTACCTCATAGTGGACAATACTTTGTACCACCGTGGAATAGATTCCCTTTTACGATGTTGTTTAACTCACGATGAGGCTGAGGTAGTGCTTAATGATTTCCATGGAGGGGCGTGTGGTGGTCATTTATCTGGGCTTGCTACAGCCCGAAAGATTTTGAGAGCAGGATATTTCTGGCCGTCAATCTTCAAGGATTGTATTGAAGTAGTCAAGAGGTGCCACCCTTGCCAGGTGTTTGCACGTAACATGCGCTCGAATCCTGCCCCGTTACACCCTATTATCACCGTCGTTCCCTTCACCAAGTGGGGGCTAGATTTTATGGATTGCAACCCAGCTTCGGCTGGGGGGCACCATCATATCATTGTGGCTGTCGATTACTTCACGAAATGGGCTGAGGCAATGCCTACAGTAAAATCCGACGGTGAGATAGCCGCTCACTTCGTATTCAACCAAATCATCTCTAGGTTCGGGATTCCAAGAGAGCTTGTCACTGACCATGGATCGCACTTTCAGAATCGTATGATGGAAGAGTTGGCCTCCAAGTTAGGATATAAGCAAGAGCACTCCTCTTCTTATTATCCTCAAGCGAATGGATAGGTTGAAGCTGTGAATAAATCACTTAAGTCCATTCTCCAATGAACCATCGCACAAAGCAAGACGAATTGGCATATTATGTTGTATCCTGCTTTGTGGGCGTACCGAACCGCGGTAAAGACTGCCACTGGTTTTTCTCCATATCAGCTTGTTCATGGAGTGGAGTCAATATTGCCAGTTGAATGCGAGATTCCTTCATTGAAGTTAGCCGTAGAAATCTTACCAGACATTTCATCTTTGGAGGAGCGTTTGGTTCACCTTGAGCAACTCGATGAGCGACGTAGAGATGCCTTGGTGACTCTAGAGGTTAATAAGCGTTGCGTGAAGGCCCAGTACGATAAGTCTGTCTGTCCAAGAGTGTTTAGTGAGGGATACTTGGTCCTTTTGTGGGACCAATCGAAATAACCCTTGGGGGAAGGGAAGTTCAATCCTATGTGGCATGGTCCTTACGTGGTCAAGCGAGTATTAGAGAAGGGTGCCTACGAGTTAGTGGATTACGAAGGGACAACCTTGGCAGAGCCTAGAAATGGGATCTATCTTAAAAAATACTATGCATAATATTTAGCCAAGA
>LPNX011090779.1:156935-203235 GCA_001517045.1 Pseudotsuga menziesii | reverse complement strand
ATGTTTTTATTTCTATTGCATATTGGGAAAGATTGATTTCTGGAGTCTAGCTGTCTGTTGTGGTACCCCAAGCCATAGGAATTTCTCTCCGTAACAGAAGGGATCTGCAGCTAAGTGCGCAGCTTAAGGACTTTGAAGGACGGATCTATAGCTGAGTGCACAGATCAGAACTGTTGTTTTGTAAAAAGTTGAATAAAAGAGCAGTTCTGTGGACGTAGCCCCTACCCTGGGAGTGAACCACATTATATCTTGTGTTGTGATTGTTCTTTTGTGTTGTTTCTGTTATGTTTTCTTTTCATGCATTGATAAGTAGATAAATGATAAAGTCAGATAACTACTAAATATTAACTTCACTGTGAATTCCCAGTTAAGGGTTAAGCAAGAAACTATTTGTTTATCTAACTGTGAAGCTATATAAGTGAATAAATATTTGTTGTTAAGGCTAAAGGTATAGTAATATCCCTCTTCTGCTTGCAGAAACCTGATTCTGTGGCACCCCATAGCTGTTTCAGGTGAGACTGTAACCTGTTTGCAGGTTATTGCCAAAAGGGCCAACACTGTGGGTCTTTTTGTTGGTGCGAAGTTAATGGTATAATTGTGAGTCTTCCCTAAGCCCAACAGTTCCTAGATCTATACGATTTTTCCCTTCGTCGTATCCCATAATACCCCAGAGGGTGATGACTGGGTAGAGGAGGAAGGGGGCAGCAATATCGTTGATTTCAAGTTGATTTTAGTTAGACTAGGAAAGGATTTTAGTTGATTTTAGAAAGTTTATTTTAGTTGATTTTATGGTTGTTGCTTATGGAAAAACCTAGAATTATAAGGAAAGGATCAATTCAAAAGGGTTCTCCCAGGTCCAAGGTGTTACCACCTAAGTTGTACTTAGTAGTTTTTTATCAAGTGAGCCCGGTGAACCAGACAGGGTTAACTTGTTTGGACTTCAAAAGACCTTTGGAAGTACTTCTGGGAAGTGCTTGTTGTACTATACCACATGTTCATACCCCATGGGGGAGTTGTAATAAATGTTCTAGCATCATAGTGTCTGTAAAAGACTCGGTCTCTTAGACTTTATTTGTCAATCCGATCAGCCCAAGGTGTTTTTTCCCTTGTCTATTATTGGTTGTTGAATAAACGACTGATAATTTCTGAGTTTTTCACTCCATACCTCCAAAGTTGGGGTGGTCGGCTTGGCATTTAGGCCTATTGAGGTTATTAGAGTCTATGTGTCAATGTATAAACATGCTATACATCATTATCGAGTCATATCAACATGTCTAAGTCCCCCTAGGTGTTTTTCAATTTTTCAATTTTTTAATTTTTTCAGTGTTTTTTATTAAAATTTAATTTTTCCAAAAAACTTAGGCTATTTTTTAATAATTTAATTGGAAAATTTGATTTTGTAATAAAAGTGGGCCAAATAATTGGTTTCAGTCATGTAGGTGCTCATTTTCAAGCTAAGAGCACCTAAACCCATGGACCCACTATTTCCTAATTTTTGAGTGATTTTCTATCACTCAGGTCAAAAAGCCCCAAAAATCAATTATTGATTATTTTAATTAATAAATTGATGAATAATGGAGCAAATCCAAAATCATAAATCAGTGGATTCTCAGCCAATTTGATTGAAATCAGTCATATCTGAAGTAGATTAACTGGATCTGATAAATCCTTGACTGAAGGAGGTGATCAAATCAGATCCAGATTTGATATTCAGTTGTCTTCATGGGGAATTGCACCCTCTCTCTCTCCTCCACATGTGTGGACTCTCCTGGATGCTCTGTGGACTGATGTGTTAGTGTATGGGTTGATGTTGCAGCTCAATCAAGCCCCCGGTTGACAAGTAGTCTCAGTTCAGCTTTAGTTCTGCATTGATGGACTCTCCATCAGCTGATCTCATCTAATTCCATGAGGAATTGCATTCCCCCTGGGCTGGATGGCCTGTATTTTGTATATATCATGCTTGAGGCTCCCTCTTCCAAGCTAGTTAGAACTGGGATTGAGGTGATGTTGCTATTGTACTATTGTTATTCTTCATTTGAAATAAAGAAAAGCTTTGGAGGTAATACGGTGTTGTGCCATTGCATGTGTGGATGATTATTGCCATTATTTTACTGAGGTAACCTGTATCTGTGTTCAATTTTTGTTAATTGCTTGTAGATCCTTTGTTAAGATTGATAATAATATTATTATAATATTGATAGGAAAGGTGCCTTTTAATAAGTTTATTGACCATATCTTTCCTTTGATGCATGTTTAGAGATCTAGATTCAGCATATCCTATAAGCTTATATGCATGTTATCTTGAATCTCCGTGTATGTACTAATCAGATCTCACAAGTTTCTTGGAAAGTTCGTTGATTTCAGTTCAGCTGCAGGTTCCTACATTGGAGATGATGCTGATCTATTTTTCTTCTTTGCTCTCTTCAAAACCTTCCAAAGGCATAGTCCCTCGACATTCCACCTGAAAGCTCCACTATGGATCTTCAAGGAAACCAGCATTTCTCTCCTCCTCTTCCTCCCTCAAAATCAACATTTTTACCCAGTTTCTTTGTTCGTAGCTTTTATTTTGCTTATATATATCATGTTAAAAGAAATTCCAACATAGATATATATTATCAAATCCCATAGTCTAGATCTTGCAGTTAAAAAGTTTCATAAGCATTCTAGATCTAGCTTTAGGGAAATCATCCTTTTTGCATGGAAATTTAAAGAAAACTTGTAGCTTGCATGCATTAGATTTCTATTTTCTGTTATAATAGATAAATCTAGAAATCAGTGCATATTTCATTGGCTGCACAAACAGAAAGCCAAGATCTCAAGGAAAGCTTGCTTTCCTTGGTTCCTTTTTCACCTGTTTAGCTAGTTTTAAGTTCATCTTTTTTTGAGTTAAGGTAGGCTGATCCAAAGGTAATCTTAAAGTGATTTTGGGAATATGTTATTCTGAAATTCTTGCTGTTTTTTATCAGGTTTAACATAAAATAAAGGAATCTTCTGTTCGGAAGTGTCCTCAGGAGCATTCAAATCCCCCCAGGGGTCTCCCATTTGACTAAAACCTTTGATTTTCGTACCTTGTAAGTTCTTGATTTCAATCCATATAATGATCAAGAGGAATTATATCAGTTCTATGATATTGTAACCACTATTAATAAATAAATGAATAGGCTCTTTCGAGCCCATTCCCCATCCCCCCTGGGGGGATTTGCGTCGGTGTCCTTTTTTTGTTGCTTTTTGCTCATTTATGTTAAAACTAGCATTGATATAATCTGCAAGGTATTATAATTTATTTTATTATTAATTTCATATTCCATACTTTATATTTCAAAGTAATCTTAATACTTACCCCACGACTTCCCAATTGACCCGAAAGGGGAAAGAGATTCGTGGTAGGACTAATTAGAAAACTAGAATTGTGTATCTGTTTTATTTTTTATCATTTGTTTTTCAGCTATTATAAAATTAACCCCTCCTCGATTCCCCTATTGGGATCCACTTGGATCGAAAGAGGTTCCTGGAGGGTTTTCTTTTAAACAAGAACACCCATTGTAAAATTTACTAAAATTGACAAGACTCCAATGTGTATGCTATACAATTGGCTGCAGTTCATCTAATCAGTCAAGCTGTATCAAAATCACTTGAGTGACTAGTATAATTAGGACTCACTCTCCCAAATTAACAACCAACGAGTGAAAATCCAACACCTAGATCAAACCATCACCATGGAAAAATACCCAAAGGAAGCGAGAAATTCTGAAAAGTGACCTCGAGGCGCCGATCTCTGTCACACCCTAATGGGTGCGTTATGAAAAATAGCCCTAGAGACTCCATTCAGCCCACATATTCCTTGCGGGTAGGCATGAAGGTTTAGTTTTGGACATACTCCAAGTACTCTCGGGTATATCTGGAGTCCCCCCTTCACCTAATTGTAATCAACTCACACCTCAAATTTAACTTAAAACGTACCAAGACGCAATCACAAAACATTCACTCCAAGCACATGCAAGTACATTGATCTTATTTTTTGACTCCATTCTAAGGCACTGGTTATTTTCTTGCTCTCTATATATATTGTGTCTCAGCATTGTGCTTTCGTGTGTTCATTTTTTGTATCTTGCCATCTTTGATTGTCTATAGTTAAATCTCAAACTCCTAAGTAACTCATTCAGTTTAACATCACCACACTAAGTAATTATCCTTAGTAAATTAATAGTGTCTACCCCCCTTGGCTTCGTTGGGAGTTGAGCCTAAACAGAGGAGTCAAGAACAAGGTGACAGCCTTGACTCGAGACTTTCCCCCAAGGACACACCGAGTGGCTTGAAGATTTCTGCCACATGACCCAGGTGTGTGAAAGGCGGCAACACTTTTTGGCGCCGTTGCCGGGGATAAATCTTTTTATTCCTGAGTATGACTTAGCTTAACTTTTTTCTAAACAACTAAAAAGATAAAAACTTTTGATTGATCTAGTCTTTAAAAAACATAAAAATTAAAACTCGATCCATCTGGCGACTCCACTGTCTAACATCCCTTCAAGAATTTATACCCGAAGATACCACCGACAATTATTCAATCCTCTCCTTGATCCCGAAAGTTTTATTAGGGAAATATTGAATAGGCAGACTTCTCGTAGAAACCTTGAAAATTTAGGAGACCAATCCCTCTCAGATATCCATCACATATTTGTAGAGAGTCATACCTTCCAATATCAAGAAATGATGGAATTTTACAAACCCCTTGACTTTTCTCAGATAGCAGGTGCTCCTCATGACATTCTGAATGATGCTATCAAGAAGCTCCCCATATTCAAGGGAAATAATGCCACCACTGCCAAGACTCACCTCCGAAAGTTTGAGAAGCACCTGGTCAGTTACTGCAATAATGCTGCCTCTAACCATGAAGATGTCAAAATTAATCTCTTTGCTTTATCCTTAGAGGATGATGCTACAGAATGGTACGACGACCTTGGTGATGATTCATATAAAACTCTTAGTGAATTCCTAGAGGGTTTTAAGAATAAATCGGGGGAAAAGAAAGAACCAATACATCTACTTGTTTCCCTTCATAACATAAAGAAGATGGAGAATGAAACCATGGATGAATTTAATACTAAATTCAGGCGTGTGGTTTCGGACCTACCTAGAGACATCAAGCCAAGGGATGCATCCATCCTCATATATTACATCGAAGCTTTCATTGGTGATTTGAGGTACCAGTTAAGGGACAAAGATCCTACCGATCTAAAAAATGTTCAGGATCTGGCTGAGAAAATAGAAAAGAATATGCAATCTTCGGAAAAATCCAAAATTCTAGGTTACACTAGGGGAAACACTTCATACAACAAAGAGAAGGGAAAGTCCGTTGAATTAGAGGAAAAGGAAACCTCTAAAGACCCCATGGAAAAGGTAACTAGCCTGTTTGAAAAAATGGTCACTAGTCAGAACCAACTCATGGCAAACCAATCTGTACAATTGAATAATATTCAAAATAGAATAATCACACTGGAAAGAAATAATGGACCTAGAAAATTTCATCCTAAACAGAATCAGGTGTATCAGAAGAAGGCTCCTCAACATGAACCTAGAATTCCAAACTAGTTAGACTCAACTAACCTGGTAGATGAAGTCATTCCATGGTGTAGACCTTGTGATCAATTCCACCCAGAAGACACTTGCTATATAGCAAACCAAGTTATAGAACATGGAATGGTGGAGGTCAGTAATCAGGAAACAACATCAGGTGATTCTGATCATGTGTACATGGTAGGTCGAACCTATCCTTTATCAAACCAGCATTGGCAGCAAGCCATAGATTACGGTTTTGAGAAGGATCTTCTTTCCAACTTTTATGGTGTAATGCCTTCTCCGGAAGCAATTAAGAAAATGAAGGAGGTCAGGTTCAAGGGAGTTGTGTATCAAAGAAGAGAGAAGCCATCATCGTCTAAACAGTACGAGCCAAAGGTAACCACTCCTCCCATCCCAGATCCTCGTATTGTCCCTAAGTCAAATATTGATATGGGAGAATGGATAAGTAGTGCTAAGATTCATGTTTATGCAACTGATGTCCTTAAAATTATCGGTCAAAAAGAAAAGTTGTTGAAAGCCTTAGAGGATAGTCAAATTAAAGCTCATAATATTATCGAAGAGGATCATATTCCTAATAACAATGCTATATTTGAAGCTAAACATATTGAACCTATAGATATGCCCATAGTTCTCAACAGTGTTGATTCGAGAAGAGAAGTCCACCCACCTTTTTATGTCT
This sequence comes from Pseudotsuga menziesii, assembly GCA_001517045.1. Lineage (NCBI taxonomy): Eukaryota > Viridiplantae > Streptophyta > Pinopsida > Pinales > Pinaceae > Pseudotsuga > Pseudotsuga menziesii. The sequence goes on along the minus strand of LPNX011090779.1, from coordinate 196,979 downwards.
CCCTCTTAGTTGATAAACTTCTCCTTCATAACTGTATGTTAGATTCAGGTGCTTCATCAAATGTCATGACAAGAAAAGTAATGGAGCAATTAAATCTAATGGTCGCCCGACCCTACCACAATGTTTGTGCCATGGATGCAAGAGAATTTGAAGTGGTAGGGATAATATTAAATTTACAGGTTAAGTTGGCTAAGTATCCTGATATCGACATGTCGATGGATGTGGTGGTGATAGATGTTCCAGATAATTGGGGTATGTTGTTATCCAGAAAATGGGCCGCAACTCTTGGTGGGCACATTCAAATGGATTGGACATATGCTACTATACCTGCATCAGAGAACACTAGGGTGATTCTTCACAGAGAAAAGATGAGGAAACGACATGTAGAAAACCCTAAGAAGCCCGAAAATGAATTTGTTCATTTCACTGATAACTTTGGAAACTATGCTATTTTGTCAAATTTCATGGCCCCCATTAAGGAAAACATTAAAAATGAAAAGATCGATGAAGTTTGGCAAATGTAATTTGACGGGGCTTATTCCAAAACTGGAAAGGGTGTGGGAATCGTGATCATCTCTCCTTCAAATAAAGTTTACAACTTTGCATTCAGGTTAGAGTTTGAAGCATCAAACAATGTAGCCGAGTATGAGTCATTGCTCCTAGGGTTAGAAACCGCTAAAGATATGGGGATAAAGATGTTGAACATAAAAGGTGATTCATATTTAGTTGTCCTCCAGATTAAGAATCAGTATCAATGCAAAAATGACAGACTAAGAAAGTATAGGAATGCCACATGGGACAATATGGAATGGTTTGATGCACTTAACATTCAAAAGGTCCATAAGGAAATGAATGGGTTAGCAGATAAATTGGCAGTAGTAGCATCCACCCTCCAGCCATCGGATGAAATGATTAATGGGAATGGAAAGATGGAAATTAATTTTAGACCTTCAATACTAGATAATATAGACCATTGGCAGGTGTTCAAAGATGATGAGCAACTCTTGAGAATCATCCACAATCTACAAGAGTTTGAAGGTTGCAAGATCAATTATCAGCAGGAAGGTAAAGAGTATCAGGAGTGCGAGGATAATGTAAGGAATCACATCCCGAGTATCCTTATTGATTTTGACAATCTTTTTGATCGACAGGATCATCATAAAAAACAAAAAGAAGAAATAAAAATTGGGAATTATATGGAAATAAACATAGGAACTGGCAAGGATCCCAAGTTAATAAAAATTGGAAAGGGTACTTCGGAAAAGGAAAGGAACAATTTGATCAACCTAATTAAAGAGTATAGAGATGTGTTGGCCTTTAGTTATGATGATCTTAAAGCCTATATGGAGGATGTGTTTCAACACACTATTCCCCTCACAGAATAAGCTAAGGAGGTCAAACATTTCCGAAAAAAACTTAGGCGAATAAATCCTAAGTTGGCCCCCATTGTGCAGAAGGAACTTCAGAAGATGTTAGCAGTAGGGATCATAGCACCTACAAGGCATTCATCTTGGTGCTCCAACTTAGTTGTTGTTAGAAAGAAGAATGGGTCAATTAGAATATGTATAGATTTTAGAAATCTAAATACATCATGCCTCAAAGATAATTACCCATTACCCGACATGGAAACTTTGCTTCAAAGAGTAACAGGATCAGGAATGATGTCCATGTTGGATGGCTTCTCTGATTATAACCAGGTGTTGGTAAATAAAGAAGATCAACATAATACTACATTCACCACACCTTGGGGTACCTATAAATTTCTAAGAATGCCTTTTGGCTTGTTGAATGCTAGTGCCACCTTCCAAAGAGCCATGGATTTTTCCTTCAAAGAACTTATAGGCAAAATAATTGAAATATATCAGGATGACCTAATTGTCTTTTCAAAAGAGAGATCTGACCACATAAGTCATCTTAGGCAGGTTTTTATAAGATGTCAGAAATATGGTATTTCCTTGAATCCCTCCAAGTCAATCTTTGGAGTTGATGAAGGCAAGTTGTTGGGGCACATCATTTCTAAGGATGGTGTTAGGGTTGATCCTGAGAGAGTTGAAGCCATTAAAAAAGTCCCCTTTCCTCACAATCTAAAATCTCTCCAGTCCTTTAATGGTCAAATCAATTTCATAAGAAGATTCATCCCAAATTTAGCAGAATTAATGAAACCTCTACAAAAGCTATTAAAGAAAGATGCTAAGTTTTAGTGGACGGATGAAGGGAAAGTTGCATTCAAGTCCATAAAAAATGCCATATCCATGTCCCTGGTCTTGACTAGTCCAGATTATTCCAAAGAATTCCAGATATCCTCCTTTTCCTTAGAAGACACCATTTCCGGTGTTTTACTTCAAAAGAATAAGGAGGGACAAGAGCAACCCATAGCCTTTATGAGTAGAGCCTTACAAAATTCAGAATTGAAGTATACCACGATGGAGAAATGGGAATATGCTCTTTTCAAGTCCCTTAAACATTTCAGAACTTATATAGGTTACTCCAAAATCATTGGATATGTACCCCATGCAGCTATTAAAGATATCATGTCTCAGCAGGATTGTCTAGGAATCAGGGGTAAGTGGGTTTCAAAAATTCAAGAATATGATTTGGAGATAAAACCTACTAAATTAATTAAGGGTCGATAGGGTCTTGCAAAGATGTTGACCCAAGGAAATGAAAAGGATTTAGGAATAATCTTCCAGAGCAGCAATTCATAGCAAAGTGTATCATACGAGCTTCAGAGATTAGAGCAGCACCCCTGGTACACCGACATCATATTTTTCCTTTGAAACCTTACATGCCCCGATCACTTACTTGGCCATAAAAGAAGGGCATTAAGGTTAAAGGCCACTAAGTATTGTTTGACCAAAGATGGTTTGGGTTGGAGAAACCCCGATGGTTTGATACTTAGATGTGTCAATGAACCTGGGTCCAAGAAACTCATGGTTTAGTTCCATTCAGGATTTTGTGGTTGACATTTTGCAGCAAAAACAACCGCCCACAAAATCCTTAGAGCAGGCTACTATTGGCCAAACCTATTTTCAGATGTGCACAAGGCTGTCAAAGTTTGCCTTCAGTGTCAGTTATTCACTAGAAAGCAACAAATGAAAGCCTTCCCTCTAAATCCAATAGTAGTCCAAGCCCCTTTTCAGCAGTGGGGGCTTGACTTCATCAGTAAGTTCAAGGATAACTTGAGCAATGGTTACTCTTGGATTCTTACCACCACGGATTATTTTACCAAGTGGGTAGAGGAAATACCCACCAAGAAGGAAACCGATGTTGTAGTCATGGATTTCTTAGAAGATAAGATTATCACAAGATTCGGTGTGCCAGCTAGAATAATCACGGATAATGGCCCATTCTTTGTCTCTTCCGAGATGTCATATTTCTATTTCAAGTACGGCATTATCCTATCTCACTCATCTAATTGCTATGCCCAAGGAAATGTTCAAGCAAAATCAAGTAACAAGAACTTAATGACCATAATAAAAAAAATTGTGGGTGACAATAAGAAGGCTTGGGATAGCAAGATCAAATTAGCATTATGGGCTGAAAGGATCACTAAGAAAAGTTCAATCGGGAGGAGCCCTTTCAAACTAGTCTACGGCCTGGATGTCACCTTACCAGTCCATCTAAAGCTTCCTGTTTATTAGCTTCTCCAGACCTTTAGCTCAGATCAAGAGGCCATCCATAATAGAATAAACCAGTTGATCGAGCTAGATGAGAATAGAAGAAACTCTCTTGACCATAGTATTGGAAATTCAAATAAGGTCAAGAGAGCCTTTGATAAGTCTACCCGACCAGGGTCCTTCCAAGTAGGTGACAAGGTTCTACGTTGGGAAAAATGACAGGAAAAACCTGGGAAACATGGAAAGCTTGACAGCTTGTGGTTGGGACTATACATCATCGATGAAATAGCAGGAACAAACTCCTTCTATCTAAATGACTTGGAAGGAGAAAGATTGAGCTTGTCAGTGAATGGTTTCCTCCTCAAGTTGTTTTTCACCGAGACAGTTTGATGCCTTTATTGGCATCGGTGGTTTCAGGGCCAATTTCTAAACCTTGCCCTGCATGTATTTCTAAATTGCATATATCATATTGTTGTATCATAGATATTGTTGTGTTATATTTATTTTGTACCATGTTGAAAATTTTCCTTTCTATATTAGTTTTTGTAAAATATTCCTTTTTGCACATTATAGATTAATTATGTACATTAGTTTGCTTTTATAGCTAATTTTTTCTTATATATACATGTTACTGACAAACTCTAATTGCCTTGTAGGAACCAGAGATTCCAGAGTTCTCACATCCTCTCCTTTGAACAGAAGATCAGTCAGAGAATCTGTCCTAGATGGAGCTAGAATTTTACCACCTAAGTTGTACTTAGTGGTTTTTTATCAAGTGAGCCTGGTGAACCAGACAGGGTTAACTTGTTCGAACTTCAAAAGACCTTTGGAAGTACTTGTGGGAAGTGCTTGTTGTACTATATCACATGTTCATACCCCATGGGGGAGTTGTAATAAATGTTATAGCATGATAGTGTCTGTAAAAGACTTGGTCTCTTAGAATTTATTTGTCAATCCGATCAGCCCAGGGTGTTTTTTCCCTTGGTTATTATTGGTTGTTGAATAAACTACTGAGTTTTTCTGAGTTTTTCACTCCATACCTCCAAAGTTGGGGTGGTCGGCTTGGAATTTAGGCCTATTGAAGTTATTAGAGTCTATGTGTCAATGTATAAACATGCTAGACATCATTATCGAGTCATATCAACATGTCTAAGTCCCCCTAGGTGTTTTTCAATTTTTCAATTTTTTAGTTTTTTCAGTGTTTTTTATTAAAATTTAATTTTTCCAAAAAACTTTGGCTATTTTTTAATAGTTTAATTGGAAAATTTGATTTTGTAATAAAAGTGGGCCAAATAATCGGTTTCAATCAGGTAGGTGCTCATTTTCAAGCTAAGAGCACCGTGTAAACCCATGGACCCACTATTTCCTATGTTTTGAGTGATTTTCCATCACTCAGTTCAGAAAGCCCCAAAAATCAATTATTGATTATTTTAATTAATAAATTGATGAATAATGGAGCAAATCCAAAATCATAAATCAGTGGATTCTCAGCCGATTGGATTGAAATCAGTCAGAGCTAAAGCAGATTGACTGGATCTGACAAATCCTTGACTGAAGGAGGTGATCAAATCAGATCCAGAGTTGATCTTCAACTGTCTTCATGGGGAATTGTGCCCTCTCTCTCTCCTCCACACGTGTGGACTCTCCTGGATGCTCTGTGGACTGATGTGTCGGTGTATGGGTTGATTTTTCAACTCAATCAAGCCCCCAGTTGACAAGTGGGCTTAGTTCAGCTTCAGTTCTGCATTGATGGACTCTCCATCAGGTGATTTCATCTAATTCCATGAGGAATTACGGCCCCCCTAGGCTAGATGGCCTGTATTTTGTATATATCCTACTTGAGGCTACCTCTTCCAAGCTAGTTAGAACTGGGATTGAGGTGCTACTGCTATTGTACTATTGTTATTCTTCATTTGAAATAAAGAAAAGCTTTTGAGGTAAGACGGTGTTGTGTTATTGCATGTGTGGATGATTATTGCCATTATTTTACTGAGGTAACCTGTATCTGTGTTCAATTTTTGCTAATTGCTTGTAGATCCATTGTTAAGATTGATAATAACCTTATTATAATCTTGATAGGAAAGGTGCCTTTCAATAAGTTTATTGGCCATCTCTTTCCTTTGATGCATGTTTAGAGATCTAGATTCAGCATGTCCTATAAGCTTATATGCATGTTATCTTGAATCTCTGTGTATGTACTAATCGAATCTCACAAGTTTCTTGGGAAGTTCTTTGATTTCAGCTGAGCTGCAGGTTCCTACATTGGAGAGGATGCTGATCTAGTTTGCTTCTTCACTCTCTTCAAAACCTTCCAAAGGCATAGTCCCTCGACATTCCACCTCAAAGCTCCACTATGGATCTTCAAGGAAACCAGCATTTCTCTCCTCCTCTTCCTCCCTCAAAATCAACATTTTTACCCGGTTACTTTGTTCGGAGCTTTGATTTTGCTTAGATATATCATATTAAAAGTAATTCCAACATAGATCTATCTTATCAAATCCCATAGTCTATATCTTGTAGTTAAAAAGTTTCATAAGCATTCTAGATCTAGCTTTAGGGAAATCGTCCTTTTTGCATGGAAATTTAAAGAAAACTTGTAGCTTGCATGCATTAGATTTATATTTTCTGTTATAAAAGATAAATCCAGAAATCGGTGCATATTTCATTGGCTGCACAAACAGCAAGCCAAGATCCCAAGGAAAGCTTGCTTTCATTGGTTCCTTTTTCACCTGTGTAGTTAGTTTTAAGTTCATCTTTTTTTGAGTTAAGGTAGGCTGATCCAAAGGTACTCTTAAATTGCTTTTGGACATATGTTATTCTAACATGCTCTCTATTTTTTATCAGCTGTAATAGAAAATAAAGGAATTTTCTGTTCGGAAGTGTCCTCAGGAGCATTCAAATCCCCCCAGGGGTCTCCCATTGGATTAAAACCTTTGATTTTCGTACCTTGTAAGCTCTTGATTTCAATCCATATAAGGATCAAGAGGAATTATATCAGTTCTCTGATATTTTAACCACTGTTAATAAAATTATTTTTTTTGAATAGGCTATTTCGTGCCCATTCCCCATCCCCCCTGGGGGGGATTTGCATCGATGTCCTTTTTTTGTTGCTTTTTGCTCATTTTTATTTAAACTAGCATTGATCTAATCTGTAGGGTAGTATAATTTATTTTATTATTAACTTCATATTCCATACTTTATATTTCAAAGTAATCTTAATACTTAGCCCACGAATTCCCGATTGACCCGAAAGGGGAAAGAGATTCGTGGTAGGACTAATTAGAAAACTAGAATTGTGTATCTATTTTATTTATCATTTGTTTTTCAGCTATTATAAAATTAACCCCTCCTCGATTCCCCGATTGAGATCCACTAGGATCGAAAGAGGTTCCTGGAGGGTTTTCTTTTAAACAAGAACACCCATTGTAAAATTTACTAAAATTGACAAGACTCCGGTGTGTATGCTCTACACTTGGTTGTGGTTCATCCGATCAGTCAAGATGTATCAAAAGCACTTGAGTGACTAGTATAATTAGGAATCACTCTCCCAAATTAACAAACCAACAGGTGAAAATCCAGCACCTAGATCAAACCATCACGGTGGAAAAATACCCAAAGGAAGCGGGAACTTCTGGAAAGTGACCTCGAGGCACCTATCTCTATCACACCCTAACGGGTGCGTTATGAAAAATAGCCCCAAAGACTCCATTCAGCCCACATATTCCTTGCGGGTAGCCATGAAGGTTTAGTTTTGGACATACTCTAAGTACTCTCGGATATATCTAGAGTCCCCCCTTCACCTAATTGTAATCAACTCACACCTCAAATTTAACTTAAAACGTACCAAGAGGCAATCACAAAATATTCACTCCAAGCACATGCAAGTACATTGATCTTATTTTTTGACTCCATTCTAAGGCACTGGTTATTTTCTTGCTCTATATATATATTGTGTCTCAGCATTGTGCTTTCGTGTGTTCATTTTTTGTATCTTGCCATCTTTGATTGTCTATAGTTAAATCTCAAACTCCTAAGTAACTCATTCAGTTTAACATCACCACACTAAGTAATTGTCCTTAGTAACTTAATAGGTTCTACCCCCCTTGGCTTCGTTAGGAGTTGAGCCTAAATAGAGGAGTCAAGAACAAGGTGACAGCCTTGACTCGAGAATTGACCCCAAGGACACACTGATTGGCTTGAATATTTCTGCCACATGACCCAGGTGTGTGAAAGGCGGCAACACAAGGAGTGGACTACCATGAGACCTTTGCATCAGTGAAAAAGATGGACTCCATCCACCTAGTTTTTGCCATTGTGGCATCCAAGCACTAGGAGGTGCATCATATGGATGTCAAGAGTGCCTTTCTACATGGATATATTGATGAGGAGATATACATGAATCAGCCTAAGGGATATATTTCAGATCCTACTTTGGTTTGCAAATTGCAGAAGTCTTTATACGAGTTGAAACAGGCCCCAAGATCATGGTATGCCAACATGGATGCCTTTCTACTTTCACAAAACTTCCAAAGGTGTAAGTCTGATACAAATGTTTATATACAGAAGTATGATGGTAATTTACTGATCATTTTTTTATATGTTGATGATATCTTGATTACTGGTGGCACACTTGCTTCCATTTCATTCATAAAAACTGCCCTCCATGATGCATTTGAAATGAGCGATTTGGGCTTGCTGAAACAATTTTTGGGGATCGAAATTGCACAAAATTTTGATGGGATAATGGTTACTCAGTATAAATACATTTCATACATTTTAGTGAAGTTTAACATGGCTGAATGTAAGGCTGTTCCATTCCCTTTCCTCTCAGGAGTCATCCTTGAAGAGGGAACAAACACTCCTCCCATGGATTGCACTATCTACCGCCAGCTGATTGGTAGCTTGCTTTACTTGACTCATTCATGGCCTAATATATGTTATGATGTGAATGTTGTATCAAGATACATAAATAAGCCTCATGACCTGCATTGGAAGGAATCCAAGAGGATCCTTCAGTATATTTAGGGCACAAGATCCTACGACATTCACTATGTTGTAGATTTTAGAGCTAGAGTTGGTTGGATATACAGATTCATATTGGGTAGGAGATTCTAGTGATAGGAAGTAAACTTTCAGATATGTATTTATGTTTGGTGGTGGCCCCATTTTCTGGTCCAACAAAAATCAGGCCTCCATTGTATTGTCTTCAGTAGAGGTCGAGTACAGGGGAGCAATGAATGCTTACATCCAAGTTGTTTGGTTGCAAGGCATTCTTTCAGAGTTTTATTTTGGTAGTGCTTTGTCCACTATCATATTTTGTGACAATAAAAGTACTATTAAGATCTCCATAGATATATTTACTAGGAAGAGGACCAAACATATAGAGATTCACATGCACTACATCAGAGAGTTGGTGCATGACAAGACCATAGTTCTACAATACTGCCCTACAAATGAGCAAATTGTAGATATCTTCACCAAGATATTTACAGAGAAAAAATTCACTTACCTCTGTTCACTATTGGGGGTGATTTCATCAGGGTGATCACATGCTTCTTTAGTGTTCAGCTTGATGGGGGGTTTTGCTACCACTGGGTTTTCCCTCTTTCCTCGCTTAGATTTATTTTGAGCATTGTTAGAGTTGCATTTTTTGTATAGTGTGACCTATGGACTTTGTTGTCGAGGCCCTAGCATTTCATGAATTTTATTTTACTCCTCCTGAGTATAGCTTAAGGGGGCATGTTGGAGTCATTTACCCAACATACACACTTATTTGGTTAATTTTTTCCTATTTACCCACTATCCTAAGTTTAATTGACTTACTTGGCATCATATGAGCACACTATGACATAAACATGAGAATACCCACGCCTTCCTTAAATCAAGGAGGCCAACTAAGACTTCAACTTCAATCAGGTAGGTTAACTGTGATTCCTCCTTCAATCAAGGAGGCTAACTGGGATTCCTCTTTGAATCGGGGAGAAATTATAGGTTGAACTGAGTGTCATAAGTGCACCTAATGTCTAATTGATTGTTGTTTCACATAACAATCAGTTAAGTTGAGTTGTAAAGGTGCATCCATCTATTGTTTGTCTATTTTTGGCCAATATTTATGAGTTGGAGTCAACTATGGTGCCTCCAACCACTTCTGATGAAACGTGTCACTTCATTAACTCCATCAGAGCTAATTGGAGTTAGGGATGTGCTACCACCTTGAGTTGGACATGCAATGACATGTGTTGAGTATTCAATTAGACTCAGTCATCTATTGCACTTCGATTTAGTTAGGACTTAGTGTGAGAGTAAATTTTGGATTATATTGTGGTTAACTAAGTGTGCCAAGTGTTGCTGAAATTCAATTAAGCTAAACCCATCCATGCAATTCAAATGAACTCCTTGAGTATTTGAATTAGCTTGGAATTCATGTGTTCTGCATGACAATATACTATATTATTCATTCTTTTACTGATAATACAGAACTGCAACCTCCTATTGCAATACCGTTGCATCATTTCCTGTCCAATTTGTCTTGAATCTATTGTGAGTCTATGTTTTGTCTCAAATATTGTTTTGACAGATTTAATATGGTAGACATAATTGTTGTTTTGTTCCCACTCTTTCCTCACATAGATTTATTTTGAGCATTGTTAGAGTTACATTTTTTGTATAGGGTGACCTATGGCATTTGTTGTCAGGGCCCTAGCATTTCATGCATTTTATTTTACTCCTCCTGAGTATAGCTTAATGTGGGGTGTTGGACTCATTTACCCAACATACACACTTATTTGGTCAATTTTGGCCTATTTACCCACTATCCTAATTTTAATTGACTTACTTGGCATAAGATGAGCACACTATGACATCAGTATGAGCATACCCACACCTTCCTTCAATAAATGAGTCCAACTAAGCCTTCACCTTTAACCAGGGAGGTTAACTGGGCTTCCTCCTTCAATTAGGGAGGCTAACTGGGATTCCTCCTTCAATCGAGGAGCAATTATGGGGTGAACTGAGTGTCATAAGTGCACCTAATTGCTAACTAATTGTTGTTTCACCTAAAAATCAGTTAAGTTGAGTTTTAAAGGTGCATCCAATATCATTTGTCTATTTTTGGCCAATATTTATGAACTGGAGTCAACTATGGTGCATCCAACGACTTCTGATGACAAGTGTCAATTCAGTTAACTCCATTGGAGCTACTTGGAGTTAGGGATGCGCTACTACCTCGAGTTGGACATGAACTTACATGTGTTGAGTCACATTTATTTAGACTCAGTCATCTATTGCACTCCAATTCAATTAGGAATTAGTGTGAGAGTCAGTTATGGAATATATTGTGGTTACCTAGTGTGCCGAGTGTTGCTGACATTCAGTTAAGCTACACCCATCCATGCAATTCGAATGACCTCCTTGAGTATTCAAATTAGTTTGGAATTCATGCATTTTGCATGACATTGTATTGTATTATTCATTCTTTTACTGATAATATAGAACTGCAACCTCCTATTGCAGTATTGTTGCATCATTTCATGTCCAATTTGTCTTGAATCCATTGTGAGTCTGTGTTTTGTCTCAAACATTGTTGTGACAGAATTAATACCGTGGTTATAATTCAATTCACAACCGATATTTGTATGAAGGATAAGGAAAGTAACATTGCAAAGGATGAAGGCAACAAGTTTAAACAGGAATAAATATCAAAAACACAAGATGGATCATACAGGATGGATGGCTACGAGTTATTTCCATTAGGAGAAATGCAAGAATGATATGAAAACAAAAATGATATAAAAGTACATGCATGTGGAATTGGCCCATTTTTTTATGTGCATCAGAAAATTAAAGCTAAGGACTTTGTGGAAGAGTCCAACTTAGAGAGAATTCTTGGTCATGTTAGCCAGAAATACGCACCTCCTGTGGACAAGAGTTGGTTCCCTAGTCTGAATGGTTCAGGTCTAGAACAAAACACAAACACGGAATGCTAGACTCTCCCTTGATCTATTTAAACACTTGAATGGGATTCCATGCTTCTTCTATTAACAGATGTCTTCACTATCCTTGAATTTTTTCCCTCTATTTACCTACAAAAATAGAAGACAACAATAGAAAGTGATAGCATACAAGATATAGAAAATAGATTTATGCCTGTGACAGAGGAGTCAAGCAATACATACACATGATACAACATATATGGGAAAGAGAAAACATTCTTTATTAACATTGATTGGAAAGACTGCAACCTTGATGCCTTGGTGTTGAGAGTCCCATCCAATGGATCCTTCCATCTAAATTCACCTTGCCTCCAATAGACTCAAGAATGATCTTGACAGAGTTTGGGTGTGCAACACAATTATTCCTCCTTTCTCCCATGGGGGATGAGCCAGTATTTAAAGGCATGGGAGGATAGGAATGGTTGAGGATCTCATGGGTGAGGTGGAGATAAGATCCAATAATGAAGGATCTCAAGCTCCAGCTAGTTCCTAAACCATAAGGATGAGTCTCCACGAAGGCAAGCTTCGAGAAGCCTCTCGAAACTTCTATTTTTGCCTTGAAAACTTGAGCATCGCTCCTCCAATGAAGCAAATAGGCGGTGTTAAGGGGGTAACGCTTCTTGCAGTAAGGATAGAGGTGGTGGTACCACTTCTTGATCATGTATTAGGAGTGCTTCTAACTTGGGTAATGCTTTTTGTTAATGGGGCAAGAGCGTTACCAGCTCAAAACAAGGAGAACCTATAAGGGGATAAATTGAACCTTCATTTCCCTAGGGAAAACTTTGAGGGATTGGAGCAGAAAATGGAATACCTATATCATAACATGAGGGTGATGAGATTTAGGTGTAACAGGGCCACTTTTCAATAGACCAGGTAGGCTTCTTTTCCACATAGAGAAAGTATATAAGATGGTTGAAGTAAAATAATTAGAATCTCATAACCTAGAGTACCAGAAGATTGAGGAGTTTTTTGAGGATAAGGATTCAAAAATATTTGATACAATATTTCTAAATGTACCTATTGAAGTTGTTAAAAATAAGTTAAAATTCTTAAGGACTAGGGAACAGAGATTCACGCTGTTTACAGCTCGTAATTTCATTATTTCTCCACAGACCAAACCCTAATTTGTTCAGAATTTGTCCACTGGTGCCACTAATTAATCCTCCTCTGAGAGGGTAATTATGGATGCAACTAACTCAAAAATGTTGTGTCCAATTAGTCCTCTCATTATTATAAATACCCTCTTAGTTCCTAGTGAGTTCAACCAAAAATCCAAAGAGTATAACAAAGAGTCCATAGTTCAATATTTTAGGGAGTCCACAATTGAGTAAAGGAAGCCTTTCTTCAAGAGCTGCTTTAAATTCGATATCCAGTTACAGGAGTAGCCATTCCTTGTAGATACCAACCATTTTAGTGAAGAAACTCAGTGTGCCATAACCCTGATGAATTGGTTTTTAGGGTTGGATACAGATAAATATGTTACTGAATCCCTAATGAGATTATTGTTTTTCCTTGGCACATGTCAAGTTGAGTCTAAAGATTCTAGTCAGTCAGTAATTTATTCTTTACTTAAATTTGATGAATTCTTAGCTTAGTATATTCATACTCAGCTAATGGATTTCCACAAAACCAGAAGCTTCAGATTCTAATCTTATTTGCTGAAGATGTTTCTATCATTTATTGAAGAAAACCTACATCTCCCTGAAATGATAATCATGGAATAAATGAATAGGGATTACAACAAGTTTAGGAATTTCCTTATGTCAAAGGTGTACAGTGCTTTCTTTCAAAATAAGTTACCTAGATTTTTTCTACAAATGAAAGAGATTTTTCATTTCTCTCCTGAAAATAAAATTGGCAACTGGTTTCTTTTTTAACAAGGTACATTGATAAGGTTATATGGGTTTGTTCACCAACCCTATATGCTACCTACATTTTTTTACTCTCAGATTATTTTCTTTGGAACTGATCAGACAAAAACTAATGGTGGATAGTGAGCATTTTCTGAATTTTAAGAAGTGTTCTGAGATTAGGTTTCCATGGGATCAAGGCCCATTTATCATCAAGAACAAAGCTTCCCTTCCTATCATTGAAAGATTTATAAGAGAAATGGGGTTTCCAACTGAAGCTGCTATACATTATTATCCCCATCATACCATCTCTATCAAAAAACAGGTTAATAAAAGCAATCCCTTTGCGCACTTTGAAGTTGCAGGTCTATCTGAGACTGCTAACTGGTTGGACTACCCCCACTAGAATCAAGAGGATGTCAATATGGAAGAAGATTCCACTTATTCTATACAAGAAATCAACAAATTACAACCTGGTACATCAAGCTTGGTTCCAACAATAGATAATATTACACCATTGGATAGTTTCTCTGAGCAAACTAATAAAGGGGACTTCTTTGATTCCATGAACACAGAGGAGGAAGACACAGCTAGAACACCAAAAATGAAAAATGTAGAAGAGACATGACAACTGGTACAAGTAACAAATGGTAAGGGAAAGAAGAAGCAGGTGAAGGTCAAGGGACCTGCTTTTGAGATTAAAGAATATGCATTTGGTGAAACAACCACTGAATCTACTTCACAATTCAAGAGAAAATCATAATTATTTAACAAGTATAAGGATGAAAAATATGTAGCTTCAGAGAAAGCTTTGAAATTGTATGCAGAAGTTAGAAAAATCTCCAGCAGGGATGTATCTCTAGTCTTCATTAGATATCATTCTTAGAATACTTTAAATTTGGAAATAACAACCAAGAATAAGGTTGTTGTAATGAGAATGATCCTAGAGAACATCCCCATTCCTGATATGATACACCTGCCTGCATAAACAAACTGGAGACATTATTTATACCGATATTTTAAAAGAAACACTCAAAGTATCTAGTCTGCAATCTATTAAGAGCAAGATTGAGAATCATCTTAGACAGGAGAAGGTGGAAAACATGTCCCACCAAGCATATATCAAGAAGTTTCAGACATATTTTTTGGTTGTTGAAAGCCAAGCAGATAAAAGGTCAAGCACACAAAAATTATTCAATTAAAAAGAGAATACCCATTCAACCACTGAAGAAGAAGCTGAAGATTCCATATAATAAACTAATACAATCTTCCAAGTTGTTAGAGATTGAGAAGGAAAAATAAGATTTGAATGGTGAACTAACATATTGCAAATCCAAATTATTGAAATTTGCAGAAAAAGAAAAACAATGGAAAAGAAATATGTATCTTGTAGTTGAGAATGACAAGACTCTCAAAACTAAGTTTGATGATATAGAGAAGAAGTTTCAAGAGAAAGAGAAGGAGTTTTAAGAGAAAGAGAAAGAACTTGAAAGTAGGAGCATTCATTCTTCTACTAAATGTGGTGAATTATCCATTTCCCAAGCTATGGCATAGGTGAGTCTAAAATATTTAGAACTAGCAGGATTGAAGAACCAGAATAAAAACCTAGAGAGATTGGATTTGAAGAGAGAACAAGAGAGAAAGGCTTGGGAAGCAAAATTCCAAGAATTACAGACTAAGAATGACAAATTGATGAAACAGGTCACAAGTCAATCATCAGTTCAGGGAGAAAAGCATATAATATGGGATTCCCTCATAGCAAAAGCAAGCAAGTTGAGACCTTACCTTGATTATGTTTTAGACAAAGAGGTTGTGATTAAATCAACTAAATAGAGCATGACAACAATTAGGGAAAGATTAAATAAAAAACCTATTGATTATGTTGAGAATGCCATAGACTTTCTCAATAGGTTAACAGAGGATGAGTTGAAGACTACAAATATTAAGGACAAAATATCTATCATAACTTGGGCAATCAAAGTGGTAAACAAGCATCAACATATGGACACATTTCATACCAAGATAGATATCATGGTACGCCAGTTGAAGATTTTTAGAGACATGTTTGATCCCGTGTTCAAGAAGGGACTCCCATTATTTTGGGAAGAAAAAGGTGCTATGCTGACACAGAAAGAATATCAGGACAAATTAATTGAATGTAGATTGGATCATACAAAATTTGCTAACATGCACCAATCATTATCTGGCAAAACAATTGTTGACAAGCTGGAAGATGAGTTTGAAATGTTTTTTTCTTTCAAGGAAGCATGTGCACACTTACAAAATTATTCATACATGGATCATGTGGAATTGCGTGTATTGTCAAAGGAAATGTATACTTTGGATTTTCCATCTATGGACCAATGGAATACAATGGAAAAATATGGAAGGTCCAAGTATACATTGCATTCCTGAAGATATTCAAGATCGTGAAAATTTTATTGTTGAAGAATTAGTTATATAGGCATTAGTTTACTTTCTAGAATCGTTTAGAGGTTAATAATTGTCAAATGATGCATGTAAAGGTAGTTATGTCTATTTTTAGCAGTTATCTGTATTTCATCTCATGGAGCAATTGTATAAGAACTAGTTTGTGCAATGAAAAAAGGGTTGGAACCCATGAGAACTGAGTTATGTAATTTGAGATATATTTTAATAAAATCAAAGAGCCAAATCTGGCCATTTCTGCAAAGATTCATGTGGCGTTCTTGATTACAATCTATTTTTCCCCTTCTTAATGTGAATGTTTTCCTTTTGATTATTTTCATTACGTCTTCTTTCATATCTGAAATGAGTGTTTGATGGTTCATAATTCATATGAATATGCTCTGACTATTAATTCCAGATGTTCAACAATCTTTTCCACTAAAGTTAGCATTGGATCCATCCTTGATAGATGCCCATGTTAATGGATTGTTCATTATATCTTCCTTTAAACCAAACCAAAGAATTTTGGTTGTGGTTGAATGGATATCTTTCATTTGATATATATTTCCATACAAACAACATTGTGATTGATAAACATATATTTTGACTCCATAGCCCAATGTTTACTTTCCTTGTTTCAACCAATACAACAATCTGAATTTTACTTTTATTTTTATATCCAGCATTGTTAAACAATCATTGAGAGATCCCTCTCTGGGAAGAATTAAGCCATATTTCTTTCCTAAATCTTGGTTTTATGGTTACCTTGAGATTACCTTCCACAACCTGAGGTTTATTTTGAGTGATAACAGGCTGGTTTTTCAAATTGGATGAATTGTTTGAACGACTCAAGGATTTGCGCATTTTGATCTTATCCTTATCCAATGGATTTTTTGTATAAGAAGAGACACATAGGATTAAGAAATCATGTGAGGAAAAATATTATGACCACCAAAATGAGTATTTCCTTTGGAACAAAAGAGCATTCACTCCAAGTTGCATGAGATCCAATTTCCCATGCAGAGATCCATATTTGAAAGATAATGATGCAATAATTTTTTGTGAAGGAAGAATATCAAGATTGAGGGACTCCAGTAAACTCCGCAAAGAAGCAGAGATCAAGAGGGATCCCACACAAAACTATAAAATATATTTTTTCATATTTTGATTGTTATATGTTTTTATAAATCAGATCTAAAGGTTATGTATAAGTTTTATTACAGTAAATTAGATATTTGTATTCCTAGGATTATGAATGATTTTATGGTATAACATGATTAAAGCATATGTTATGCTTTGTCTTTTATTGGCATATAGTAAATCTCAAGAAATTGCATGTCATGATTATTTAAATATAAGTATAGAGAGACATAAATGTTCATGAGATATCAATATAGGGTAGCATAATTATTCATGAGATATGAATATGGGGTTGCATAAAATATGAATGGGGCTATGTTGAAACATTAATTAATATGTACATTAACATGAGAACCATTGAAATTACATTGAAATATTCATGTGAATAAATTTCATGAAATATGGTTGTATTGAAACATTATTTAAAATGTTTGCATGTCTGTATGAAATATTTGTCATTGCATTTAAATGATTGGATTATGCAAGGTTTCCAATAACTTGAGTAAATTTGGCCTGTAGGGAAATACCATATGCTATTGTCTACAAATAGATAAAATACATGTACTGGATGAGGAGTCATTCCAATGGAATATATTGAGAGAAAGAAGGATGATGTGAAGTAGGAAGCTTCTAGGAGTAGATCATGAGGCTCCAATGTCTTATGGGAAGAAACCTATAGCAATATTTTATCCAAAATAGAAATCCCTAATCTAGATGAAAAGGATCCTAAAGGTAATTTATTTATCCTAGTTATATTCATACATGTGTTAGACATAGAGAAGTATGAGTCTATGTGATGAAGGACTCATATTTATGATTCTCACGTCCTAGATGTTGAGAGGGATAAGCTAGATTTGCTAGATCTTGAAAAACCTCTAGAAATGGTTAATTAACCTCCTGCTATATAAAGACCTACATGGTGCTTATATTCAGAAGGAAGATATCTATAATAGCCATGGATGATTCTTGAATTTTAGAGGTGTAGTAGTCACTAGATAATATTTTACTCTATCGAGGAAAATGTTCAGTAGAATTCCTGAAAGGGTTCAAGAGAATGGACTATAAGTCCATGACCGCACACATGAATTTAAATTTGATTCCTATTCATATTTGAAGGATATTACAAGATGTTGAGAAGACCCTATATATACTTAGATCACCCCAAGATTGAGTGTAAGATTTGTAGTCAGTACATAGTCATGTACAACAAATTTTAGTATGTACTCAATACGAGTGAATGTGGATTATGATACATGTCTCAATCAGTGAAAGGAAGTTTCAAGGATATATGGATTCTAACTAGTGAAATGATAGAGAAATATCACATCAAATATGTTTCTCCAATTATAGTAAGTTGTAAATCAGTAAAATATTTAAGATATTCCTAGTCAGTTATATCTGAGACAAGGTGTAGAAAGGAGAAGTACAACTCCAACACATATCCACAGATGAGCAGAATTTTGCAAGCCTCTGTCCAATACAAGTTTGATGCAATACATAAAGACTTCTCTAGTTAAAGAGGGATTATTTATGTATCTTCATAGGTAGTAGCAGATAAAGTCTCGACCAGTTAGTCATGGTTCACGACTTAGTCATCCTCAGGTTTTCGTATATCTTATGGAGAGAATCCACATGAGAAGAGACATAGTCAAGGTCTCAAATAAATTATTCATACAGTAGAAGATTCTAATAAGTCAATGTTGAATATTTCCATAGGCAAGTCTTTCTTGTTGTAAATAAAATTACACATTTTTTAATGTAAAAGTTTAACATGATGGATTGTAAATTAATAGTTTCTAGTTTAGGGAAACTGTTGATTTAGTTGTCATTGATGCCAACCTGGGACTTTCAATAGCCCCTCAGGTTGTCATTGATTCCACCAAGGTCCCCTTCAGTGGACAAGATTGATGAACAAGTATGATTTTATCATGGAAACTTGCATAGGTTTGGCATGGGTTTGATCACCCTTTACCCACATACAATGCCCAGTTGGACGATAGGATTGATGGTTGATTGATTGGAATTGCCCCTACTATGGTATCTTGGGATTTGGATCCCATTCAATGATGGTGTGCTCCTTGTATCAGAAGATGGTACAAATGACCCATTCTGTGGTCATTTGTTGATGAGGTCAAGACTCGATGGGGTCATGAATCCTACACACTTGGCATGTGCCACTTGATGCTCTTGGATCCCATTGCCTGAACCTTGATTCCCTTGTACCCTTGATTATGGCCTTCAAGCCTTTCGAGCCCCTACTTGTTGGTCTTCAAGATTGATGGAGGTTGTCGATGATATATGGTCGTCTTTGTGATTATATGGCTTGAGAGGTTGTATCTTTGTGATCATGGAGGTGGAACCCATGGAAAACATGCCCTTGGTATGCTGAAGAAACATTGAAGCCATAACTTGGTCCCTAAGCCCACAAGTTGGTTGAAGAAGTCTTAGTTAACATAATGAAGCTCTTGAAATATTATGGAGCCCTTGAAGTGTGTATGGAACTATTGCACTCATTCCCACAAGATTGATGAAGACCTTGATGCATTATTGAATCCCTTGTTTGGTGTTGTAGCTCTTGATTTCATATGTAGTACGTGAAGAATCCATCAAGAAGAATTCAAGTCATTTCATGACAAACTACACAAATTGAATAAAATATGAGTGAAGGAACATGTCAATGCAAGAAAAACCCTCACAAGATGATAGCCCTCGTCATGTTGTTTCCAACAGTAGGTGGCACATCACATTGTTCCTCACGGTTGAAGAGATGATAATTTTTTAAGTTGTGTGGCAATGTTAACCCCATGTTTTGGGTGAGCCGACCAAAGAAAAGTGTTTAAAAAAATAAGTAAGTTCAAATTTTTTTTTGGGCAAGTCAGCCCCATAAAATTTGGGGTATACATAAATATAAATACAACCTAATTTCATTCATTCTGAACATGAATTTTATAAGTGATTTGTGATTTCACTGAACCGAGGAAGAAAATTTCGGGTAGACAGAGGACTGAAGCAACAACACTGACGCATCCGAATTTTTGCAGCAGAGATTAAAAAAACTACAAAATCTGAGTTGGTTCATACAACAAAAATAATTTTTGGTCTGAATTTTGAGTATGTAATAGCAGTACATAATTTTTTTGAGCTCTAAAAATTCAGGTGTGTGCACTGTCGCAACAACATTACATAAATTGTGAAATTTAATTTTATGCTATAATTTTGGGTTAGAAGGAGTTTTATGAGTTATCCAAAGTACAAACTATGATAATTTTATTCACAACTGAATCTAGGAGTGCAAGAAACTCTCACAATTCGAAGTAGTTTTCGAAAAAAGCACAAAACAATCCTGAAAGAGTAAAATTACACACACATGTGAACACAATAGTGGATATTATTAGCATTTTATAACATGTAACTATGTGTATATCAGATATATACATCAATATATAAAATTCATGAGGCTTAGGAATCCATTTGGAAGTGCACATGTGGCATGACTAGATTTGACCTCCATCCCCCCTAAGTGGACCAACCAACTCTCGAATCACCCCAAATAGGCACGAAACCTGGTGTGAACATTGGTGAGGTGTGATGGGGAATAAATGAGTCCAATATAGGCTTGGGTGAGTATACATAAGTGTGTTCATGGCTCAAGGTGAGCAATAAATGCTCAAGAAGGTCCAAAATGGACTAAAAACACCACTAGCACCCTTAGTCAAACCTAATACCTGGAAAATGGGAAGAGGAGCGCTCCAAGAGACAAAGGGTCATTAATGAGGGCACACATGTTCCAGGTTGACCAAGATATAGTGTTGTTGTATGTGTGAACAGGCCAAAATAACTAGTTATCTTGCTAGATCACTTTCCCTAAGTCTAAACCATAGATATCAATACATAAATGCAAATGAAATAGTCTAAGTTCTGAACCATGGTACTAAGGATGGATTACTTCTATAAAACCCTCCCCCTTAAGCTTGAATTAGTATATATTAACCAAACTTATCATGGAGTCCTTAGAAACAAAGGTTGAAGTCAGCTCATACAACATAAGAGTTTATTTGTCCATGAAAACAAGGAAAAGAGGAAAACCACATGGGAACAAAAACTCTCCTAAAAAGTGGACATGGAGCCAAAAATATGAAGGTGAATGATAGCTATCACAATCAATCACTCATCCCAATAAGATATCTCAGGTAGTTCAAGGTATTCTCTATGAAGCACTTGGTGAAAATATCAGCAGTTTGCTCCACATAAGGGCAATACTGTAAGGCTATCACTCGATCATGCACCAAGTTCCATTTATATTGAATGTGTATCTCAATGTGTTTGCTCCTCTGTCTCTAGACTAGATCTATGGAAATCTTGATTTCACTTTAATTTTCACACCAAATTATTGTGGGTGAATCAAGTGCAACTCTAAGTTCTCGAAGAATGCCTTGCAACCACACACATTGTGTAGTTGCATTCACTTCTCCTATGTACTCGACCTCAGCTGAAGATAGGGAAATAGTGTGTTGTTTCTTGATTGAATATAATATGGGACCATTGTAAAGAATGAATACAAAACCTTAATTGGACTTTTTTTCAATGGGATCGCCAACCCAATCAGAATAAGAAAATCCAACTAGTTCTAGTGGAGAAGTAGCAACATAGTGTACCCCAAAGTTCCTGGTGCCTTGTACATACTGAGGTTCCTCTTGGATTCCTTCCAATGGATCTCATGATTTTGTTGCATATATATAGATACATCACTAATATAATATGCTAAATCAGGTCTTGAATAATTAATATACAACAAACTCCCGACTAGTTTCCTATACAATGAGTTGTCCACCAATGGAGAGTCACCAACTTCACCTAGTTTGATACCAAAAAGGAATGGGAACTTGGATGCCTTAAATTCAGACATTTTAAAATTCATTAGAAGGTCTGCAACATATATTTTTTGGCTGAACTTTATCCTTGCTTCATATTTAACAATTTCCAAACCAATAAATTGCTTCAACAAGCCAAGACCAGTCATTGAAAATTCACTGTGCAAAGATGCTTTAATTGAGCCAATTGCTTTGGTGCAGCTGCTTGTAATCAAAATATCATCAACATACAATAAAATGACCTTTAATACATAACCATCATGCTGCAAATAAACATTAGTATCATACTTGCATCTTATGAAGCCAAGTGAAAGCATAAATTTGTCCATCTTGGCATACCAAGCCCAGGGGCTTGCTTGAGGCCATAGAGAGACTTCTCTAACCTACACACAAGGGAAGGATCCTCTTAGAAATGCATACAATGGTGGAACTAAGCTTCTAGATAAAATTATCCAAACATTTATGCCTTTCAATGTTGAAATATTTGGAAGGTGCTTTTGAAGCCTCGAAGATCCATTTAGCATAGCTGCAGTAATGAACAAACAAATCAAGCATTAGCACCTAGATCTGCAACATTCAAAGATCAAGGAATTTTCACCATAGGACTACAAAACATTTCTCAAGAATGACTTATCACCTAATATTAACTTGGTAAGTGCCTTGGCACTATTTTGTGAAGGCCTTGTGTGATAAATAACATCCATAGTTATAATTGAAGGCAGAGTAGTAGAAAAAACTGCAGTGGCATATTTGGCCTTAAGGAATTTGAGTGGTCTGTGTGAAACCCTAGTTTGCAGCAACAAGTTAAAGGCCCAGTCAACATACTTCACAGGGCAGTAAGTTTTAGTATAAGTGTCTGCAAATAGCTTTGATCTTAATGACTAAGGTAGCTATGCAAATGAAGGTCTGAAGCAAAGGTTTAGATGATAAAGGAGCCATATCAAACTAGTTGACATAGCTATGACTTCTTAGTGACAACATTGAGTTGATAGTGAAAATATTTGCAAGTGACATCACATTGACAAGTTGGTAATGACATGGAAGTGATAGTGAATTCATAATGATTATGACAGGAACAACGATTAATTTGATAGTGATAGCAGATATGATGTGACATTGGCATAAGTATTCTTTATTGAAAGCTAACTCTTGCAACCCTGAGGATTGAACTACTCACCCTTTTTTAGTTCAAACTGAGAAGACCAGGTTAGGTCTTGGATTAGGAGTTGGTGCTCTTCTTATCAATTGGTGCTGATCTTAATTGTGAAGATTGAAGTCTTCCATTGAAAATAAATAAAGCTTACCTTACATATATTCTTGTGTCTCTTTATAATGTGATCATTATGATTATGGCTCATAGTTGATTTAGTTGATGATACAATTGATAACATAATGCTTGATAAACTATGATTGATTAATAGAAGGTGAAAAGTTTTTAAATTTCTCACACATTGATTCACCCTCCCCTCTCAGTGTGACCATTGTGTTCAACAATTCGTATCACAGTCATCCTTCGTCATAAGCCTTGCAAGCTTGAAAGAGATCCATGGATACACAATGGAGGAAAAAGTAGAGTCATCAAGCAATGATGTGCTCATACTTGATGTTACAGATTAATTTGGGTGGAGGAGATAAATGAAAGCATATTTGAAGAAGTTTTGTGTTTGGGAGATTTTGATCAATCCACCCACTCCATCCAAGAAGAAGGGAAAGGAATCTGCACAGAATTAAGCAAAGAAGGACAATGCTACATCCTTGAATTTCTTCATGGATGAACTTCCTGGCTTAGTGAAATAAAGTGTAGGAGAGTACACTTCAGCTAAGGACCTTTGGTTCAAGCTAGAAAGCGAACATCAAAAGGGGATACTAGACACTGAAAAGACAGATCAAGAATCAGAAGTGAAGCCCCTAGAAGAGTTTAATCAAGAAGTGGACGCCAGTAAAGGCATGGATTCTTTTGATTGTAATGATAGCATGTGTGATCAAATTGAGAAGGTTCTTGTAGAATATGATGAATATCTGTCAAAAGCTGCACAGGAGATAGATCTCACTTTATTGAATATTGATTTCAGATCCAATTGGTTCTTGAACACAGTAAATCTAAACCATAGTGACTTCATAAGGTTCAAAAAGAGAATATTGGATGATTTGAATGAATATTAACAGAAGACCATGAAAATGAGAGTATTTCTTGTAAAACTCGAACACAAGGATGAATAGTTGAGGAATCAGCTAAAAGATAAGATTGGTAAAGTTGAACAACTAAATACTAAATTGCTCAGTTAGAAAGAAGAAAAAGAAGATCATGGTGAAGACTCAGAAGAGCTTGAAGAAACTATAAAGGCCAATATTTATTTGAAGACTCGGCTAGAGGAAGCCAAGAGAATAGAAGAAATATTGAAGAATCAGTTGGAAGAAAAGGAGCAGACAATCAAAAAGTTGGAGATGGAGGTAGTAGGTCTCAAGAAGAAAGGTCAAAAGACTAATGCCTTTTTTAAGTTCAAGGACAGTTCAGTTGTCCTAGATAATATCTTAGATTGTTAAATATCTCCATTTGACAAGTCTGGCCTTGGTTATAAGAAGGAAGGACAAAAATATGACGATGGCACTTGGTCTCCCAAGACTCCAGAAGCAGGTCCATCATCATCCAAAGCTTCTCTCCATGAACCTACACATGGAAACAAAGACTTTGGAAGTTCAAGAATGCATCAAGGAGTTACACATATTCCTCAATGCAAGCTCAAAAAAGAAACAACTCCAAAATGGAACCAATGTCCAAGGTATGAAAACAGCTTTAATGGTTATTGTTTTCCTTGTTCTAACTTTGTTCATAAGGCTATGGACTGTAGACTGTATGGAAGAAGAAGTGTTGAAAGTCTCAATGATAAAGTTAGATGTTGGATGTGTAACCAAGATGGACATATTGATGCTTCTTGTTACACTTTGAGATGCTACATCTGTAGTGGCTTTGTTCACAAATCCCAAGAATGTGCAAGTCAAAGAAGTCAACCGAGGAGGATTCCTTCATACACATCAATGAGAAGAACCAGTGAACCTTGGAAGAAGCCAAATACATAAATATTTGAAGGTTAGAAGACAAAGGCCCACAGTCAAGGACACTCTTAGGTGTGGAGGAATGAAGTTGATCAAAGAACTATTGGAAGCTCCAACAACTCAGTTAGGTGTTGGACATGCAACCATATTGGTCACATTGTTGCATATTGTCGTACTATGAGGTGTTATAGTCGTAGTGAATTTGGGCACAAGATCAATACTGTTGGAATACATGGAAAAAATCCATGGGAAGTTTCTCATACAACTCAACAAGGAAAGCCAATAAAGATAAAGGAACACATTTTGAAAGGACAAATGCCAAGAAGCAAGTATGGATGAAGAAGATTGAGCAGTTACATATAGGAGAGGTTGACCAGTGCAGTGAGAATGGATACCATATGGAAAGCCAAGATTAAGGTTTCTCTAACACCTTAGAACACCTTGAGTTCATAAGGGTTGAGGATGAACTCATAGGAGAAATGATAGCTACTCCAAGCATACAGATGGGTCCTAGGATCATGCATGTTGACAGGGGAGTAGTGATCAGTACCTTCAAATGCAGATATGTGGTCACCCTTTTCCATTGATGCCAAAGGGGGAGAGATGAAGACAAAAGGGGAGCATGAGTTGTTGTCATCAATGAAAAAGGGGGGTATTGTTTATTGAGTTGTCCTTGATGTAAACATGGGACTTGCAGTAGCCCCTCAGGTTTTCATTGATGCCACCAAGGTCCCCTTTAGTGGAAAATATTGATGAACAAGTATGAGTTGATCATGGACACTTTCACAGTATTAGCATGGGTTTGATCACCCTTTACCCACATACAATTCCCAGCTGGATGATGGGATTGATGGTTGATTTATTAGACATGCCCCTGCTTTGGTATCCTAGGATTTGTATCCCATTCACTGATGGTGTGCACCTTGTATCACATAATGGTACAAATGACCCATTTTGTGGTCATTTGTTGATGAGTTCATGACTATTTGGGGTCATGAATCCTACACACTTAGAACGTGCCACTTAATTCTCTTGGAACCCACTTCTTGCACCTTGATCCCCTTGTACCCTTGAAGATTCCCTTCAATCCTTTGGATCCCCTACTTGTTGGTTTTCAAGCTTGATGGAGGTTGTTGATGATATATGGTTTTTTTTGTGATTAGATGACTTGAGAGGTTGTATCTTTGTGATCGTGGAGGTGGAACCCATGGAGAACATGGCTTTGGTATGTTGAATAAACATTGAAGCCATAACTTGGTCCTTAAGCACACAAATTGGTTGAAGAAGTCTTGGTTGACATAATAAAGCTCTTGACATATTATGGAGCCCTCAAAGTTTTTATGGAACTATTGCACTCATGCCCACAAGTTTGATGAAGACCTTGATGCATTATTGAAGCCCTTGGTTGGTGTTGTAGCTCTTGATTTCATATTTAGTATGCAAGGAAGCCATCAAGAAGAATTCAAGTCATTTCATGATGGCCTACAGAAATTGAAGAAAATTTGCGTGAAGGACCTTGTCAATGAAATCAAAACCCTTAGTAGATGATATCCCTCATCACGCCAATTCCAACGGTAGGTGATACTTCAGGTGGTTCCTCACGATTGAAGAGATAATAATTTTTGAAGTTATTTGGCAATGTTAACCCCATCTTTTGGGTGAGTCAACCAAAGAAAAGTGTTTAAAAAAATCATAATTTAATTTAATTTTTTTTTGGGAAGGTCAGCCCCATAAAATTTGGGGTGCAAATCTATATAAATACAACCTAATTTCATTCATTTTGAACATGAATTTTAGAAGTAAGTGAGATGTGATTTCACTGAACTGAGGAAGAAACTTTTAGGTAGACATGGGACTGAGGAAACAACATTGAGGCATCTAAATTTTTGCAGCAGAGATAAAAACAAATTTGTCAAAGTTTGAGCTAGTACATACAACAAAAATATATTTTTTGTTCTGAATTTCAAGTATGTAGCAGTAGTAAATAAGTTTTTTGAGCTCTAAAAATTCGGGTGTGTGCACTGTCGCAGCAACAATACATAAATTGTGAGATTTAATTTTATGCTCTAATTTCGGGTTAGAAGGAGTTTTCTGGGTTAGCCACAGTACACACAAAGAGAAAAAGTAAGTTTTTGAAGTTTGAAAATTCTGGTGGTTAAAGAGGAAGATGTAAATAAAGTATAACTTTTGGGTTGTGCGATTGGGATTAGCACTTATAAATATGAAATAGCATTCAATCGCTGGAAGTTCTAGGCTTGGTTGTTTCACTGCAGGTTAGAAATATTGTGTGCAGAGAACATGAGCATCTCTCTGAATTGATGTTGTGATAGAGTTTGATCTAACTATTGGTGTAATCAAATGCCTTTTTAAAAGAACAAAAGCGTATTTTTCTGGAGTTAAAAATCACAGTTTGTAAATCAATATCTGAGGTTGTATGTAGAGTGTGTCAATAATGTGAAAACATGGACATGGTGGACAAGAGAAGATCCAGGAAAGAGAAGTGTGAGAAATATTCTCTAGGCTAAATTTGTGTAGTGATTTCTCGCTAGATTGAGATCACATCGTTCTTTAATAGAATCCAAAAGATCTTGACATCTTGAGCAAATGAATTATGATTTACATCTTCTAGGAATGCATACAATGGTGAAAATGAGCTTCTAGATAAAATTATTCAAACGTTGATGCCTTTCAATACTGAAATATGTGGAGGCTTCTTTTGAATTCATGAAGATCCATTTATCGTAGTTGCATTAATGAACAAACAAATCAAGCATTAGCACTCATATCTGCAGCATTCAAAGATCAAGGAATGATCACCATAGGACTACATAACATTGCTCAAGAATGGTTGATCACCTAATATTAACTTTGTAAGTACCTTGGCACTATTTTATGAAGCCCTTTTGTGAGAAAGATCATATGTAGTTCTAGGTGAAGGCAGAGTAGCATACAACACTGAAGTGGAAGATTTGGCCTTAACGAATTTGAGTGGTATGTGTGAAACCCTGGTTTGCAGCAACAAGTTAAAGGCTCAGTCAGCATACTTCATGGGGTAGTTAAATTTTTAGTTGAAGTGTCTCCAAATATTTTTTATCTTAATGACTAAGGTAGCTATGCAAATGAAGGTCTGAAGCAAAGGTATAGATTATCAAGGAGCCATATCAAACTCGCTGACATAGCTATGACTTCTTAGTGACAACATTGAGTTGATAGTAAAAATTGTTATAGCTGATTTTGCCACACATGGTGGATCACACTTTTATGGCCTTCCCTGTCCCTCTGCAGACTCCTTAGACCACATGCACCATTTTTGTACCTTTGATGTTTCCAAGATCATCCCTAAAAACATGTAATAATTGCCATACGTGACTTTTAATCTCTTTCTTGCGTATATACGCAGTTTTGCCCCTTAAAACCACGTACACCAGGATGTGTGCAAAAGGCCAAATGATTTTGTAGTTTTCCTTGTTGTGGATCTGAGTCACTTATCTCTTGACCTTCCATATGCCTTGAGATTGCTTGGATTCAACCTTCCATTACCCCATTAAAGAGCTATATAAGGAACCCTTTGGATACATTGAAAGGGGAGGAATTGAAGAGCAAGAAAACTATAGGCCATTGTTATTGGAGCTTATACTTGAGTCTGCATCCCTTTGTCCCTTGGAGCACTCTGTGTTCTTCCCAATATTGCCTTTTTCTTGTGAGATTTCTATCGAGAGATGGAGGATTAAAGTGGTGGAGGCCCAAGTGGGGGACTCAGTTTCTCCGATTCGCAGACGTGCCGACAGAGGTTGTCACTATTGTAATCTCTGTTTTATATCAATAGAAATATCTTTTCATGTCCAATAATGTGTTATTTAAATGAGTATTTGATCCATGGATGATTTTAAATGCTTATATGTTATTGATTGTATATGCTAGAGTAGGTCTTACACAATTATATATAGCATGCTTGTCTTTTTTGCTGAGTGTTGAGATAGCAATTTATCAATACAACCTGGAGTTGGAAAACTCAACGAGGATCTACATCAACCATCCGGAATAAAGTACAAATCGAGATCCTTTAGTGTTAGATATTTGGTTTCTCTTGCATATAGGAAAGGATTGATTTCTGGAGTCAAGCTATCTGTTGTGGTACCCCAAGCCATAGGAATTTCTCTCCATAATAGAATTGGCGACTCCGCTGGGGAGTTTCTAATAATTGTATTTTGGGGGTTTTTATCAGCATTCAATTTTCTTGAATTGCTCTGATTTCTATGTTTTTGAATCGAGTCTGGGGGCATTTTTTCCTGGTAGTGTCTGATAGGTGTGAATTTTGTCTCAGCTTATCTGTTTTCCTTCATTTTCATCTCTTTTTCTTCCAGTACGCGAGTTTTTTCCTCACAGTCGCGTGTACACGCGGTTTTGACTAAGATATCTGCGTACATACACGGGTTTTATACACACAGTCATGTATGCCCTGAGTTTTTCCCTTTAGAGGAAGACTGAGTGTTTCTAGGTGAGTTTTGATGATTGATGAGTCTCCTTTGATGCTTCTATAGTTTGTATACACCTCTGTTTCTGACCAGAGATGCTTTTTAGGGTAATTTTTTTTTAAGAATGTTCTTGTCATTGCATTTTCGATTTTTTGTTTTGGGATTAGTGAATTAGGTCTTTTTTAACTTAGTTCTTTGTGTGGGTGCTGTTTGATAGTGCTTGCAGAGTCTGGGGCTGGTAGATTCATTCTTTTGCTTTATTATCTCATTTTTATTCAAAATATCCAAAAAATTTCCTTCTTTTACATCATGATGCATCATTGCACTTTGCATTTTGCATAGTACTTGCACTAGGTTTGCTTAGAGAAGTACTAGTTAGGCTTTCATATAGGAATGGTCACACTTTTCATTTGAATAAAAATTTTCATTTCACGTAGTAGCATGCCCTGTTTTTCATTCGACACAATGCATTTGCATTGATTGTTAGGTGTGCATTTTACTTCATGTTTGCATCATAACACCATTGGTTGCACAATCATCTACCTTTTTGAGTAATAATCCAAATAAAATCAACGCTCAATTAAAATGGATTACACTATTTTATTTTATAGGGTACACCAACAAGATTAGGTTTTAGGGTCTTGGAATAGTTCCTTGTGAGTAAATTCTCCAATACCACTAAACACCAACATGTATGTGTCTGTCCAGGTGAGAGTGTGAAATTCCTTGGTATAATTAGTGTTTCTCGGGATCCTCCTCCTACAAGGGATTTAAGCACAAGGTAGTGTGAGCAGTTATTGATTGGGATGACCCCTAGTCATAACTGAGTAGCACTGAAGATATTTCCAGGATTGTATTCATATTTGGGGGCTCTTTTGAGAGTTTTAGGATTTGCTACCTTGCCCATATGGTCAATCCTTCCTATGACTATCTGCCTGAGCATTTATTATATTGTGGTGACCTTAGTTTCCTTACATAGGTTATCAAGGGGGTACTTCACAGGGTTTATGTTGCAAGTGTCCCAACTAGGTTGGGGTCGGACAGCACAGTCGCTATATGTGTTGAAGATGAGGAACACAATAATTGGTTACGAACCTCCGCTTGTTGTGTATGGGAGTCTCAAGCCTCTCCTAGGTGAGACATACCTGCTTCATTCAGGAGCTCACATATCCTACCCTTGTTTTCTTGTGATTGGATTTAGATTATATTTGTGTATGCTCTGTGCATGCTAGCTTGCTTAGGGTCTGCATAATTAGAAGAGTATTTTTCATTTTTTGAGTCAATGTGGATTTGGGTGCGGCACTTCACCATTCTCATAGTTTAGTGGGACTTCCACCTTCTACATCTCCTCCTCCTTTGGGAGAGAGAAACAGACGGTCCACGCAGACTACTGCTCACATTGATTCACACATGATGGGAGATCATGAAGATAAAATTCCTGAGTCGTCTTCTCCACCTCATGAGGTTGGGGAAGAAGATCCTACACCTATATATGATCCTTCACCTGATGTACCTACACACTCTAGGTACAATCCTTCACATGATATACCTACACACTCTAGGTATGATCCCTCATTCACAGGTCGTCGGTATTGGCTTTCGGGCGACGAGACTCATCATGACCCTGTGAACACTAGTTATGTTAGTTATGGCATGTTTTGTATCCCTGGACATGATCCGACACACCATGCCGAGTTGGAGTTTGAACCTAGCACTATGCCTGGGGGAATTCCCATTCCTTTCCATGCAGAGAGATTTGGGAGCACGAGTCACATTGCACCCTCCATCCCAGCTGTGGAGGCTACATCACACGTTCATCCTAGACCTGGTGTTAGTAGCCCTATTAGGATACCAGAACCATGATGAGTGACTATAGGGAACACCACTTACATCATTTTTCATCTCCCTCTGTCCTCTATTCCTAGTTCTTCAAAGGCTATTCCTCCCCCTCATTCACGTGGTCCTTCGGGCTGAAATATGGCTACTATTGATGTTCGTACTGCTACTACTCATGGAGTTGTGTCTTAGAGTCAAGTACCTCCTGTTGTATCGGGAGGTCACATTCCTACTTCTAGAATGTCCTATGGTCTATCGTAGGGAATTCCTCATATTCCTACTTATGGAGTTTCTCATGGGACATCTTATGGAACTTCTCATGGAAAATATTATGGACCGCAGTATGCATAGAGTTATTCACCTTATGGGTATAGGTATTAAAAACCCACTTACTCCCGAAATTATGGCTTTGTAGCTCCAAATAGTCAAGGTACACCACATTATGGTGCTTCCATGCCACCCTACACAAGTCAAACGAGAGGAGGGAACTATGGCCATGGCCATGGTGGTTACGGTAATCAGTCTTATGTGAACCAAAATTATCAAGGAGTGTGGCATCGACCTGCTCAACCTAGCCTCCCTTTCCTCGCAACGTTAAATTTTCCTGACTTGTCGAGACTAATGAACGATCCGGTATCTTATGACCCAGCTTTGCTAGCCGTCCCTAATAAGCTTCCCTCAAACATTCCCAAATTCGAGGGAAAACCAAGAGAAGATCCTAGTGAACATGTTACTACATTTCACCTTTTGTGCTCTTCTAATTCCTTACACAAAGATTCGATCTGTTTAAGGCTTTTTCAATGCACCCTCACCGGGCCTGCAGTGAAATGGTACATAGAGTTACCTAAGGGGGCATTCATTTTGTTCGATGACCTAGCTATGATTTTTCTCAACCACTTCCAGCTACTAGTGCATTATGACGTTGGTACAGAACTCTTGTCGACATTTTGGCAAGACAAAGCCACGCATATCTCGGACCATATCCAAGAATGGAGTTGATGGAAGAGATTGATTAAAGCCTTCATACCACCAAAGTTTCTCCTCGAATGGTTCCTTAAATCATTACTACCTTAGGATGTTTCTACGTTCAGAGTTCAGAAAGAGGAACAAACCATTTTTAGGGCGTAGGAATTGGATTTGATTTAATCTCAATCCGGATTATTATATGAGATTACTCCTAATGCTCCGCGTTCTAGTTTCAACCCTAAGGTCAAACCTAGACCACATGCCAATGGAATTATTGGTTGTACGAATACCAAACCTGCAGATTCAGTTGTGAAACAGGTGAGTCAATTTTCTATCAACCAATCTGCTTCGAGACAAGCCACGGCTTTCTCTCAACCCACTCAAATGACGAATGTACTTTTGGTGTAATCGTCGGACCTTAAGGGTAACCAGCAACCCGAAAGGAATAAGAAGAAGGGTAAAAAAAATTGCAAGGGTGGGAATAGGAATGAAAATGCCAATTCTAATGACAAGAACACCCGTAATGCTAGGGGGGACAAGCAGTCTAAATGTAAAGTTAAGTTTCCTTGCAAATTGTGTAAGGATGACCACCTCACTCACTTGTGCCCTCATATAGAAAAAGCCTCGAGGTTCATAGCACAGGGCCCAGCTATGCTGACCAACCCTTTACCCCATAATCAAAACATGAACTCTAGGAACCATGATCAGTCTGGTGGAGATCAAGATCCGTCGGAAGCTAGTAGTGGTCATGGTTGCAAAAATATGGTGCGTGCTACATCTAAGGTTGTGACTCATGTGAAGGACTATGGTTCATCACAACCTGACCTTGGAAAGGAACCTGCTTTATCTGGGAGTCCTTTGCGTATTGGAAACCCTATGTATAAACCTAAACTTTCACATCACATTCCTAAGGGGGTCCTTAAGTGTTCGAGGAACAATCCTAATGCCCAAGCCACCTAGAATTATTTAGTTGTCGAGGATTTGGGCTACACTCCTTATGCGATGTCTACACTTGAAGTACTTCAGATTTGTCCTTCACAAAGGAAGGATTTTCATTTTTCTCTTGGTGTTAACGATGATAAATCTTCCTCCGTCATCAAATTTGAAACCGTGGGACTACATCCTCGCTTTCCTTACTATGTGTCTCTCTTTATTCAAGTAGAATTTCTTAACATGACCGTCAAACACACTGTGATTGACAAAGGTGTTGCTGCTTCCGTGATGTCTTTGGCGTGTTGGAAGGGTTTGGGTTCCCCCGAGTTGTCTAAATCTGCTACCATGTTGACTACTTTTGATGGTAGATCATTTTGGCCACATGAAATTCTTCATTCTCTTAAGGTCCATTTGGGAGGGAATACCATCGCGATCGAGGTCGAGGTGGTTGATGTGCCCCTTGACTATAATCAGTTACTGCATAGGAATTGGATGTATAGTATGCATGCCGTAGCTTCTTCTGTATTTTGAGTTGTATGCTTTTCATTTAATGGGAAGATAGTTACGATTGATCAAACATCATTCAAGAATCCATGTGTTACCGCATCTTCAGGAGCTTCTATCCCGATTATCGAGCACTCTCAGCTGGAAACTAGGAGTGTGGGTGTGGGCATGTATCCATCCCTTATGGGAAGATTTGGTTGTCCTACACATGTTCTTATGATCGGATCTACTTCCGATGGGGCTTCGTATTCATTGAGATTAGTGTATTTCCGCACTACCATATGGAAGATCCTTGGATTCTTCCTACACCGAGTCCTTCGTGTAAGCCTATCAAAATGGACATGTCGTTGCCTGTAGCAATGATAGCATATCAAGCGAATCTTGAATGTGTTGCAGAGCCTAGTCCTTCCTCTTCATGGATGGAGGAGGAGGACCCATATGTGCTTCCTACATGGGTAGTTGAGTCTTCTCATGCACATGACTGCCTTGATAGTGTTGTTCCATAAGATGAAGCTATTATTGAGGCCATATCTGGAGTTGAGCCACCTTGGGAAGAGTTGCATCATAGATCTTATCTTCTTCTTGATCTTGACCATTTGGAGTGTGAATGCTTTAGGGAGATTCTTAGTGAGAGAATTGGTAGTCCCGTGGTTCCATTAAGCTCTCTTGGTCTAATGGCTGATGGAAACCTGGTGAATATATCTGCTACCATTCCTATCAATATCTCTCGTGATCTTGGCAAGATTGAGAATGTCTATATTGGGGCAGAATGTTCCCATGATAAGATTCAAGAATATACCGAGATGTTCAAATATTTTCGTGATGTATTTTCTTGGTCATACGAGGAAATGCCAGGTATCAACCCTCGCATTGTTGAACATTAAATTAAAACTTATCCCAATGATAAGCTTGTTCGACAATGCTTGTGTGCGGTGAATCCTAGAAAAGCACCTATGATTAAGGCTAAGATAGAAAAGC
This sequence comes from Pseudotsuga menziesii, assembly GCA_001517045.1. NCBI lineage: Eukaryota > Viridiplantae > Streptophyta > Pinopsida > Pinales > Pinaceae > Pseudotsuga > Pseudotsuga menziesii. Next base: position 162,337 of record LPNX011090779.1, on the reverse strand, counting down.
TGTTGAATGTCGATTTTATCTATCATGTTCCCTTGATGGAGTGGGTTTTAAACCCCGTTCCAGTGGATAAGAAATAGGGAGTGATCCGTATATGCATTTATTTCCATGAATTGAATTATGCCTATCCTAAGGATAATTTTCCCACACCATTTATTGATCAAATTTTGGATGAGTGTGTGGGAAGTGAGGTATTTTCCTTTATGGATAGCTTTTCCAGATACAATCAAATACAGATCAAACCCAAGGACCAACATAATACTGCATTTATTTGTCCTTGGGGACCTTTGCATATCAGAAGATGCCTTTCGGCCTTAAAAACGTCGGAGCCACATTTCAGTGGCCTATGACCTTGATCTTCCATGATCTCAAATTGATTATTGAAGTCTTTTTGGATGACCTTGCTGCTCATTCTCATATGAGAATGCAAAATTCCTACCATTTGATATTAGTGTTCGAAAGATGCCACCATTACTTGGTTAGGTTAAATCCTCATAAGTGCATCTTTTGCGTGAAGTCTGGACGCTTGTTAGGATTCATTGTCTCCAAGGAGGGTATAAGAGTCGATCCCTTAAAGGTTGAGGCGATACTTCAATTGTCTCCCCCAAGAAACATTATACATATTCAATGTTTGCAAGGCATGGCAAATTTCTTGTGAATATTCATGGTTAAATTTCCCAATTTGACTAGAGGCTTTATTCGTCTTTTGAAGAAGGACACTACCTTTTGCTGGGATGAGCGAGCCCAGGAGTACTTTGATGCACTTAAGCGAGCCTTAGCATCAGCCCCAGTGATTATTCCACCCGACTATTGCCATGAATTTCTACTTTATATCGCCGTGTCCATGGAGATGATCGGTATGGTTTTGGTTCAGGAGGATGAGGAGCTCCAGGAGCATGTCATATATTATTTGAGCCGAAACCTTATAGATGTGGAGATCCATTATTCCCATGTGGAGAAACTTGCCTTAGCTACTGTTCATATGGTTCAAATATTGAGACACTATATTCTCCTTTGCCAGACCTTGGTGGTAGCCCATATCAATCCATTTCAGTTCATCCTCATGAGAAGGATGATAGGGGGAAAGTATAATAAGTGGATTGTCATCTTGCAATAATTTGATCTTGAGTTTGTTTCAGAAAAATTGAAAAAATCATTGATTTTTGTGGAGCTTATATTGGATTTCCCAAGTGAGGAGGAGGAGGAAGTTTGTGAAGATATGTTTGTCGATGAGCACAATTTCCTGGTCTCAAATTTTGATCAATGGTATGGGGATATCATCATATATTTACAAAAATTGAAGGTCCCTACTCACATTTCATGGTATGAACGACAACAGTTACGTCACGTGTCCAAGAACTACCTTATAGTGGATAACACATTGTACCGCCATGGGGTAGATTCCATTTTACGTCGTTGTTTAACTCATGAGGAGCCTGAGCTTCTGCTGAATGATTGCCATGGAGGGGTGTGTGGTGGTCATTTATATGGGCTTTCTACAGCCCAAAAAATATTGAGAGTGGGTTATTTATGGCCGTCGATCTTTAAAGATTATGTCAATGCAGTCAAGAAGTGCCACCCTTGCCAAGTGTTTGCACGTAATATGTGTGCACATCCTGCCCCATTACATCCAATTATCACCGCCGGTCCCTTCACTAAGTGGGGGCTTGATTTCATGGATTTCCACCCAGCTTCAGTTGGGGGGAATCATCATATTATAGTGACTGTTGACTATTTCACGAAATGGGCTGAGGCTATGCCCACGGTTAAATACAACGGTGAGACAGCCGCACATTTCGTATTCAACCAGATCATTACTCAGTTCGGTATTCTGAAGGAGCTTGTCACTGGCCATGGTAGGAACTTGTTGGTTTTCTATGGGCAGACCTGGGTTTACTATAATTAACCAAAAACACCCCTAGCTCACTAGCCCTTTCAGCGACAGACCGCAAAGCGGCCTGAAGTCTCACCCGAAGTGATTCTAATGGGTTGGCCAAGGACTCAAGTGTCTTGGACCAAGTTCTATGGCATCCTACTTGCGACTCATGGCTCTTCTAGCTGCAAGGCCTCTCTCTCTCCGCGTCACGCGATCCCTTATGCTCGCATCGCACGATCTCCTCTACTCGCTGCTCTTCCCATAGTGAGATCGCTCTTTCCCTGTCGCGTGGTTCCTTTCCCCGTCGCACAACTTCCACTTACTCGCGATGAATCCAGCCCTATCACCTCGCTGCGCACTGTGCGACACGCAACTCCTCCCCAACGCTAAGTCCCTCACCCCGGTATCGCGCACCACAGCTCCTCTGTTGGTGCGATATCGCCTCCTTGCGATATTCTAACCCCCCGACTCAGCGCACTTGGCATTAGTCATGTCAACTTGCAAAACTTAACATACAAGGCTGTTTAACACTGTGACTAATACTGTCTCGAGTGAAGCAGGAAAGAACCCTTATACAAAATATCAAAGGACTTCACTTATTTCTATCCTTCTATATTGTTGTGAACTGAATAATACATACATACATTTACTGTAACACAGTTCATGCGCAAAATAACAGATAACAGTAAATAAATACAATCACATGCATTCATCATATAACACGCAGGTTTTACATGGTTCACCCCTAGGATGGGAGCTACGTCCACCAAACTGTGTTTCTTTATTATAACTTGAGGGAAGAAAACACAGTTCGGTTGCACCACATATGCAGCTAGAGATCTTCTGGGTAACTCCGCACACAGCCTGGAGCCCTTCTCTCTTAGATCTCTTCTCTATCTCTATCTATATATTGTCTCTCTTACAATATACTCTTTCCTCTCTGTCAATCCCTGCGGATTGTTACATACCGACTCAATGACTCTCAGATAGGCTAAGTGTCTGGATCTTTACAAAATGGCCTGACTAGCTTGACTAGCTGGATGGCGTAAGATGCTCAAAAAGTGCCTAAAATTCCTACCAATCCAACCCTTTACAATACAAAATACAAGATTATATAGGCAGCCTGAAGGTCTTGCCATTACAACACTATGGGCCTGTCCCAATAGTAAACCCAAAAAACCCTAATTAGTGACAGACGACATATGTGTACTTGGGGTAGCCGCTTTCTGTCACACTGCAGCTCTCTGCAGTCTTCCATGCTTCCCGGCACTGACCATGGGTACTATGCACCACTTCTCTTCACCACAGCTTCCTGCAATATTCCATGCTTCCCAGCCCTGACCATGGGTATCGGCGCTGCTTCCTTTATGAGGGTAGCTGAACCCTCTTGTCTCCGCTGCTACCTTCAATGCAGTGGGTGAGCTCTCTCTTCTTGGCCACTCACGTACCGTCGCCTTCCTTGAATGCCCTATCTCCACAGTAATGGTTTCCAGCTCTGATCTGTAGCTACAGTGTCATAGCTCTACCTCTTATATCTCTGCTAAAATTGTCTGTCCGTCAAAATAGCAGCTTCTTCTGTAGCTGCGGGACCCTACTCCAACAGCACTTTCAGAATCAGATGATGGAAGAGTTGGCCTCAAAGTTAGGGTATAAGTAGGAGCATTCCTCTTCTTATTACCCTCAAGTGAATGGAAAGGTTGAAGCAGTGAATAAATCACTTAATTCCATTCTCCAATGAACCATTGCACAAAGCAAGACCAATTGGCATATCATGTTATATCCTTCTTTGTGGGCTTATAGCACCGCAGTTAAGACTGCCACCGGATGGAGTGGAGTCTATCTTGCTGGTTGAATGCAAAATCCCTTCATTGAAGCTAGCCATGAGCTCTTACCAGACACTTCCCCATTGGAGGAACGTTTGGTCCACTTAGATCAGCTTGATGAGCAACACCGAGATGCCTTGGTGTTTCTAGAAGTGAATAAGCATCACGTTAAGGTCCAGTATGATAAATATTTCCATTCAAGGAGGTTTAGTGAAGGAGATTTGGTCCTTTTGTGGGATCAAGCTAAAGAACCCTTGGGGGAAGGAAAGTTTAATACCATGTGGCATGGTCCTTATGTTGTCAAATGTGTGTTAGAGAAGGGTTCATATGAGCTATTAGATTATGAGGGGACAGCCTTGGCGGAGCCTAGAAATGGGCTCTATCTTAAAAAGTACTATGCATGATTCTCAGCTAGGGATGATTATTGTATATTATTGTACAGTATTTTGCATAGTTAGGTTTTTCTTATGGTGATTGAGTTTGTGATTAGCTTCCATTTCTTATGGCAGATGTCAATGGAATATTCCACCTTCATAGGATTCGCTGATGGTGCTAGCCGTCACACTCAACACTCAACCTCTGCTGCTTGGGTGATTTATACTCCTATGGGTCAGGTATTGTCTTCAAGAGGCATATGTTTATAGCCCTCCTTAAACAATGTTGCTGAATATAGTGCCATTATCGAGCTTCTACGGGATGCCATTCCACATGGTATTCTCTCTCTTGAGGTACGTCTTGATTCACAGTTAATAGTGTCACAGCTTAATGGCTTGTATCATGTTAGGGATCCAACATTATTATGAATCTTCTTACATGTGATATTGTTAGAACAGTAATTTGACAACATAACATACATACATGCTCCAAGAATTTATAATCAAGTTGCTGACTCATATGCTAACTATGTGTTAGATTGGCATTTGTTTCATAGACAATAAGCTCATCACAAACATACATGTTTACACATGTAAATAAATAAATCGATCATCATAAAAGTTTTTCATTAAACATCCAAAATGTGATAGTACATAAGTGCCATAATACAAAAATGGGGCTTTCGAGCCACCAAAATATAAGTACATGGTAGTACAAAAATGTATCACTCCCAATTATCTAAGCCTGGGAAGGAGGAGGGGGTTCTGATCGTGGAAAGTCGACACGGCTCTATCTATTCGTTGAAACAACCTCACCCATGCTCATGGTACACCCATCACCTGACGCTGCATGGCCTCAAGCAGATCCTCGACCTGCGGCATGGGTACCCTATGTGTCAGCCACACAAAGTTTGTGTGGATGCTTTGGAGCGTTCTCTCTGCATCCACACCCATTATGTCATCTCCTCTTCCCCTCTATCTTTGATGAGGTAAACTGTCAAGCTGTCGTGGTCCTACATTTGCATACATATGATAGGATGTCACTATGTGTTGTCACGCAAAAACATGTCTTTTGAGTCTATATATCAAAAAACACAAAAAAAAATTAATAATTCAAAAAACTTAAAAAGAGGGTTGGGATTCGTTACCAATGTCACCGTATGCTGATCCTGGTGGTAGAGGCATTGCAAGATCTCCCCGAAATTCTATCCCTATATAGGGGTAATCATCGATGGCAACCATATGCCACCGCCACCATGGAAAGAAGTCAACTGGATAGGAGTTGGACACCCTACCTCTACCTAGTCTTCACATTGATATTGAACCCCATTG